>BSBK01003565.1:5000-605000 GCA_027943335.1 Chamaecyparis obtusa | reverse complement strand
CTAATGTCTTCCTTGATGTAAGTCAGAGTTGGTTTATGAAATGGTACAATACATGCAAAGAGGATCCAATGTTGAGTCCCTTGAGTGTCTAATTCCTCAAGTGGAGTTCCATTGTTGATCCCTCTGCATCAAAATTTCTGATACATGTTCTAGTCTTCTGCATGGTGACCTTAAGATACCCTTATTAAGCAAAAATAACTTAGATACCCAATCACTCCGTATTCATCTTAGTTTTATCCTAAATTTAGTTATTAGTCAATAAAGTACCCATCTCCCTAAAAAATCTATAAAGGCAAAATTTAGGGACAGAAATAACAATAAACCTGTAAAACATATCAGAATTTATGTCACTGTTGCTAATAAGTCTTCCTAAGTAAACCTTAAATGAAGGTGCTTAGATGTTAGCTTACAATCACGGATCCACTGAACTCCTTAGTATAACAACTCTCAAAATGTAAGATAAATTCTACATAAAAGATTCATAACTGATCAGCATCTACGTAATGAAATGTGGTGAAGCTATAGAGAGGATACTAATGAAGCTTGATTAGTATATACCCATAATCTCTGTGGTCATATCACTAAAACGTAGGTGCCTGTTGCCCTTGAGCTCTAGATGTTCCAGCACCAGTGATAGGAGATTATATGAATAGAAAGTAACTGCTGCTCCAATGATCAGTAGTACTATTCCTGCACCCCATCCTAATGATGCAAATGCAAATGGGAGGCTCAGAAGCTGAGGTCCAACTATGGAGGCTGTCAAATGATAGCCAGCATGAAGCCATGTTCCTGCAACCACCAATTAACTTAATTAGCTGTACTTAGTGCTAACCTGCATTATTCATTCACTTACATTGTATATAAGCTATGTGACTGGAAACAATATGTTTCACTTGATCAACTGAAGGTTTTGTAAATGGGGTAGCGAGTTAATTGGACTTAATTTTGGGGGAAACTCCCTAGTTAAATACACTTGAGTTGGAGTAGTACTAGAATGAGTGACATCCTGAAAAGATCTAATGTTTCACCTTTGTAAACATCACCTAAAGACAATTAGTGTTAAGTGTACCATTCAATCTTGTGAGAGATGGGTTCTTATGAACCGCTACTCATTAAACTTGGATCAATGAATTTGACTCAAAAACTAAACAAATTGAACCCTGATAGCAATATCATAATTAGATACTTCATTGAAACAAAAATATACAAACATACCTTTGAATTCCAACACAAATATAGCACAAACAAACTTGGAATCCAACACAAATATAGCACCAGCATACCTTTGGATTCCAACACAAATATAGCACCAGCATCCAAGTGCTTTACTGTGTTTGCATCTTGGTTATCTGAAGCTTTGCTATCATTAGAATGAGTAGCCATCTTCTTGATTTTAGGGCGAAAGGCATCTATTAGTCCGTATAAATAGCAGGCCTGGTTAGGTGGCTCAATTAAAGTCCAAATTAAAAATAAAATGGGAAAAGTTGAAGAGAGTGGCAATTGCTGTACATTCTACTTTATTCTACGTAATCATTTACATGGTAAATACAACCCACTCCTTTTGTTTTTACTTTCAGCCTTAAATTCCTCAAGAATGTTTTCAGGTGTATTGGCAAAGCAGATGAATCCACAATTAAGTCCATGACAAATTATATGAGCCATTTGAAGGATCTGTACTAAAAAAGTGCGGCAACTGGTACCAAATAAATGAATTGTCTATGATTTATATGGAAAAAGCATGAAGAGAATTATGTGGTTTGGCCTATATGTTAAATGATCATTAAAATGGATGGTTTGGCCTCTGGCATGTTTAATGGTCATGAGAATGGATGCTTTGGTCAAGGTCAATATTGCCGGCTCTTTAAAGTCCGAAGAAGTAGCCTCGTGCAGTTCTTTTCATCATTAAATCTTTTAAATAGTATCTTTCTATCATATTAAAAGCGAAAGTAAATAACCTCCCACTTACTTTGAAGACTAAATATTTTATAATCATCCACTTACTTTGAAGACTAAATATGTTATAATCATGGACTTTGAAAGCTATCTTTAACTGGAATGTTTTCTACCTATGATAATGAGTAAAAACAAAATGACCTTTTGAAAATATTGTAATTTATTAATAAAAGAATAAATTAATTCAACATAAATAGGTTTGCAAGTTGTGTTTATAAAATAGTAATTGTGTTTTAGTGTAAAATGGGTACATTCAAGAGTGTGAAAGATCAATTATGTAAAAGTAAGATATATATATATAAGATCAATTGATATACCAATTAGAAAATGGCATTGTTTATATAATGGTCCTAATGGAGAAATGATAGCTTTGTATCAACTTTGCATTAATTTATAAAAACCAAACATAAGTGAAATGAAACCTTTCAATCAAGAAAACAATTAGCTTCCATTACCTAAAATATTAACTAAAAATATATTTATTTTCTATTATTTCAAATGATATAAAATTAAGTAATTTATTATTTATTATATAATATTAAATAATTTGAATAATATCTATTATTGATAGAAAGTGACTATAAAATAATTATAGATAACAATGGTGTTTCTCTATTTATAAAATAACATTAATCTAAAATAAAAATTATTATATTTTACTATATAGAATATACATAATATTTATTTATGAGCATGAGCTGACAACGCAACAGTAGTTGTGAACCCCTATGAATAGGGGCGTCCCAAGTTCAAATACATGGAGGAGCAAAGTTTGGATGTAGGGAGTGACGCATATTTTGAGGAGAGAGCAAGGGAAACGAGGCGAATGACGAGGAGGTTGACTGAACATGGCTACGCAGAGCTCGAGGCGAGGAAATTGGCGTAGATTTGAGACAGAATAAAGATTCTGTAGGTGCACAGTGGTCGATATAAAGACGAAGGAAGGAAGTGGACGATGGGTTGTGGTCGAGAGAACAAAAGGAGTGTTGGAGTGGCGTTGACCAAAGGAAATGATGGTGCTGACGGGGGCAGTGAGACCGGTTGTTGTGGAGAGAACAAAAGGAGGTAACATAGGGAGTTGGGAGGTAAAAACGTATGAGGTGGCAGATGGTGTACAGGAGCGAGGGAGGTATAGGAGGTGACAGGGATAAAAGTGGTGAGGAGGAACGGAGAAAGAAGGTGGTGACGTGGAGGATAGGGAGGAAGAGGATAGACGAAGCATGGAATAGATGTCAGAGTAAGGAGTATAGGGGTGAGGTCGCAGGGCAGCTGTGGAGGATGGAATATAGATGGAGACCAGGGGTGATGACGTAAGGAAGTGACGTATGTAGAGAATGGAGACGGGGTGCTGAGATGGAAGGATGGTGTACAGAGGAAGAGCTAGATGGTTGCAGATGGATATACAGAGATCTCTTTGATGGTTTTGGTTCGATGGATGACGAAAAACCACATCGAATATTGACTATGTATTGGTGATCTAATCTATATGATAGGGGCCCCCCACTTTGACCCCACTAGTTCAAAGCTTCAGTCAAAAGCGATTATTGACCAGAAATAAATAAAATTTATTTCTATTAATAAATTAAATATTATGTGATTACATAATTCTTTGTGATGCCCTCAAAACAATGATAGTAGAGAAAGAAATCGATGTAGAGAAGGCAACCAAAATCCACGAGCCAAATATAAGGGAGGATAGTATCAAGTGCTAGGTAGCGACTAGATTAGTTTGTTAGTAGTACATGTCTTGTGTTTTCATTGATGTCAACCTTTGGTGTGGCACTAGTGATAGTGATTGATGAAGAAGATTTGAAGGCTTGTTGATGAGGATGTGATAGTGATTCATGAATAAGATTTGAAGACTTATTGTTAAGGATGTGATGGTGATTGATGAAGAATATTTGAAGTGTAATGATTGATAGATGTATGAATATAGTTTGCACTATTTTAGGAAGTTAGGAGCATGATTGGCTAGAATATGAAGGAAAGAGTATTTGAGAATCTTATAAGGAGATGTTTTGTATAAAGTGATGGTAGCTTCTAGTCCTAGCTATAACTGGTTTGTTCTGAGTATGTTGCACTATTATGTTTTCAAGTCCCCAACTATTCTTCAGAAGAAGAGGTGTTGCGTGATTTTTTGACATAGAGGATTATGTTAGACATGGGTTAAACAAGCTTGGAGAATGCCCTGCATTGCTCCACATTGAAACTTCAAGATGGGTGGTTTGGTGGACATGCGTGTATGGTTTGTGCAGTGTTTCAATGCAAATATATTGAGTTGTTTAGCTCTGCGAGTGAAATATGTTTCTCTGAGTATGGTGTCTTTGTCTGTGAGGGTCTCTAGTTGTCATAGTAACTTGTGGTAAACAGATGTAGGTCTTATGGGTATGGATATTTGTTAAAGAGGATAATCATGTTTATTACAAGGCGTGTTTGGCTTCGCATTGCATGGTTTACACCAAAGGATGTTTTGGGCCAACTAGTAATATGTCCTTTAATGCCTTTTACATATTACACTTGGGCCTTACTTAAAAATATATTATAATGGATGTGGTTTGTTGAAGATATGTTTAGATGAGGTATTATGCTGCATATGGGTCCCCTTTATCACTTGTAGTGGACCGAATTAAATATGGATGGATATATTGGTTGACTTTGTGTAAATCTTGCCTATCTTCTTAAGGTTGACTAGTTGGTAGTTTTGATGGGGAACGAGTATATATTCAGTTGTGATGGATAGAATGAGATAAGAGTGGATATGAGGAATGTGTTAGGTACATGTGCAAAAAGATATGTGTGATGAAATTTAAATTAAGGCATCAAATGTGAAGACAACCAAAGTGACTTGAGAAAATTGTAGAGGAATTGATTGTAGAGATTGATAGAGAGCTTGTAGTGTTTGTGATGTAGTCAAGGATGGAGAATCCAATAAAGGATTGTCCGACCTTGTAGCCAAACACCAACACAATGGAAAACACAACAAGAAACCAAATCTGAAAGAAAATAGATATCTTAATACATAAAATAACTGATTACATACAATGTGTCAAGCTGTAAGGCCTTCCCAGTTATGGCCAATTACAATGCAAGAAACAGTTCTGCAAGATCACAGTGGATCCAAATCAAACTCGGCTAGTTTAGTCTTGAAACAATCAGCAACCGATGGAAACCCTAAGGCAGATCTAACTTGTACTCGCAACCTTCCAAGCAATCTCCTTGTTCCTAAGTGTGCAAACCATTAGCTCTACTTAAACAAACTATCAGATGACAATCTAATCTGCAAGACCATGCAAGATCTTTTCCACAACTTCACCACTCTCAGCTAGCCCAGGTATGCAACACAATAGTATGCTAGTAGGCACTCCAAGAAGGATCTGAACTTGTACCCGCAAGTCACCAAGTAATCTTCTACTACCTAAGCTCGCAAGCTACTAACTCTGCTTTCACAGATCCACATATCTGCTACTGCCCTAAACAACCACCCAAACATCTTAAATACTAAACCCCAGCCACAAGTCATCTTTACAAACAATTAAATCCCAAAAG
The DNA here is from genome assembly GCA_027943335.1 of Chamaecyparis obtusa. NCBI lineage: Eukaryota > Viridiplantae > Streptophyta > Pinopsida > Cupressales > Cupressaceae > Chamaecyparis > Chamaecyparis obtusa. The sequence goes on along the minus strand of BSBK01003565.1, from coordinate 599,501 downwards.
CCAATCGGCTTCCAAAAGATACAACTATTAAATGCCAAACATCATTCGGCTTACAAATAACTTCACAAATATTTAATTCACCAAGTCGGCCTTCAGATCCACATAGGATAATGCAACACACTAGATCTAGGTCCCCACATGTCCAACAGTCAATCCATAACTTGAGGAATGCGACCCAAATTAAATGCACCAGTCAGCCAATCCGAATCTCCAGGAACAACTGTCGGTAAACCAAACTACCGAGCGTCAGGAAATATACCGAGCAACCATACCAACCAAGCTCTCCAAGCATTACTGAGCACCAAATATGCCGAATCTCCTTCAATGATTGAGCTCCCTTTAGCGACTGAGTCCTCCAACGACCAAGCCACTTCAGTAACCGAGCAATAGGCATGAACACCGAGACCCCATCGGTAACTAAGCACCAAGCAACAAAACACCCAGTCACCGAGTGACCATCATCCACTGAGATCCACCATAACTTCCAACTGAGAATCACCACCAAGACCAAGAAACTCTAGTCTTCTATCGAAATCACCAGCCAAGTAACCGAACTCCACCAGACAGTTACCGAGACTGCCAGAATCGTCAGGCATCGAGCAATAAGCCAGGATGCCACTGCATCAGACTCTCAGGGTACAAAGAAAAGTGTGTCCCACACTTTCTCACTAAAGGTAACGTCTGAAAACCACCAACTCCACTTCATCTTCACCAAAGGTTTCCAATCCATCACAGGAAAGAGAACCAATCTACAACCCAACCAATCAGTGTTTCCAACATCCTGAACAAACCGAGCCTCCAATCCATCACCAAGGATCAAGGAAGAATCCCATCTCAGAACCTCATCACAAGACTTATTACTATCAACCAGCAACTCAAGTCCATAACCAGCAAACAACATCAGTACCACAACACCGAACAGAAACAATTTGGCAACACCAACATCACCGAGGTGTTCAACAACAGGTAACTCCTCATCAACAGCCATCTGATCAAGCACAACCAGATGCTCTACAATTTCCATCTCAAGCACAACCGACTAAACATGAAAACCAATCTTCTCACCAAGGCCCAATCCCCTCAGAGACATCTCCAAAGATCTTTGAAAACCTTCTGCAACAAACCCAACACCGGCCACCTTGTGACAACCTCCAAGTCGTATGCAAGTCAAATCGCAACCTGCAACCTTACACAAACAACTAGGGCACGATTTCACAAGTTCAACGCCACAAATCTGCAACCAAGATCACATGATCTCTTCGCAAACAAGATCAACTTCACAAGATCAGCCTTGCTAGGTCAACCTTCTGCTTCAACAAGATCAACCTGGCTCTGATACCACCTAATGCAATCAAGGATGGAGAATCCAATAAAGGACTATCTGACGTTGCAACCAAACACCAACACAGCAGAAAACACAACAAGAGACCAGATTTGAAAGAAAATAGATATCTTAATACATAAAATAACTAATTGCATGCAATGTCTCGGGCTGTAAGGTTCCTGGTTACGGCCAATTACAATGCAAGAAACAGTTCTGCAAGATCATAGAGGATCCAAATCAAACTCAGCTAGTTTAGTCCTGAAACAATCAGCAATCGATGGAAACCCTAAGGTAGATCTAACTTGTACTCGCAACCTTCCAAGCAATCTCCTTGTTCCTAAGTGTGCAAACCACTAGCTCTGCTTAAACAAAACATCAGATGACAATCTGATCTGCAAGACCACGCAAGATCTTTTCCACAACTTTACCACTCTCAGCTAGCCCAGGTCTGCAACACAACAGTATACTGGTAGGCACTCCAAGAAGGATCTGAACTTATACCCGCAGGTCACCAAGCAATCTTCTACTACCTAAGCTCGCAAGCTACTAACTCTACTTTCACAGATCCACATATCTACTATTGCTCTAAACAACTACCCAAACATCTTCTTAAATACTAAACCCCAGCCACAAGTCAGCTTTACAAACAATTAAATCCCAAAAACTAGTCGACTTCCAAAAGATACAAATATTAAATGCCAAACATCATTCGGCTTACAAATAACTTCACAAATATTTAACTCACCAAGTCAGCCTTCAGATCCACATAGGATAATGCAACACACCAGATCTAGGTCCCCACATGTCCAATGGTCAATCCATAACTCGAGGAACGCGACCCAGATTAAATGCACTGGTCGGCCACGCCAAATTTCCAAGAACCACCATCGATAAGCTAAACTACCGAGCGTCAGGAAATATACCAAGAAACCATACCAACCGAGCTCTCCAAGCATTACCGAGCACTAGATATGTCGAGTCTCCTTCAATGACCAAGCTCCCTTCAGCGACCAAGTCCTCCAACAACCGAGCCACTTTAGCAACTGAGAAATTAGCAACTGAGAAATAGGCATGAACACCGAGACCCCATCAGTAACTGAGCACCGAGCAACAAAATATCCAGTCACTGAGTGACCATCATCCACTGAGATCCACCAAAACTTCCAACTGAGAATCACCACCAAGACCAAGAAACTCCAATCTTCTACTGAAATCACCAGCCAAGTAACCGAACTCCACCAGACAGTTACCAAGACTGCCAGAATCATCAGGCACCGAGCAATAAGCCAGGATGTCACTGCATCAGTTTGATCAAGAGTTCATGTACTTTTGTTTCATCCCTTTTTTCTGTGCCTACTAGAAGACATCGTGTCTCCTTGGCAGCCTTGTATAGATCTTTTTATTAGGAACAATGATTTTCTTGGTAGTGTGTGTAAATATTGGTAACAATGAGTTCCTTGGCATCTAGCCTAAAGCATTGTCATTGGTAATTTATATATTATGAGTAAGATTCTCGCCCTAATTTTTACTGCATTGGGTTTTTCATTTAAATTTGGTATCCTTATGTGTACCTTCATTTTATATATGTTGATCTTGGTTAATTGTTTTAACTATTTTAGGTTTTACTTATGATGATTCACCCTCCCTCATCCTCTTAGCATCCAATGGTATTCACCAATTGGTATTAGAGAAAGATTTCTCTAAAAGAAGCTTAACTAGTTGAGGTAGATCTAGGATGGCAAAAGATCATGGCAATATTGTACCTAAATTTGATGGAACCAACTACACCTTTTGGAAGGAGAGAATGATATCCAATTTGGACTCTATTCCCTATGGAGTTCTTGATGCTATCAAGAATTAACATATTCCACCTACTTCTGGTACTCCTACTATAGATACAGTTCAAGCTCGTGACATCAATGGACATGCTAGGAGTGTTATTATTAATGGATTAGGTGATTCTAAATTGATGATGGTTATGGGTGGAAAAACTACATTTGATGTCTGGGAAAAGATGGACAACAATATGAAGGTGAAAAGAAGATCAAGAAAATCAAGTTGCAAAGTCTAAAGCATAAGTTCAAGAACTTGAAGATGTCAGAAGATGAGAACTTTGAAGGCTATTTACATCAAGTAAATGAAGTTTTTAGTGTTATGAAAGGTACCAGTGGAACCCTTGAAGACATGGATGTGCTAATGAAATTGATGAGATCTATAACTAAGCCCTATGACACATTGTTAATTGTTATATGATAACTCCAAGACATGGAAAAATACTTTAGATGAATGTTATGGTACTGTTACTACATTTGAACTATCTGGAATTGGGGAATTCAAGACTGAGAGGAAAGATGTTTCTTTTAAGGCCACAAATAAAATTGAAGATTATTCATAATCATGTGGTGAATCAAATAAAGTTGAAGCTAATTTTTTCATAAGACTAAAGAAAGGTTATAGAAAATAAAAAGGTAAGTTACTATTCAAATGTTTCAATTGTAGTAAAGTAGGACATTATGCTACTAAGTGTCCCTTTAGAGAAAATAATAAGAAGGCTAATGATGATGAAAAAAGATATAACTTTAGGAGGAATTGTAGAGCAAATAACAAAGGAAAGGGAGAGAATAATTTATGCACAATAGAGACTCATTCTTTTGAAGATGAAGGGAATGATTCAAATAATGATTACTGCTCCTAGCTTTCAAGGAGGAAGACAATGATAGTCCTGGAAGACAAAGTGATATAGAAGAACATGTGAAGACTACCCTTAATATAATGGACTAATCTAGATCTTGGATCATTGATTTTGTTGTTCAAATCATATAACAAGAGAGAAATGAGTGTTCACGAGCCTTGAGAACTATGAAGGAGGATCAATCACCTTTTCTAAAAAAGGCTTTGCACCTATTTTTATTAAGAGAACTATCTCCATTGACGAGAAGCATAAAGCTAGTGATGTTTATTATGTTTAAGGCTTCACGCATAGTCTTTTGAGTGTAAGTTAGTTGTACAATAAAGAATCCCAAGTTAGTTTTCTTGGAGGTAAATATGAAATCAAAACAGGTTTTGAAAAGGTTGTTGTATAAGGGAAGAGAAATTGTAATGTATATTATCTGAAGAAGAAAAAAATAGAGAATTATCCTTTCACACACAGAAATGAGTGTTGGTTATGGCATAAAAGGACATGACATATCAACTTGGATAATATGATGAAGAATGGTTCTTCTAATGTTGTAAGTGATTTTACAAAGATTTCCAAACCTACTAACAATATTTGCAAAGAATGTTAGATAGGAAAGCAAACCAAAAATAGGTTAAAAATAAGGATAAATCGGTCGCAAGACCACTGGAGCTAATTCATATTGATTTGTATGGACCTACAAGAAAATGTGGGCTTAATGATGAAAGGTACTTCATGCTACTTATTAATGACCATTTCAAAATGACATGGGTAACCATTTTAAGAGAAAAACCTAAAGCCTTAGACAAATTTAAAATTTTCAAGAAACTAGTTGAGAATCAAGTGGATGTAAGAATGAAGTGTTTAATATCTAATAGAGGAGGTGAATTAACATCATATAAGTTTTATAGTTTTTGTGAAAGGCATGGTATTAGAAGACAATTTTCTGCACCTAGGAGGTCCCTCAACAAAATGGAGTAGTTGAAAGAAAAAATAGGACTATTATTGAAATGGCTAGGACAATGTTGAATGATACCAATATTCCTAATTTATACTTGGGAGATGCTAGACATATAGTTGTTTATCTTCTTAACAAGGTGCATATCAGAGTGAATCATACAAAGATACCCTATGAGTTGTGGTTTGGAAAGCACCCACTATCAAATATTTCAAAAAAAACTGGATGAAAATTCTATATCAAGTGCGATGAAGCTAATATTGGCAAGTTTGATACAAGATCATATGAGGTTGTCTTCTTGGGATATTCTACTACAAGAAAACCTTAATGGTGCTACAATTAGAGATTAAAGAAAGTGAAAATGTTCGTGTTGATGAATATTGGAATCAGGTCAAAACTAGACCTAAAATTGGATTAGAATAAGCTCATGTAGTCCTATTAAAGAAAGAAGGGCTCTCGAGGTCATTCAAGGATCAGATGAAGAAAAGAGCTCAATAAAATACCCAAGACACCTACTTGTAATCACTTAAAATTTGTCTAGTAGAACCTAAGCCCCTAATTTCGATCAATCTCCTCAAATAAAATCCTAAATCTCAAAGGCATATTTACTAGACATAATTATGCAAAGTAACATAAAAATCCCCTTTGCATAATTAAATCAAAAATTTTATATCAAGCTTATACCATGGTCTAATTTCTAGATCTTGCATATTTATTTAATTGCTCTAACATCGCTTTTAATATAAAGTTCCTACACTTTTATTAAAAGAACACATTCACATGTGTGCACACACTTAATCCTAATTAATTAGCATTTAAATGGGATTTGTGCTTTCAAAATTGCTATTTTGTCTTATCTTACCTAACATCTCTTTTGCCTATTAATCCTCACCACTCATTTCTACCTAGCATTGCATCTCCTTCATTCTCCTTTTGCCTCTTAATCTCAATCACACATTATTTTTTGACTTAATCTCCACCCTTCATTCTTGAGGCAAATATTTTAAAAGGAAGCTATTCCTTGGCTCAAGGGTCCATCCTCTTGCATTCTAAAGTTTCATCCTTTTTTTGTTATCTTGCATCCAAATCATCTTAGTCTTTTGCATCTTGCATTCTTAGAGTAATCTTGTTATTTTGAATTCCTGGCTCTTAGTTGCTTTTATTATATGCTCATAGCTCTCTTGCATTGTTATCTTAGTTTAATTTTTAGCATAATCTTGCATTGTTAATCCAGTTTTCTCTCATTCTAGCTTTCTTAATCTTGCATTCTAGTTCATTTCTAGTTTTACATTGCATTTGAATCTTCCATTTTGGAGTAGTCAAGTCACTAATCCTTCATGCCAGATCTGATGAGCATCATAAAAAGGATTAAACTCACTTCAACTAGGAAGGAATAAGCCTCTTTTTGGAATTTAGTTGGTTCATTTGATATGGCCTCCTATAGCTAAATTTTTGAGTTAATAATTTATTGAGTGTTGGTTGCATTATGATTTGAGTACCAATATTTAACCACACATTTTTGGTGCCCACCATGGGGCTTAGGCCTCAAGATCTTTTGAAATTTTTGTTGAAAAATTCAGATGTCTATATTTCAGTTTTTGTATATTTTTATCTTTTTGCAGGTTAAAAAACACTTTTGAAAGATAAAATAGTGTGTACATGGTCTGTTTTGACATGTACACCAGATAAAATAATGTCTTTGAAAGACAAAATAATGCATACAAGATCCATTCTAACACGTATAAATATCCTTTTGTCTTATGTCTAAATTTCTCTCGGCGCATAGCCTATATTGTTCTGACACGTTTAAGGGTGCTTTTAATGCTTTTAATCACTTTTTTAGTGCATTTGATTGTTTCTATAATGTGTACGATAGTTTATGTAGCATGTATAATAGTTTATATAGTGTGTATAATACTTTCGGTAGTAGGTACAGTAGTTTCTATAGCGCATATAATATTTTATGTAGCACATTTAAATTTTTGTACAATTTTTAAAATCTGATTACTAATTGATGGTTCTTTGTTCTTGCAGGTAACAAAAACATGAAAGAAATCCATAAAACCTATTTGCGGGACACTTGCCTAAGACATATCTTGAGACTACTAAAGTCATTTGTTTTGTAGGTTGCCTTGGAGATACAAATAAATATTTGTACTTTCATATATTTGATTTTCTAGGCATCTAGCTTAACTAGGAAGGCTTATTTTCTTGTGATTGGTGAGTAGTAGGCGACAATGCTCCTCACCTCCTAAGGGATGAATCAAAAATCTTGACCTACTTGATCGGTTACTTGTAAAAGGAATCTTGGTTAAATGAACATGTGCTTGATGCATTTGGGAACATTCTAGAGAGTAGGAGAGTATGCTCTTTTCCTTATGGAAAATCATAAATCTGGACCTCCATTAGCTATCCATTTACCTTTTTTGCATTTACCCTTAGAGGGCCTGGCAAGAGAGCAATCTTTTGGGAACGACCCAAGTGGGGAATAAGAAAACTCGACTAAGTCCATCCCACTATAATCAAAAGTTTCCTTCAATCCAAAGAGAGGAAAGACTTGGATATTTTCTACTTCCAATATTTCTTCATGTGTAGGGCCTAGTTGCCTCAATCTTTCTAAGAAAGACTACACTTACTAGGCACTTGTAGGGCCTTCATGGTCTCAATCTTGTTTACAAGACTACAAGGGGAGTATATTCAACTTGTATAGGGTTGAAAGGTCTCAATCTTTCTTGTGAGACTATACATTTTGGGTGTTTTTAGGGCTATAGGCCTAAATTCCACTTGTGGAGCTACAAGGGGTAGTCATGAACGGAGACCCTTACAAAACACCTTAGGATTTAGAGGCCAACAATTTTATCTGTGTGACTTCCTTTGTGTAAGGATTGATCCAAGTGGACCTTACTCAGATCACCCAAAGATTACTCACCATATGTGCTCCTTTGGATGCTAAAGCTTGAATGTGGCAATATGGAAAGACATGCGCTGTGAGAATTGATCTCTTCCAATTGATCCATAACTTGCATAGTCCTAGGAAAGGCCATTCAACCACTTAATTATGGGGCTAAGAGCATCAATTTGTGGGCAAACATTGGAACACTTCCCTTTTTGACCTTAGGTAGAGTGAGCTTGATGTGTTATGTGATAAAGACGCGTGAAGACTATTGTGAACATACACTTGATATATTTGGCACATTGTTATACCTTGTTAGACTTCACAAATGCTTGTATCGCCAAATTTTCTTTGTCCTTTAGTGGATTGTTTGGAGACTATTATTTGATCACATTATTTTCTTTCTTGGAAAGATTCAAACTTGATTTAGGGACGCATAGACTCAATATGGATTCAAAGCCAAACTTGTTCAAATTGATTTAAACTTCTAAAAATAGTGGTAAATTATTCATCTTCTTACATCCTGTCATGACTAATTGTCATATCTTGCTCCTAGATTCTTAGATCTCAGTTGTTTAAGTGTCTTCTTGGCTCCTTTTGATTAGCAGTCATCTATCTATAAACTGATATTCCTAATTGGTTGATCTTTTGCTAGTGATTTGGTATCCTTTTACTTTTTCTTTAAGATCTTGGAAGTGCTTTTGTGTTGTCTCAAGCATCCTTTTAAATATTACACTTTTCTCAAACTTTGTCACTAGTTCCACCCTGCAAGAATTTAGGCCTGATTCTTAGTACCTTTTACTTAGTTCTCTTGGCTATATCAATATGGTCACAAGTTCCACTCAGCAAGCATTCGAGCCTCAATCTCAATACCTTGCACCTTGTTCCAACCACTTTCCTATCAATTACTTACCCTTGGGAAAATTCTATCATTACCTTGATCTCCTAGTACAAGCTTAAGTTACCTTGTTATTATCAATTTTTCAATCTCATCTTCCATGCCAGTTACAATCAAAATGATCACATCATGGCTGCAAATAAGTGGACTAAGGAGGAACAGATTCTTATTGCAACCTTATCTGAGCAGCTCCAATTTTTTAAATCTAATCTCCAAGACTTGAAGAAATAAAATGAAACATCATCTAATGAATACCTAATGTTAGGAATAAGGTGTCTCAACCTTGGATAATTCCTATTCTTATTATTTGTTTTGTAAAATGTATTTCTTGCAAATAATGTTGATGTGTCGGCATCTTGAATTGTGTGTAAGGAGATCATGGCTAAAATGGTTATGACGGATTCCTATGACACGTAAGAGCTATGTCAGGAAGATTCAATGACAGGTGAAGACACGTGGCAACTGATAAATTTGAGTACTGTACACTCTTACGGTTATCTTTGGGAGTAGCCCTAAAAAGTGAAGCGCATGATACAAGCATTTTTTAGGGTTGCGAAGAGATGTGATGTGAGTGTATTGTTGGAATGTTTTATGCTACCGTGATTTGTCTTCAAGGGTTTTGAAATCTTCTGAAAGAACTTGCATTGCAAGTGTACTATAAGCTGTAATAGTTTTGATCAATACATTGTGCAGGTTTTGGAGTGCTGGGGTTTTTACTGAAAGGTTTCCCCAGGGTATATCATTGTGTCATTCTCTATTTTTCTATATGCATGGTATGTGGTTGCAATATCTTTGTTAAACTAGTTAACGAATCTGAAATTGTAAGGATTTAAAAGAATTTGCACAATACTTTCCTATAGAGATTAGCGTAGGAAGCTGTTTTCGCACCTAAGTTTCCTTACAAGTGGTATCAGAGCTTGATCAAATTTTGATCCTAGTTGTTGGGTAGGGTTTTTTGAGCTGATCTCAAGTTTGAGTGGGAGTTTTTTGCAGAGCATTTTGAATCTTATTTGCAGATTGAGATGGCGAGTTCATCATATGGAAGAATGGAGGTGGAGAAATTTAATGGCACTAATTTCGAGTTGTGGAAACTCAAGATGGAAGACATGTTGGAAGATCATGACCTATGGGAAGTGACTTCAAGTGCTACAAGACTAGCAACTATAGCTCAAGCAGATTGGGATATCAAAGACCGTAAAGCTAAGGGTCTCAGAAGACTCTGTTTAACCAATGCAGTTCTTCTAAATGTTCTAGATGAGAAAACTGCAAATAGTTTGTGGGAAAGACTTGCGGCTGTGTATTAGGCCAAATCTCTAGTGAACAAGTTGTTCCTGAGGAAGAATTTGTACTCTCTATGAATGGAGGAAGGTGGATCCTTAACGGATCATTTAAATGCATTTAATCTATTGGCTACACAGTTGACGTCAGCTGGTGTCAAGTTAGAGGAGGAGGATCGTTGCTACACACTTTTGTGTTCTTTACTGGATTCATGGGACCATCTTGTGATGGCTCTCGGAAGCACGCTAGTCACCTTCAAAATGGATGATGTGTTGTCTTCACTGCTATCAGAGGAGATGCGGAGAAAGGCTTCCATTTCAGAAAAAGAAGCCCTTGTTGTTCATGGGAGATCCACTGAAAGAGGGAAGAAAAATGACAATAAGTATGACAATAAGGGTAGATCCAAATCCTGTGGGAAGTCAAAGACTTCCAATAAGTCCAAGGAAAAATGTTGGAACTGTGATAAATCTGGGCACTTCCGTAAAGACTGCAAAGAGCCGAAGAAGAAGAAGAAAGGTTTAGATTCAGCTTCAGAAAGATCTCAAGAAGATGGCAATGCATTCATTGTAGCTTTGGCAGCCCATGCATCTGATGATGTGTGGTTGGTTAACTCAGGTGCATCTTTTCACATGACCTCTCATCGAAACTGGTTCTCAAAATATGAAGGGTTCGATGGTGGAAAGGTGTACTTGGGTGATGATTCTCACCTACAGATAGTTGGACGCAGAAGGGTCACTAATAGATTTCCTGATGGATGAGTAAAGGGAATCAACGGAGTTATGCACATTCCAAGTTTGGCACAAAACCTATTATCTATAAGTATGCTGAATGATGTAGGTGTGTAGGTTGTTTTTTCAAAAGAAGGATGCAAGATGATGAGAGGATCGATAGTGCTTGCGAGGGGTACTAGGAGAGGTACCTTATTTTAGCTAGATGCATGTATTCCTCTATGTAATAGTTCTTCATCCTCACCATCTGAACAAGTAGTGAAGAAGTCTATGGTTATTAGTTTCTATGGCAGTGCAAACACTTTGGAAGGTAAGCTTCCTACAGAAAAGACAATGTTGTGGCATATAAGATTTGGCCACATTGGTGAAAAGGGTCTCAGAACCCTGAAAAATAAAAACCTCATTGAGGGGTTAAATGATTGCAATCTCGAGTTTGACTTATGCGAACACTATGTCTATGGTAAACAAAATCGTGTTCAGTTTTACTCTAGTTCTCACAAATCTTCTGATGTTTTGGATCTTATTCATTCTGATATATTTGGTCCTGTAAAAGTTCCTTCAATCTCCAAGTCTATAATTTTTGTATCTTTCATAGATGATTACAGTAGAAGGACATGGATTTATTTCCTTAAAAGTAAGACACAAGTCTTTATTCAGTTCAAGGAATTTAAAGCTCTTATAGAGAATCAGACTAGTAAGAAGATTAAGTGTGTGAGAACTGAAAATGGTGGTGAGTTTTGCTCAACAGAGTTTGAACAGTTCTGTAAAGAACAAGGTATCGAGAGGCATAAGACAACTCCTTATACCCTATAGCAAAATGGAGTTGAAAAGAGAATGAATAGGACACTGATCGAGAAGGCTAGGAGTATGCTTAGTGGAGCTGGTTTAGAACAAAGGTTTTGGGCCGAAGCTGTGGCCACTGCTTTCTATCTGGTTAACAGATCTCTTACATCAGCCCTTGTTGGTAAGACACCCATGGAGGTGTGGTCTGGTAAGAAGCCTTCAATTAGACATCTTTGTGTTTTTGGTTGTGGAGCTTATGCACATGTTCTAAAGGAGAAAATATCTAAGTTGGAAAATAAAGTTGTTAAATGTATTTTCATCGGACATAGTGCTGGTGTGAAAGGATACAAGCTTTGGGATCCTGTGACTAGTAAGGTGTTGTATAGTAGAAATGTTATTTTCAGAGAGCTAACATCTTCTCCTATTGTGCTACAACCAGATGAAATAGAAAAGGAAAAAGATGTTCAGTTGCCTCCTAACCCTGAGAAGACTGAACAGAGAGACCATGTTGGGCCTAATGATGAGGAGAGCTCTAGCAGCTCTGATAGTTCGGAAGAAGAGGAAGAACAACCTCAATCGCAGCCCTTGAGGAGATCCACAAGAGAAAGAAAGCAACCAGAAAGGTTTGGTTATTCTATGTTATATTCTAGTTGTGCTTTTGCTTTGATTACTAACACTGATGAGCCTAGATCTGTGAAAGAGGCTTTGGGCATGGAAGATGCAGGTTCTTGGATTGAGGCTATGGATGATGAGATGGCTTCATTGGAGGAAAAAAAAACTTGGGACCTTGTACCTTTTCCTAAAGGGAGAAAATCTGTTGGCTGTAAATGGGTGTTCAAGAAGAAATTTTGTGTAGATGGCAGTGTTGAAAGGTACAAAGCTAGATTGGTTGCAAAGGGGTATTCACAGGTAGAGGGAATAGATTATGGTGAAATATTCTCTCCTGTTGCAAAGTTGACATCCATTAGATTTATGTTATCTCTTGCTGCATCATATGATTTAGAGATAGAAAAGATGGATGTGAAGACAACTTTCCTTCATGGTGATTTGGAGGAAGAGATTTATATGTCACAGCCTGAGCACTACATTGTTAAAGGTAAAGAATCCTTTGTTTGCAGATTAAAGAAATCTCTATATGGTTTGAAGAAATCTCCTAGGATGTGGTACCTTAAGTTTGATACCTTTGTATTGTCAATTGGATTTGTAAGATCAAAATCAAATCATTGTGTTTATTTCAGAGTTGAAAATGATCGCCTTCTTATTGTTGCATTATATGTTGATGATATGTTGTTGTTTGGGAAGGGTAAGGGTATGATTTCTGATTTTAAATCTTAGTTGTCAGCACAGTTTGAGATGAAAGATCTTGGGGCAGCAAGGTACATCTTGGGTATGGAAATCAGTAGAGACAGGTCTAACATAAAACTTTGGTTGAGTCAGAGTAAGTATGTGAAGTCTGTGTTGGACAGGTTCAGCATGGCAGATTGTAGACCACTATGTGTTCCTATTTCTGTGGGAACAAAGTTATCTGTAGATGATTATCCAAAATCTCCTAGTGAGGTGGAGGACATGAGTAGAGTACCTTATGCTAGTGCAATTGGCAGTCTTATGTATGCTATGGTCTGTACTAGACCAGACATTGCCCAAGCAGTGGGAGTCCTGAGTCAATTTATGGCTAATCCTGGATGGGTACATTGGGATGTAGTTAAGCAAGTATTCAGATATTTGAGGGGTACATCAGATTACTCCATATGTTATCATGGTAACTCTTCTAGATCTCTGCATTCAATTTGTATTCATGGGTTTGTGGATTCAGATTGGGCAGGTGATATTGACAGCAGGAGATCCACCAGTGCTTATGTGTTCACTATGTTTGGTGGTGCCATCAGTTGGATGAGTAAGCAACAACCTGTGGTTGCTTTGTCCACTACAGAAGCTAAGTACATGGCTGCTACTCATGCTTGTAAGGAAGCCATTTGGCTTAGAAGATTGTGTTCTGATGTTGGTGTTGATGCAGAACATATTACTATTTGGTGTGACAGTCAGAGTGCTATTTGCCTTGCGAAGAATCCAACTTTCCATGCTAGAACGAAGCACATTGATGTGCAGTTTCACTTTGTGAGAGATATGGTGGAAGATGGAAAGGTAAATTTGGAGAAGGTAGATACTGTGAAGAATGTTGCAGATGCATTAATGAAACCAATGGGCACTAAGAAGTTCAGATGGTGTTCGGAGTCTATGGGCCTTTTGGCCTATAGCGGTTAGTTCCTATTATGTTCCTGTTGCTCTTACAAGGTGTTTGACAAGTGGGAGAATGTTAGGAATAAGGTGTCTCAACCTTGGATAATTCCTATTCTTATTATTTTTTTTGTAAAATGTATTTCTTGCAAATAATGTTGATGTGTCGGCATCTTGAATTGTGTGTAAGGAGATCATGGCTAAAATGGTTATGACGGATTCCTATGACACATAAGAGCTATGTCAGGAAGATTCAATGACAGGTGAAGACATGTGGCAACTAATAAATTTGAGTACTGTACACTCTTACGGTTATCTTTGGGAGTAGCCCTAAAAAGTGAAGCGCGTAATATAAGCATTTTTTAGGGTTGTGAAGAGATGTGATGCGAGTGTATTGTTGGAATGTTTTATGCTGTCGTGATTTGTCTTCAAGGGTTTTGAAATCTTCTGAAAGAACTTGCATTGCAAGTGTATTGTAAGCTGTAATAGTTTTGATCAATAAATTGTGCAGGTTTTGGAGTGCTAGGGTTTTTACTGAAAGGTTTCCCTAGGGTATATCATTGTGTCATTCTCTATTTTTCTGTATGCATGGTATGTGGTTGCAATATCTTTGTTAAATTAGTTAACGAATCTAAAATTGTAAGGATTTAAAAGAATTTGCACAATACTTTCCTATAGAGATTAGCGTAGGAAGCTATTTTCGCACCTGAGTTTCCTTACACTCAAGGGCTACCTCTAAAAGAGACCCAAGATAATATACATATTTCTACAAATCTCTTTCATGCTTCAAAGGTTATAGATCCCAAGCTTCCTTTTTCTTCAACACCTATCATACCTATCCTAAATATCCCTTCATCAGCCCTTCAAGAACCCTTCACACATATCCAAACTCCTGCTTCATCCCTAGAATTGGTTCTATGTCAAGAAGACAATCTGAAGTGTGAATAAATAAATATCAATAAAGATCAAGATCAAGATATCATCTATCATTATCCAATGGTTGACTCAAGTCCCATACCCCCAAAGTCTCATGATGATCCCTTCATACCCATTCATTTCTTCCAATATGATATGCTTCTACCTCCTATAAATTATTCATCTCCCAAGCAAGATCAATATACTCCTTCCATCATCTCTTATGAGCTTATTAAAAATCAAGAGAAAGGTACTCTTCCTACATGATCCAAAGATCCTTGTCAAGATTAGAATATCCCAACAACTCCTCTTCATAGTCCTCCACATCCATCTCAAAAATCTCCCTTTCTTCCTACTCCTTTGCATAAGAATAAATCCTCCCAAGCTCCAATTTCACCTATCGAACTTGCTCCTGTCAAAGTTACCCATGAGCCTATTAGTATAAAAAATAATATTACAAATTAGAGCCTTGGCCATACTTCTCACTCTACAGATATTGATATCTCTATCCATTATATGTTTCCATCATCCAAATTGATCCTTGGTCCTTATATCCCAAATTTGAAACTTTCAAACCTTCTATCCATATTGGGTCCCTATATCCCCCATCCACTATACCTCTCTCTCCTAACTTGTCATTCACTTCCCCCATCATACCTCAAGATCAACAAAGACATGCATCATTGAGAAATTTCCATCCATTCATCCATATAAATTTGTCATATCAACCTCATTCGTCTACAATTCCCAAGTCTTTTGGAAGCAATTTGGATGTACAACATAAAAATAAAAAATACAAGAATACCCTTACCTATGAAGATCACCATGTCCTATCTAATCAACATGTGATTACAAAGAAAAATGAAATATTCAAGAGACCACAAGGGTCCTCAAAGAAAAGAATAAAATAAAACAAAATATGGGTTCCTAAATCCATCATTGAAGAATTGTGATCAAAAGCACCTAAAAGTAAAGAAAAATCAAAAGCTATGTGGATTTCCAAGTCTCTCTTAAAGGACTTTAATATTAAAATAAATCAAAGTTGACATTAAAGCTTCCAAATAATTCCACTATGTATCCTTCCAAACATCTTACATCCTCTCCTTCATCAATTTTAGGTCCCTGTGTCCCCAGATCCACATCACTTCCTACACAAAAACCTCAAGCTATCCAATTCATTATCCCACCAGCTATTCACTACCCTTCAAGGAGTGTGTCAATTTTTATCTTGTCACCCTTTCCACATACTTCTACACAAACTTTTCAATATCCTATCCACTATCCAATCCCTATACCTACTTACTATCCTTCCATCTCCTGTCATTTCATTCCCTTCATCCAATCCATTGTATAAAACATATTTCCTTACTCACCATAGGATTCCCCTATCATCACCTTATCAAAATCTTTGAGCATACCTTTCTACGGCCTTGGCCAATCATAGCATATCCTTCCAAATGAGCATTATCAAAAAAATCACAAAAAAATAAAATAATGTGCCTTGGTGAAAACTTGGAAATAGGCACCTTAGAGGAAAAAGTAAAGAGAAATAAATATGTCCTATGATGAAAACCACTACTTGTGGTGCCTTGTACAAGTACCATGATGAAAATCTGGCAAACAGGTGTCATGCATAGTTCTTCCCTCTTGCACTCTACACTTGGGAAAAGATTCATCCATACTAGCTATTTCATGTGCACCCATACTTCCTCTTTCACCTTTGATCTTGACAAGGTTGAACTATCCACGAGAAACATATATATCCTACCATCTATTATCCTTTCCATTAGCTTACTCACTTGCTTCCATCCACAATACCTCCTCATGTTCTTGCTTATCCAAAATTGGCCATCACTATTCCTAAGAATATTTTATGTTATCTCAAACCATTCACTCATAATCTCCATCACCCTTTATCCTGATCATGCTATCCTACCACTACCATATCCAATCAACCCCTTGGGCTTGATCAAAATGAAGAACAAAAAAAATGCAAAATTTGTTAATGGGAATCTCTTGACATGTCTACCCTTTTGGACCTCATTCTTTCATGACACCAGATCATTATCCTATATGGTATCCAACACCGCTTAAATGAGTTTACATTTCTATATTTTCTTACACTAGCTTGGGTAATCTTGAGGAGACTATCCCTTAGGGTTGCATTCAGTCCCTTTATCCCTCATTATCTCTCTATTTCATCCATCATCTTGCTAATCCATCCATCATGTCCTATACCTTGCTAGATATTGGGGGCAAACCAATGTGATCTTGCTTGAGAACAAGTAATCTCTAAAAAATTCTAAAAAACATAAAAAGCCTTGACAAAAATTCTAAAAAGAATATAAAGTCCTAAATAAATCCTAAAAATTGTAAAAATTCCTAAAAAAATGATCATCATGGTGAAAACCTTAAAACAAGCGCCTTGATGTATCCAAAAAAATACAAAAAAAAGCAAAAAAATGAAAAAGAACAAAAAAATCAGAAAAAAAGAGAAAAAGTGCCTCAGTGAAAACCTAGAAACAGGCGCCTTGGTAGAAAAAATAAAATAATCCCAAGTGGTGAAAACCTGGCAAATAGGCATCACTTGTAATCAACACTCCACATATCAACCCATGGCTAAGTTCTTATGCTTTCATCAACCTAATCTGCTTTTGTACTCTCTCTCTTTGTCTCCCTTGTGTCATCATGATCTGGAATTTGTCTTAGTCTTGTCCTCAATTCTCATCTATCGCATGGGGGAAATCGTATGCCTGTCTAAGCTATTAGCGCTTCATCACTTGGTCAACCTCTTGAGCTTAATCTGATTCAATTTATTAGTCCTTCCTAATGGGCAATTTACCACTGACACTACTTGGAGTTTCTCAACACCCCAATCCTATAGTGTTTCTTAACACTACCAAGCTAGACATCACTATGTTTTTTAACACATATCGGATCTTGAATTATCCACTGCACACTTGCACTTTGACACAAGCACAATAGTGTTTCTTGAACACCCGACACAAATTACATCCTAGACAACTGAAAATGACTGAGATATGTTGAGTTATTTTCTTATGTGCTACCTATTATCATTGATTTTCGCTTTCTATGTCTTCTAAGGTCGTTCGACGATGTCTACTTAACTAGAGATTCACAACTGGGGGCATAACATTTTTTCTATGATTTCTGCTTGTGGTGTGATTTCAATGATCCTATGGTGGTTTAATAAACTAGGTGTCTGTGGCAAGATCCTCCATCGTGATTGGAACACTGCACATACCTCGACCCTCTTTATTCGGAAACTTAGGTGAGGTTGGAATTATCTCCTTGTCTGTTGCTTGTGTGTAGTATGTACAAAGACACTCTTGGTTATCTTGGTAGCTTGTGCCTCAATGCAAGTATTATCTTACAACATCAACTTCGAAACCATGTTCAAGTCATCTCAAATTTTGTGCCTCGATGCTTATGTGTGTTTCATACATCTCATTTGATACGGTCGCATTCATATCTCCATGGTCTCTCTCACACCAGTGAAGGTTGTATTGACCTCCAATGTTCCAAACACTCAAATGATGATAAACAAATGGCTACAAGGATCCATGACTTGACTCATGTCTTAGGCTACATTCCATTCTAGGGTTTTCATGTAGTTATGCATTTATGGTCTCCCTTGAGCTGTGCTTTCTTTTCATCCTTCATTTATCCCCACTAAGGCAGTCGACTATGAATCATCATCTTTGACCTACAACTTGCTCTGGTTAATGTGAAATTGCACCATCCTGAATTTATTTTCAGGATCAAAATTGAAATCCGAGATTTTTTAATTGTTGAATGCATTTGGCCACTAACACTATCACTTCCTACTCAATCCCACCTTCATTATTTCTTTCCATTTCAATCCAGAAGGGATATGACAATATAGAAAACCTTCCTCATCAATCAAATCTCCTAATCCGCAAATCTAGCAATTGAACCAAATCTTTATTGGTCAAGTCAATCGGTGGCTAAAACATCATCACCCAGGGTATATCAAGTTCATCAGGATTCATATTAATCTAGTATTATCTCTCAATCAGGTGATTGGCTTCCTCAAAACCCTTGTCGAAGTAGTTATTTCAAAATCTTTGGACAGATATTCAGTCTCATCGCTTCATATCAGGTTGGATCCTCTTGTCTCACTCATCAGTCTTCACTCAATCAAGTCTAGAGCTGATATCTCTTATCGATCTTCATTTGATCAAGTTTGGAGTCAGTTCCTTATCTGTAATCTATTCTTTGAATCAAAGCATTGCTCACACATCGATTCAAAGAGGAGAAAATATAATCACCTAAAATTTGTCTAGTAGAACCTAAGCCCCTAATTTTGATCAAACTGCCTCAAATAAAATCCTAAATCTCAAGGCATATTTACTAGACATAATTATGCAAAGTAACATAAAAATCCCCTTTGCATAATTAAATAAAAAATCTTATATCAAGCTTATACCATGGTCTAATTTCTAGATCTTGAATATTTACTTAATTGCTATAACATCGCTTTTAATATAAGGTTCCTACACTTTTATTAAAAGAACACATTCACATGTGTGTGCACACTTAATCCTGATTAATTATCAATTAAATGGGATTTATGCTTTCAAAATTGCTAATTTGTCTTATCTTACCTAATATCTCTTTTTCCTCTTAATCCTTACCACTCATTTCTACCTAACCTTGCATCTCCTTCATTCTCCTTTTGCCTCTTAATCTCAATCACATATTATTTTTCCACTTAATCTCCACCCTTCATTCTTGAGGCAATTCCTTTAAAAGGAAGCTCTTCCTTGGCTCAAGGGTCCATTCTCTTGCACTCTAAAGTTTCATCTTGTTATCTTGCATCTAGATCATCTTAGTCTTTTACATCTTGATTTCTTGCATTCTTAGAGTAATCTTGTTATTTTGAATTCTTGACTCTTACTTTCATTATATGCTCATAGCTCTCTTTCATTGTTATCTTAGTTTAATTCTTAGCATAATCATGCATTGTTAATCTAGTTTTCTCTCATTATAGCTTTGTTAATCTTGCATTCTAGTTCATTTCTAGTTTTGCATTGCATTTAAATCTTTCATTTTGGAGTAGTCAAGTCACTAATCCTTCATGCCAAATCTGATGAGCATCATAAAAATGATTAAACTCACTTCTACTAGGAAGCAATAAGCCATTTTTGGGAATTTAGTTGGTTCATTTGTTATGGCCTCCTATAGCTAAATTATTGAGTTAATAGTTGTTTGAGTGTGGGTTGCATTATGATTTGAGTACCAATATTTAACCACACACTACTAAGTATGTTCAAAGATATCATTCAAAAAATTAGATCATTGGAGATAAAGACAAAGGTGGTCAAACAAGAAGGATATTTTCCAAGGCAAGTGATTAGTCAAATTGTTGCTTCTTGTCTATTGTGGAGCCAAAGACCTATGTAGAAGCTAACAAATATAACAAATGGATGAAAATAAAAACTATACTTGGGAACTTGTACCTAGACAAATGGACAAAAATGTGATTGGAACTAAATGGGTGTTTCAGAATAAGATGAATGAGGATGGACAAGTCACTGGAAAAAAAGGAAGACTAGTATGTCAAGGTTATACCCCATAAAAGGAATTGATTTTGAAGAAACATTTTCTCTAGATTGGAAGCAATCATGATGTTCTTAGTTTTTCGCTGCATATAAAAACTTTAAAGTTTATCAAATGGATGTTAAATTTGCATTTTTGAATGGAGACTAGAAGAAGTTTATATTGAATAACCTGATGGTTGATTTTTTCTCTAACAATGTAAGAGAATTAACCCTAGGACTACCAACACAAAGCTACCTACTCAAGAAAGAATTTATTACTTACCTAATTCATGAAAATGTCTACAAAGTTATTCCTTCTCTGATGTCTACAACTCTCTACTTTGATTTCAATTGGAAACTATGTAATTCTTCTTTTCATCATCAATTATCTTCAAATGAGGGTATTTAGAGCATTTAACCTTTTAAATTGAAAGGTATTAATGGCATCTATCTCGACTATGGTACCATTAATTGCATAAAGTACTTTGGAACCAACTTGAGTTTTCTCTTTTAGGAGAATGGCTAGGTTTTAGTCAGGTTTTGAGTACCGAAACCTCTTATTCTCTTAATTTATCTTCCTTTCTTTTATCACTTTTCTTCTTTTACTTAAGCATTGACTACCAACCTTATTGTGAGAACCTTGTTAGTAGTTGATGAGGTTGTCACAACTTCAAGTTCCTTATTAGCTTTCTTCCTCTTTTTAGATGTTTGCCTCCTTTGTCTTCTTTGTCTCCTTTATTTTTCTTAGTGCTAAATCTCTCATCAAATTTCAACAAGGTTCTGATAACCTTGTCAACTCCCAACCTAGGTTTCAAAACCTCTTAGATTGGTCATGTTTTCTTACTTTTACTTTCCATCTTTGGTACTTTGCCAATAAGAAGTCCTTTAAAGGAGTGGTGGGTTTTGAAAATTCTAGGGGACTCCGACAAGGTTGCAACAACCTATCTTATATCCACCACAATTAACTTCTTAAAAGGACTAAAGAGAATCTAAGTCTCCTTAGGCTCTTGGTAGGTTGTGAGAATCTCGTTGGAGTTCGACGATGTTTCTAAAACTAATAGGAAGATCGATGAAGGCTTATTTTAATGAAGGAAAAGAAAAGAGAGGAATTTATCAAGCCTTGGATGGGTTGTGACTATCCCGTTGAAATACAACAAAAAATTTCTAAACCAAAGGTAATATTTGACGAGCTATAAAAAATTGTTAAGTATGATTTAAGAAATACTAGAATGCACATTTTAAGAAACTTGAAATCACTAAGACATAAATCTTGTAAAATAAAAAAGAGCATGATATTTTTTTAAAAACATGGGTGAAAATCATTACAACAATAATAAACCTTTAAGTTAAAAATTGAATTCAAAATCCTCATCATAATATTTCTTAATGATCAAACTAAATAAAAGGTTAATAGGAAGATCGATGAAGGCTTATTTTAATGAAGGAAAAGAAAAGAGAGGAATTTATCAAGCTTCGGATGGGTTGTGACTATCCCGTTGAAATACAACAAAAAATTTCTAAACCAAAGGTAATATTTGACGAGCTATAAAAAATTGTTAAGTATGATTTAAGAAAGACTAGAATGCACATTTTAAGAAACTTGAAATCACTAAGACATAAATCTTGTAAAATAAAAAAGAACATGATATTTTTTTAAAAACATGGGTGAAAATCATTACAACAATAATAAACCTTTAAGTTAAAAATTGAATTCAAAATCCTCATCATAATATTTCTTAATAATCAAACTAAATAAAAGGTTAATGAAGTTTTAAATATGATAGAAAGACAACATTTAAAAGATTTAATGATGAAAAAAACTTTATCACGCAACTTCTTTAGACTTTGGCCAAAACATCCATCAATGTGACCTTTAGACGTAATAGAGGCTTAGCCACATATTCTCTTTATGCTTTATTTAAATAAAAAATAATAGACAGGCACTTTTTTTTGACTGGTTATTGAAAAGATCCTTAAAAAAACTCATTAATCATCATGAACTTGATTCGGTAACCATTTGTTTTACGAGTACACCTGATTCTCATCGACTCGAGGAAAAGAAAAGAGTGGGCTGAATTTGAGATTTAAAAAAAATAATTATAATAAAGTAAAATGAACTCAATTTAACTTTTCCCATTTCCTTTTAATTTGACCTTTAGGTGAGCCACCTACCAACAATGTTATTTGTATGCACTAATGGATTTTTTTCCCTGGAATCAAGACGATGGCTTATCATTCTAATGATAACAAAGCTTCAGATAACCAAGATGCAAACACAGGAAAACACTTGGATGCAGGTGCCATATTTGTGTTAGAATCTAAAGGTATGGATATATATTTTTGTTTCAATGAACACGAAGTATATGAAGTATCTTGCCCAACACCCCGTTTTAGTGTTCAGCTTATATCCTACGTAAGTGAATGAATGATGTGGATTATCTTAAGTTAATTGGAAGGTATGTATGTATATTTGTTTCAATGAAATATCTAAATAGGATATTGCTATTAGAATTCAATCATATAGTTTCTGAGTCAAATTTACTGATCTAAGTTTCATGAGTAGCAGTTCACAAGAATCTATTTCTTATGAGAATGAATGGCACACTTAGCACTCATTGCATCTAGGTAATGCTCACGGAGGTGAAACATTGGGCCTTCTCCAGATATCACTCATCTCAATACTACTCCATCTCAAGTGTACTTAATAGTAGAGTTTCCTCCAAGATTAAGTCCAATTAACTTGTTACCCCATTTACAAAACCTTCAACTGATCAAATGAAACATATTGCCCAAGCCCCCAGTTTGATCTTTCGTAACATAGGTTATATACAATGTAAATGAATCAATAATGTAAATTAGTACTAAATATAGCTAATAAAGTTAATTGGTGGTTGCAGGTACATGGCTCCATGCTGGCTATCATTTGACAACCTCCATTGTTGGACCTCCGGTTCTAAGCCTCCCATTTGCATTTGTATCCTTAGGATGGGGTCCAGGAATAGTACTACTGGCCCTTGGAGCAGCAGTTACTTTCTATTCATATAATCTCCTGTCACTGGTGCTGGAACATCTAGAGCTCAAGGGCAACAGACACCTAAGATTTAGTAACATGGCCACAGAGATTATGGGTATATACTAATTAAGCTTGCTGCTTCATTAGACTTCTGTATAGCTTCACCACATTTCATTACTGGAAGGCTAATCAGATATGAATCTTTTATGTAGATTTTATCTTACATTTTGAGTCATTGTACTAAACTATAGGTGTGCAATGGATCCCTGGTTGTAACCTAACATCTAAGCATCTTCATTTAACGTTTACTTTGGAAGGCTTATTAGCAACATTGGAACTCTGATATGTTTAATAGTGCTTATTGTTATTGCTGTGCCTAAATCTTGCTTTTATAGATTATTCGAGGAGATGGATACCTTATTCACTAATAACCAAATGTGGTATAAAACTGAGATGAATATAGAGTGATTGGTATCTAAGTTGTTTTTGGATTAACAAGGGTATCTTAGAAAAGAGGACAGCTGGGCAGCTGTGATTAAACATGTATCAAAGTTTAAAGCTGAACTACAATATGCTCGTTTAATCGGAGATCTAACTTTCTTTTTCAAAAGGTAAATGCTTGTGATTTAGAGTTATGATCTGTGAGGTTACAAACAGGGAGCCTCATTTCTAATTGAAACATTTAACAATCATATCTAATAGGATTTGAATCTTAATTTATAAAGAACACCAATGCTACAACTTAACCATTATACTGTATCAATACTTACAATTGAATATCTAATTTTAGAGTCCAAGTCTTATGAACTTTCTTACAGGGCCAAAATGGGGTCGTTTTGTTGTGGGACCACTGCAGTTTTCAGTCTGCTGTGGAGCTGTCGTTTCATGTACTCTTCTTGGAGGTCAGAGTTTGAAGGTACCTTTCAAAAACAATAAGACAGAGAGACAGGATTTGCTTGTGAAACACTGAATAATTTCATCGACTGCCTAATGGATTTTGCAAATGTATATAGCAGTTCTTATATAAGATCTATCATCCAAATGGGGAGATGCAGTTGTACCAATTTGTGATTCTATTTGGAGGGCTGATGCTTGTGCTGGCTCAAATGCCATCCTTTCATTCACTGAGATATATAAATCTAGTATCTCTACTGTTGTGCTTTTCCTTTACTGCATGTGCTGTGGGAGGTTCTATCCATGCAGGTTGGTCTGGACACTTCATTGGTTTGCCCTTGCTTGAATGTGGATGCCCACTTTTCTTAATTGTTATCTTAATTTTACATTGCAGGAATCTCAAGTGATGCAGAAACCAAGGACTACAGTTTGGTTGGCAGTAAATCAAGCAAATTACTTGCAGCTTTGAACTCTTTTTCAATAATTGCAACAACTTATGGCAATGGAATCCTTCCCGAGATTCAGGTGAGATTGGCTAACAATTAAAAGAAGATAATAGTTATGTATTAAAAGTTTCATCCCTTCAGTTAGGGAGATCCCAAACTTCCTAGACCAATCAAACTCTCAGTTGAAACCAGGACAACATTGCAAGATGTATTTGATTTTTGTCACCTTCTAAACTCAAAATTTATGTTGCACTGACAACTTACAGTTAATCAAAAGCATTTTACTAGGGAGTCAATTAAGATTTAGTTAAATATTTTAATTGTATAGAGATGGTGGGTGTAGGGTTTCTAGGTTTTAGTTCTATGGCCCTCCTTTCTCAACATTTATCAAATTAGGTCAGGTGAGTTCATGTTGCATTTTTAAGGAAGGCATTTCAAGATATTAAAAGCCTGATGAGGTCTATAGAAATAAACTTTATCTTGAATTGCCTCATGATCTCCTTGTAAGGGAATGTTTTTCTTTCTTAAATGCTTTGCTGCAAATCTCAGTGATAGACTACGTTGAAATCTATGAGTTTTGAGCTTACATACTAATATTTAAGGAAGGTTTTGCAGGCCACAATAGCTCCCCCAATTTCAGGAAAAATGTTCAAAGCACTCTGTGTGTGTTATACAGTGGTTGTGTCCACTTACTTCTCTGCTGCAATTTCAGGCTACTGGGCCTTTGGCAACAAGGCCCAGGGGACAATTTACAGCAACTTTGTGCCTACAGGAAGGCCAGCTTATGTTCCCAAGTGGTTTCTCTTCATGGCCAACATTTTTATCCTTCTTCAAACATCCACAGTAACTCTGGTTAGTTTAATTCATGGTACATACTTATTATATTATTATTATATTTGACAATAATATATACTCCTATTAGTCTAGAAATTACTAGAACATCAATTCAACAACTTTCTTACTTGCTCAAACAACTTGATAATCTTACAGTATAGAAAGCTGTTTAAAGCGGAATAATAAGTGTAGAAATTAGAAGAATTCACCATACAAAATGTGGAAGATATCCTAGACAACCTCAGAAAGGAGAAAAACTATTTGGTAACAGGGCTGCCCTTAAACAACATACTAAGGAACAAATTATGTGTGGAAAAAGTTGGTCAATTTTGATTAATGTTTAGTCTAGAAGTCAGCCATTAGTATGCTCTTTGTCAACTTTGATCAACATTTAGCGTAGAAATGAGCCATTAGAGTGTGCTGTTGAAGCCAACCGTAATAACAACAATTGCTCATCTACCTAGGTGTTACTAATCACAAAGCATAACTACAAAGAGTAGATACAGCTTATGGGTATTTTAATTGCTCTCAATGACTTCTACAGCTGAATTCTCAATTTGATGATTACAACACTCACACATGACTCTGATGTTGCTACCCAAACTCCTCATGTCTTTATATAGAATTTGTAATGTTCCCATTGTGCATAAGGAGGACCCAGAAGTAGAATCAGAAGGAGAAAAGCTAGACTATTCATTACAAATTCTGTATTTAGTGTGTCAAAACTCTAGATGAACTGCCCCTTTATGCAGCTGCAATTTATGTTTCCAATTCACCATCGCCGTTACAAATTCGCCCCTTTCAAGGAAACCAGCAGTTCTGTTATGTAAACAGAACCAAGAGTTTCCTGCTACCATTAATTTTTTGGAAGTCTCATACTGATATGAAAAATTTTCACACCAAGGTTCTTCTTGATCACCTACATTATACTGTGAAGGGATAAGTAGTTTAGAGTTGAAGCACCCCAATAAAAAAATGACATTTTCACGGAAAATCTCCAAAACTGTAATCTTGAAAATTATATATATGAACATTCAGTACATATTTGAATCTTTGTCAACTTCTAAACCTCTCTCCGTGATGTATATTTTCGTTGCAGACTTATTTCCAACCAGCATTTGCAGCTCTCGAGAGCAGATCTGCAGATGCAGAGAAAGGGAGATTTTCTATGCGAAATGTTGTTCCGAGATTGATTGTAAGATCTTTTTGGGTGGCAATTGTAACTTTGGTGGCTGCCATGCTGCCATTTTTTGGAGATATTAATGCAGTGGCGGGTGCATTTGGGATTATGCCATTGGACTTTATTTTGCCAATGGTGCTGTACAACATTACATTCAAGCCTTCCAGAAGGAGCTTACTTTTCTGGGTGAATGGCTCGATTGGTGTCTTGTTTTCTGTTGTGGGAATTCTGAGCTGCTTTGCAGCCGCCAGACAAATCGTCCTCGATGCTAACACCTACAAACTCTTCGCCAATCTATGATCTCTTTAGTTTCAGCTGTAGTAGTTTCATTTAAAGTAAGATGTTAAAAATTAGCACCTTGATCCTGTGCTTTTATAAAACATTTCCTGTGTACTGTGTTCGCATGGGGTGTTGAGATTCCTTCTAGTTTCTTTTTTAACTAAGAGTTATATACCATTAATTGATGATTCGTTCTATCATAATGATAGAGGTTATGCATACAGAATCTGACGCATCTAAAAAATAAAATACAGAGTATATCCTAATTTCATTGGAGAGAAAATTTTTAATTTTAAGAATTTAACGTAATTAGTACATTTAATTTTATTAGGAAGGCTAAATTTGGTTCAATTATCAGAGTTTCGGTGGTAGGTACAGATTGCTAAGTCCAATCTTCCTCCAGTCTATGTATGAGATCACTAGGTCCAATCTCCCCTCAGTCTATATGAAGGGTGTGTCACACCAACATCATTGGTGCACAACACATATCACCTTGTCACACCAACATCATTGGTGCACAACACATGTCTAAAAAAATTAATCATATGAAAATTAGAAAAACTCAATAAAACTCTGAAAATAGTTTGGGAATAGATAATAGTTAGTCTCATTAACTATTAAAAAATGAAAGTTTACAACACATCTCCACCATTTTTCGACTTGTTGAATAATTTTCATATAAGGCCATAGCTTTGGATTGTGAAATCATTAATAATAAATTTTAAAGCTAAAATTTTGAGAGAAAAATAGGAAAAAAAAAAGAGGGAAAATAATTTGTGGAGCCATGTGTCATTTTTTTCAATAAGCAGTTGTTGCTTATTTTCAGCCTCCCTTTTTTTCAAAGCTTATTTTCAATTTAGGGAAAGATTAAAGATAGCAGGTTTGCACAATCCATCATAATGCTAGTATTTTGCTTATGGGAATGATTGTATGTTATTTTTACAACATCAACGTTTCGGATCATGCTACATGATCCATCATCACGATGAGAGAGATCAAGGAGGCAAAAAATGACTAGTTGCAGACTAAGCATAAACTTAAAAAGGAGAGGAGAAAGGGTACACAAAAACCAAGAGAGAAGGACAAAAGATTTTTTTAAAAAGAAATGTATAAATAAAAATGAGAAATATAACTATATAAGTAAAACAATATAAAGACAACCAAGAATTAAATTTACTTATATAAAATATATAAGTAAATTGGAAATATTCCAATTTATACTTTTCCCATAATTAGTTTGTTTGCATGGGAACATTTCATCTACTTAAATTTGCACAAATTGCACTTAAGGAGTCCTATAGGAACATGGGGTAACTATCACAATCAATCCATCCCACCTTTTGTGACAAACCAACTATAAGCACAAGCTCCATAACCACATTGCTTCTTTACATGCATTAGTTATTATTAGTAGTTTTTCATTAGATATAATGCAACTATTGCCTACTCTTACTTCATTAAACTTCATGCTCCAAAACGACAATGCATTTTTACCCCCTAAATGAGGCATCTAGGTTTGTTAAATTACTTATATATCAAAATTAAGCTCTTGATTTGTTATTAGTTTCTATATTATTATTTTTAGTTCCATGAGATGTTTTAGCTTTAATAATAAATATATAAGATGAAAAAGCCAACCTCATAGGTACTTGAATGCCCAAAACCATCGTAAATCCAAGATGTTTATTATTAAATAGTAACTCACTATTGATAAAAATTAGCTAAATCAACTCTTGATAAGAATCTCCTATTTTACGAGTAAACTCCTTTTTAAAATTTTATTTTTGTTGATGGTGAATCTCTCATCCCTTACGAATGATTTATAAATAATCTTTAGATTAATTAAATACATTATATTCACAAGGCTAGTAGCACCTAAATTTAAATATTCTCTCACTTGACATCACACATTGAAAATTCTTTTTATAAAAATGTATAAGTCAATTATTTACTAGGAACAATGCTCATAGCCTCCCTACACCACGTGAACATTTTTGCAAAATACAAAGTATATCCTAATTTTATTTCAGAAAAAACTTTCAAGATTGTAACATGTTAGTATAGTCTAATTTTATTTTAGAAGTGTTCGGCTTGGCTTGATTACCGAGAGCTTCCTATGGTAGGCACAAGATAATGAGGTCAAGTTTCCCCTTAGAGCCCAAGCAGAGGGCGTGTCGCACCAACAACATTGGTGCACAACACATGTCACCATAAAAAAATTACTAGGTGCATTGCAATTTATAGGAGGGACCTACCTTATTTTTGTATTCTAAACAAAATTAATCATATGAAAATTAAAAAAATCAAGAAAACTCTTTAAATACATTTCAGATTGCAAATGGTTAGCCTTATTAAATAATTAAAAAAATTAGTTTACAACACCTCTCCACAATTATCCCACTTGTTGAATAATTTTCATATAAGGCCATAACTCTAGGTTGTCATTTGTTTAGGGCACCCAGTCCCCTTGATTCTCTTTACCAAGAAATTTTTTCAATACTCACATCTTGTCAATGAGTCAATAACATACTTGAAGATCTATCAACCTTTTCCAATAGGACTTGCTTGACTTCAACTATTTCTCTCACAAAATGATATTTTAACCAATGTGCTTTGACCAAATATGATAAGGATAAATTATTTGCCAAAAATATTGCTCTATACCTATCACATTTAATCCCTCCCACCTTTTGTGACAAACCAACTATAAGCATAACCTCCATAACCAAATTGCTTCTTTACACACATGAGTTGTTATTCGTAGTTTTCCATTGTGTGTAATGCAACTATTGCCTACTTTTATTTTGTTAACCTTCATGCTTCAATTAGACAATACTTATCCACCAATAGACCTTTTGTATTCAACATCTTCAATACAATTAGAATCCAAAAATTATTGCAAATTCAAAGTTTTATTTTCATCAGAACTTCCATAGTAGTCATTTTCATAATCTAAGGAGACACATAAATAAATAATTTTTGTATAGTAGCCCCCTGCTTATTTCATATTATAGTTGTATATCTCTACACAACTTCTATTGCAAGTGTAGTGTTAGGACTAGCACAAATCATTGCATATATAAGGCTTCCAACAACACTAGAATAAGGAGTTTCACATATTTCCTTGATTTCCGATTCTATATTTGAACACTATTTAACAAATTATTTATGTTATTTGGAAAGGGGCTACTTATATTTTTACAATCCTACATCTTAAACATCCACAATAATATCTCAACGTGTTTCATTTGATATAATTGTAATTGTTGGTCCCTAAGAGGCTCATGCCTAAACAAGGGTTGTCAGGAAGATCTGCATATGGGGACCTAATGTGCTATGTAAAGAAACCTCCAAGATTTTGGAAGTTAAGTCTTCACTATTTCTTTTGGGAAAGGGGAGAGAGGGGAAAACTAGGAAATGGATAACCTAATGTGATCCACCAAATCTTTTAAAACCCTTTGAGTTTCCTTTCTATAATAACGAGAACAAACAACCCCAAAAGATTGGGCTTATAATGTCACATACTATTTATTGTGGGAAAGAGAATAGAGTGCAAAAGTTAGACATACATAGTGCAAAATATGCATATCTCTCCATGAGAAGAACATGTTAAGGCCTGCAAAAAGTGTTCCTATTATATCACTGAAACAGTTATTCTATGAGAATCTTTCTCACTAAGTGGCATAGTATAACTCTAGAGAACAAATGCTACAGATGGTTGAAGGAGTATAAAACATGCATGATTCAAAAACCTAAACATTTATGATGAAATTATAAAATCCATAAATAACAAATGATAACTATGTTCATTTAAAATGACACAGAGCTTAAATCATCCATAAAACCAAAGTAATCAAACAATAAAGGAAAACTAGGCTTAACCTGATATGTTCCCTTCCATTGATTATCTAAATACAAAGTTAAGGTCTGAGAATAAAATTGTAACTATATTCTAAGTGTTCTTCTCTTTCAAATGTGATGAACAAAATACTACAAAGAACTCCCTTGGAAAAATTCCTCTAACGAAAAGCTCTTCCTTTTACAATGTGCCCTTAGGCTCATATAAGAAAAAATACCCTTGACCTAAACCTCATAAATGCAGAAAAAAGTGCCTTTACAAATTCAACACATATTGAAAAAGGCTCTTGTAAATGCAAAGACAATTGCATATTGAAAAAGGCTCTTGTGATTGCAAAGGAAACTGTTGATGTTTTGGTCGAATTTTCCTTGAGATGTTCTACCAAATTTTGGAATTTTTCCTTGAAGAATGTGGGCCCTACAGGTTCATTGACTGATGTAAATACATCTTGGATATGTATCGCATGAGTGGGAACTTTTGGAGCTTCCCCTTGAAGTTGGGGTGAAGATGTGTGGTGTTAACACATGGCACACAAGTTGATTTTCATGAATATTGATCCCCAACACCTTAGGGATTAAGCACTACAGTGACAAGCGTACCATCACGGCAAAGGATGAAGCGAGGGAGTATGTGGGATTTCTAGAAATCACATTGATTTGGCACTTGGAAAGGTCATAACTTTCTACTCAATGATTAGAATCCAAAAAAACTTACATCATTGGAAAGGTCTTCAAGAGATCTAATTTCAGTCCCTTAACACCATGCCTTTGGTGAATAGTGTTAAGGAACAAACAACAATTTTGATCCCAACTTCTACTCTGAATGCCTCTAAAATGCAAATTTTTGAAACATAGAAAAACACCAAAAAATAAAGTTGTGGTTCCAAAACCACGCTCCCCTTTTTTTAAAGCCACTTGGCTTCAAGGGGCCCCCTTGTTTCTGGCTTGTTCTAGGTTTTTTCTTTGTGCATCTATCTTGTTCTTTTCTATAGGTCTAGTTGTGTTTTAGTTGGTCCTGTTTGTGTTTCGCACTTTCACACTTTCGGAGTCCCGAATGTGTGAAAGGCCCTAAAAACCAAAAACTTTGAAGTATGCTCATTTCAGGGGTTTTAGAATTTCGAAGGTCCAGAACATCGAAAGGTCTGAATCTCCAAAGAGAATCGACCTTTCAGCGTTTTGGGTTTTCAGAGGTCAAGGACCCCCAAAAGACCGAAAGGCTGATTGGCAGAGGTGGCTGACGTCACCCCCTCTGGTTGCCTATATAAGGTGGAGAGCCTCTCTTCCTCCTCACTTGTTTTATGTCTGTGATCATAGTTTTTAGAGCTTTTGGGTGCGCTTTTTCCTCAATCTTCAGTTTCTTGGCTGCTTTTATCTGCTTCCTGGTTATTTCATCCTTCAGCATGTTAAAGGTTGGTGTCTTCATGTCTTTCACTCTGGTTTTCCTCATTTTAGGTTGTGCTTTCATTTCATTTTCTTGTTTTAGCAGTTTTTGCTAGGGTTTTGTCCTTGTTTGTTGGTCTTGTCTTGCTTCGAGGTCGCAGGGTTGTCCCCTTGGACCCCTTAGCCACAAGTTCGTGGTCGAACTCATTCCTGATCTCATTTTTGAAATCAAAAACCCAAACCCTTATTTTTGACCATTCATCCCTAAAATATTTCAAACTTTTACAGTCTGAAGCATCGACAAGGTTCCTTCTTTTAAGAAAAATGGCTAAGTCTTCTTGGCATTTCAGAGGTTTCACACCCCAAAAACTTTACACCTCTAATTCGCCGAAGTCCAAAAAATTCATACCTCCAAACCACCGAGTCCGAAAGTCTATCTTTGGTCCTCTTTTTGGAATTTTGACCTTTCAGATGTAGGCTACCCCTGAAGGTTCGAAAAGTTGAAACTAACTTCCAGACTGTTTTAAACTAGTTTTTTTTTAAGGATTGTTTGATGGCTGTTGTATCATTTTCATCAGAGTTTCCCCCTGGATTCTCAATATAATGATTACTGACCCATGTCTTTTTTTATTTTTACAGAAATGGCAGAAAAGGTCAATTCACCAGCCATGAGATATCAGTTCAAAGGCTATCATGCGCCCTCCAAAGTCTAGAATCTACACTCAAAGATCATAGATACTGACATCATGAACGTCAGTTGGAACAACTATCTAGTAAAATGTACACAACTAGCAGGAAGGTCCGAGGACTGCACTTCATTAGTGTATTTTTCTCTGGTGAACATAGCGGCACACCCAATTTTCATCCTTTCCTTAGACCTGATCACCAGTCTAGTGAACCACTATATACCAGATGAGAGAATGGTCAAGAATAGCATGGGTGAAGTAGTTTTGGATCTCTAGCCAGACAACATTAAATATTTATTCCACCTACCCAAGGGGATAGACAAGTTTTACAACTTCTCCATTGGCAAGGGAATGGACTTTTACAACAAAGATGTCTCATTATCACATGAGATTGTGAACAAGGAGTATCTCATACAACCTCTGCCCAGAAATAAACTAGAAAAGATAGACATGAGGAGAGGGTACATGAAAGAAGACATCAAGGAAGCCATCACCATGATCAGTTGGGTGTATGGACTACCAAAGTCAATACAATTGGAACCTTGGATGATCCTACTCATTGAAAAAATAAAGGATAGGCGGGCAAGGTTTGACTGGGCACCCATCCTCAAGAACAACCTAGATCAACAGTTGATCACAGTAAAGAATTATCCTCACTTCTACATGACATCTTATGTTGTGTACCTATTAGATGCAAGGGCAGTGTACCCAAGACTCGTTAAGGTTGGGGCCATGGGTGATTATAATGCATGGTCATTCATAGTATACCCACAACTGGTTTGAAAAGAGTGCTACACCCATGACAGTCCTAAATTTTGCATCATCAACGATGCTTTTGTGTTCACCATCATACGCTCCATAGAAGGGGACTATGCCAAAAGAATGTCAATAGAAGTTTTTGCTATGGTGAAGGCCCTTGGGGCATTTTATATTCAGTTCAAAACCTTTACATACATCCGGGTGGTAGGAAGCACCCTGGCTCCTAAGAAGCTACCAAGATATCCATTAGATAGGATAATCTTGTTAGAGATGGCTCGACAACTATCAGATGCCCATGAACATATCCGACACAAGAAGAAGCATTGTTGGGATTTCCCAATTTCCATAGGGCCCCACTATGTGCAATACATGAAGATATGTAAGTCCCTGGCATTCGAATGGGATGGATTCTCAGTACAGAGTTACAACCTCATAAGGACCCAATTCAACCCAATTGGTACATATAGCAACATAAAGGGAAGGCATTATGTACACGAGTCCCAAATTGAACACCATTGGATAAATTGCCTTGATGACTATGAGGTTAGAATCTGTGACTACTTCTGGATGAGCTTGGAGCTGGCACATACTACTCTACTACTGTGAGTACCATAAAAGGTGAAGGAAGATGACTCTGAGGATGTTTTGTATCCTATTTATAATTTGGATAAAGTATACACCAGGGCCATTTTGAATGTGGAGGTTGATAGGGATGAAAATGATGACATTAATTTCAAGGCTAAACACATCATCAAGGTGACTAAGGCATGGATCACCCATCTATTTCCCATGGATTATGTGCCAATGAAACAATAACTAGCTCAACCCTCCAAGGAAAAGAAGAAAAAAGGGGAGAAGGTACTAATGCCATAGTTTAAAGAGGATGCACCATAGAAGCTAGAAATGGTGTATAGACATGAGTGCCCTACGGCATATGGCTCGGCTACCCACTCGAAGAAGCCCAAAACTAGAATGACTAGAAGCATAGCACCTCCAAAGGCTCCTTCTTCTAGTGCCCTTGAACCTCCGAGTGCATCAAAGAAGGCACCCAAACTCAAGATAATTGGACCTAGGCCAGATGGGGTGATAAAAGGGCATGTGTACAAGAGGAAGAAAGACTCGATGCCCACCCACATAGACACCCTCTTAGAGGAAGAAGAAGAAGAAGAAGAAGATGAGGAGGATCAAGTGCCCCTTAGCAAAAGAACCTGGTCGATGGGATTCTTAAAGAGAAGGAGGGTATGGGAGGAAGATCAAAAAGACAACATCGAAGGAGGAACCCAAGGAGAGATAATAAATCTAGATGCTTTGGGAGATGATGAATTTGACATCTCTAATTTTGAAGTAATTCATGGTTTTAAAGAATCTAAGCAACATGCTCCAATTGTAGGATGGTCATTTTCCTTTGACTCCCTCCCTACATAGTTCACTAGTCCTCTTGGAAATGTGGGAGAGGAAGTTCTACAAGACTCTTAGGAATCAATCGAGGAGGTTGCAGCTGAAATTTAGAAGGAGACTATAGAGTTAGGAAGAGATTCTTTTGTAGGTGTCACCTCTGAGGAAGATATTACAGCACAAATTCCCCTAGCTTCACATTCAGTTCCACCTCCACCTCCACTTGTGCATCAAACTCCACCTCCACCTCTGCGTCCAACACCATCTACCACTCCACTTCCACCTCCAGTTCAAACTACTCCATTTCCACCACAACGTCCACATGTTCATGTTCCCATGCCAACTCCACCTCCTCTACCAATGCCTTCACCCACTCCCCCTCTCGCTCTTACTCCTCCCATGAAAAACCCTCCTTCTCAAGCCCCTACTCCACCATTTGTTCAAACTGAAACATTAGCACAAGGGCCTCAAGAGCCAGAGAAGGAAACAGAGGAGATCGGTGAGATTTTGTCAGAAGGACAAGATGGATTAGAGAAATAGGTTGGAGAGGAAGAACAGATAAATATGGAAGAGGAAAAGATTATGGGGGAAGAACAAGAAATAGGAGGAGAGGAGGAGAGTCATGAGTAAATGGAGATAGAGCGTCCGGCTACTACCTTGAGTTTAGCCGCCCCTTATGAGCCCCTTAATGCCTTTTCAAAGCCCATTTGGTTCACCAAGGAAATTTAGCCAAGAACAAGGGTGTATACTGATGATGATACAGATATGGTGGCAT
Source organism: Chamaecyparis obtusa (assembly GCA_027943335.1). Lineage (NCBI taxonomy): Eukaryota > Viridiplantae > Streptophyta > Pinopsida > Cupressales > Cupressaceae > Chamaecyparis > Chamaecyparis obtusa. The sequence continues at coordinate 563,728 of BSBK01003565.1, read as the reverse complement.
TGGGATGAGCATTCCATCAAGCAAGATCTAGTACCTGAGCAAGGACTCTCTCATATGTAACGCAAGATCAGGTGGACAAGTGGAAGGCTCAAGTGGTTATCCCTAAAATGAATGTCAGTATGGTGGAAGTCACCCCAGATGATTACGTGCTAGAAGAGATAGATCTAGGAGAGTTGACTAGAGAAGGGAGTAAAACTCTAGCTACCCTCAAGCTAAAGCATCCTCTAGGCTTCATGGATAAGGACAAAGAAAAGATAAAAGCATTAATGGAGCAGAATGAGGCAATGAAGAAATTTATCCTTAAGACAGCGGGTCCCATTGACCCTAGTAACCTTGAGGCCTCATTACAGGCTATTTTGGAGAAAAGGGGTGATGTAAGTATACCGACAGATATCCCGCATTCTTTTGTTTGGGCATGTGCAGATTGGAAAGTTGATTTTAAAGATTTTGCCAGGGCGGCTCTCAAGAATATTTTGAGGCCTTTTAGAAGTATTCTTCAAGGAATCACATTTTTGGTTGAAATTATGAGTGAGGAGGATGGTCTAGAGGAGAAGATCTTGAAGTGGTAAAAGGAACTAGAAGATCTCATAGTAATAAGGAAGTAGCACTTCCAAGTTTTGGTCAAAGTGTATGAAGGCTCAGAATTAGATAATTTTGAGGAGTGGATCTGAGATATCACTGGCGCTTTGACCATTTTTTAAAAGGTGTTGAAAAGAATAAATAAAAAAGAGGGATAAAGGTTTACTTTTTGTGTGGGAAATGCATAAGTTTTTTGAAGGGTTAGACCTAGACTTATATGACAAAGATGATGAGCAAACAATACATTCTATAAATGTCATCGTAAATCAGTATCTGGATATCTTCGAAGGAGTTAGTACAAAAGAAGACCTCTAGCAGATTTTCTATCAGAAGGAAGAAATTTAGAAGATGTTATCTCGGGAAGAAGATATAAAGGGGTTTGCAGTTGAATTTCTCACCTTCCGGGAGAAACAACTAGAATGCCTTAAAGGGGTCAAAATGGCTGACTTTGAGAAAGTGCAAGAGATTGTGGATAGGTTCCGCAAAGCTCATCTAGAAGCCCTTCCAAGTCGATAAGCACTCATTGTGAACTTAGCCAAATTTTGTATAGAGAAAAAATATTTTTCCACACTTAGCCATTTTTTGAAGGCCTTGATTTTTGACATTTTGGCCCTAGGCATTTTTCGGCCTCCAAAAGTCTGAAAGAGGAGAAGTTGTTCAAACACTTAGTCAATTCTGGAGCTTCATTTTTTCTGGGTAACAGTCGGGATCTAAAATTTATGGGGCATGACCACTGTTAACTCCAGTCTTCTCCAACTTGTTTTTTCAATCAGAATGATCACTTCTAGACGGTCGTTTTTGCATGATTTGAGGGCATCTTCTAGTTGAGTCCATGAGGGAGATCTATAATGGAGAATAAAGGCAAGATCACAAGTTTCATAAAGAGCATGCATGAGTTCCAATTTTGTTTTTGAGTTATTTTATGCATGATCTACTCCAAATTTGTAATGCACGAGGTTTAATTCCATGCTAGAGTAGTTTTAACTCTTTTTAGGGTTATTTTCCTTCATGTAATCTTTAGTTTAGATTTATTTTCAAGTTTTAGATGTAGCTAAAACACTAGCTGTGAAATTAAGAGCATAGCTCTATAAATTGTATGAACTAAATGTAATTAAGGTCATATTTTTATTGCAATACAATATATACAGTTGGTGCTTCAAACGTAGTGTAATTATTCTGCTATCTTTGTGAAATTTATAAATGTGTGAATTGCTCATTTGTTTATTTCAAAGAACTAGTTGATTGTGTGGTGATTCTGATCTGCAATTCTTTTAGTTGGGTCTTTACCTCTGCTGCATTGCTTTATTGTGACAAGTTATTCAGAAGATATCTTTTTTTTTGGTACTTTGAAGATAAACTTATCTCACGTGTGCGTACATATGTGGTGGCTTTGTGATCTGATGAGTTTTGACTTATTATATGTCTGTGTTTATTTCCATTGATGATTGCATCTTCTTGGCTAGAATTGTGATTTCGTCAGATCTCTATTTTATGGGTTTTCCCCATCTTCTTGGTATTTTAATTCGCAAAGCAACGTAATATTGGTTTATGTCTATTAGTTTCTTTCAGCAGATTTCTTTTGAATTCTCGTTACCTTGCCTTTACTTTCCTTGCAAATCAGTTACGATAGATTAATTAGATTAATGTTGTCTTTTCATTTAAAATCTAAAAAATCCAAAAAGAGAAGTATTGTTGTGTTTAAAGTTTTTTTTGTAGCCTTTTTGAGATACGAACCAACAAAGGGCTCCTCATGAACAGATTCACATTTATCTTCAGTTGAGCTATCCAAGTGGTTGAGACCCAACCCAAAAGGAACCTTGAGATTGACTAATATCATTCTTCCAAGAGGGGAATTTTCTCACGTAAATTTTGCACATTGCTACCCCACTCGTCATTCTTCCTAGCCATTGTCTCATGTAAAAATGACACTCAACAGAAGTGGCGCTAGAAGGAGGGCCTTCGAAAGGAAAACCCAGGAACATTGGATCATTCTCTCTAGAAACGTTTGAAGGAGTCCTCAGATCCTCACCAAATAAAAGGGAATTCCTAGAACTTAGAGAAGTTTGCAGACCTCGCAGTAGTAAAGTGAAACAAGGGGAAGAAGCCTCACACCATTCTAACCTTCCTCCACTTTTGCACATCACTACCCCACTCACTACTACTCCACAACCAGCTCCAATGGCCTTCTTCACAAACGCACAAAGTTCTCCATTGGCTCTACAAGGGAAGCTCCATGAGCTTCCCAAAAACCCTAAGAAGTTTTGTCCATGTTTCATCTATGAGGAGTCCAAGACAGTGGAAGAACATATCCATGCCTTCAATGAATTGTGAAATCATAAAGAGATTGCACATCCAACCGTTGTGTGTCACCTTTTCCCCTACACATTGGGGGAGTTTGCACATAATTGGTATTTGAACTTGCCATAGGCATCTATCTCGATGTGGGAAGAATTTGAAATAAAATTCCTCAACTAATTCAAGCTATACATAGATTAGGCTAACCTTCACCACCAATTCATTTCGGTGAGGAAAGACCACAACGAACCAATTGCCATGTTCAATCACCGTTTCATAAGATGTACCAAAAATTGGAGGCTCCTTATACCATATGGCCTAAAGGGGCTGCTATACAAGTTTACTTGAGGGCCTTTTCATCCGTTAACTTCCATATTTTTGAAAAGGATACCCCCAAGCGACATTAATAATTTGGATAAAGTCTGTAATGAAGCCATCACATTCACCCAACAAATAGATCCACAAGTAGGTGGAAACTATGGTGTTTTACCAATGTTAGGGAATGTGGCCATGATTGGTCCATTTGTAGCACATAATAAACCCCCGATGCAACACACCCCAAGACTCAATCTGATTTTGGCCCCATACACTACTTCCCCACCACTCACCATCACATACCTAGGATATGATGTACATAAGGTAGCCCTGTGTGAACAAAAGGTGGATGTCCCAAACAAGCCAGACCATGCTTTAGTGAATGAGCTAGATGCCATGAAAAAGAATTTATCCCAACTAAGAAGTGAGATCACCAGGATGAAGCTTAATCCACCTCAGAACCAAGGGAACTACCAATGACCAGCTACTGCCCCAAACACTTATTCCCAAAATCAAAATCATAATTATGGAAATTACAACAACAATAACAGTGGAAGTTACGGGAATGCTTCTCAAGACAAATCATCTCATCAACAGTGAACTAGTAGGCCGTGGAAAACATGCCCTAACAATGGTAGCATACCCGTTGATAACTCCAATGATTTTACTTCATCTAAGGCCAATTTTACCCAAGCTCCCAGCATACAACAATTAGACAATAAATACAGGGGAGAATTTGATAGCCAACAAGGTCAAGATCCTGACAACTCCCAGACTCATTTTAGTGCCATGGTCTTCGATTCTTATGACTCGGTCATAGAGGGACGTCCTACGAACAACACCACTAAGGAGGAATTCATTTTCCTATTCAACCAGCAGAGTCAACCTGAGTATTCTGAGATCCATGCTTTCTAGAACAAAAATAGAAACAACTATAATCTAAGGAGCAGAAGAGAACCTCTAACTAAAGGTATTCCCCCAGGAATGCAGCCCACTCCACCTAACTCGTAGGCTAACAATAATCCTACACCTCCTAGAGGTCCCAGTGCCATTGTTGCCCCAACAACACAACACCAGCCCATCATGCTGAAGAATCCAATTTGGGCCATTGAAAAGTATAGTGCACTAGAGGAACTAAAGAGAGTTAAAGCCAATATATCAATGTATGACATGTTACAAAGTTATCCTTCACAAAGAGAAGCCCTCCTGAAATCCTTGGATCATTCCAAATCGGCCCCGTCCAGCAGCAACACTAGAAGTTCATTAGACATCAATAGGGTTGAGGCAATGCCAACCATGTTCAAAGATCGGGTAGAAGTACCCCCATTCCTACTCAGCCTCAAGATCTTTGGAAAGAACCTACACAGTTGTCTGATTGACTCAGGGGCTTCATGTAACATCATGTCATTATCCATATGCCAAAAGATGGGGGTGAACCCGCAACCAACCAATAGGGTTGTGATCCAACTTGATAAAATGGAGGTCAAAGTCATTGGAGTCCTCAAAGATACACACATATAGTTAACCACCGACCCCAGGATCCAAGATTGCATTGGCGTACATATTGTGGACATCCCAGAGACATACGACATGTTACTTAGTAGAGAATGGACTAGATCCTTGAGAGGTTGGTTCTCCATGGATTTCACTCAACTTTGGCTAGCATGGAAAGGACTCAATAAACAAATCAAGATTGATTCTGAACCCAAACTCAAGCAGATGATAACTAAATACAATGCTCCAAATGAAGTCATGTTTTTGAAAGCTGATCTGTGGGTGTATCGATTGGATAGGATTTTAACATTTCACATCAAAGAAGAATAAAATTCAAATGATGGCCTGGTACAAGGGTTGGTGCATACTCAAATTCTTGAGGATATCCTCATGGATTTTGTAGAAAATATGATGAAAAACATGAAACATATTGGCCAAGATGTTGACCCAAACATACTAATGCTACCAGGATATTGTCGCCTGCACTAGACAAGTCATTCGAAGTTTGAATGCCAAGATTGATAGGGCATGATGATTCAAGTAATGAACCTTATGTCTTACATGCCTAAGCTTACAAAAGGGACAACAACACATTCAAGTAATGATGGGTCTTCCCATTGTGAATGACCTCCGGCCCCCATAATAGAATGCCATATGCAAGAGGAAAGGAGCTCTTTCAATGATGGTTGCTTGCCTCCATGTCATGAAGTCTAGTGTGATGCGAAAGAAAAAAAAAAGATGAAATGGGTCCCCCTCTCCACAAGGGAACACCCAAATGAAGAGAACATGGATATCCCAAGTATAGAGAACCTGTCGCCAATAGAAACCCCCATTGAACCCCAAATCAGCACATATCTTCCCAAGGTTGCATCGGAACTCCAAGCTAAATCATCTTCCCATAAGAGTTACCCGGTATGGAAACTCAGGTTTGATGGCTCCAAATGTAAACAAGGAGTAGGGTTCAGGATAGAGTTGGTCAACCCTTGAGGTGGTTCATACTACGTTGCTTATAAGATACAATTATACTGCACCAATAACATTTTTGAATATGAGGTGCCAGTGCGAGGTCTCCTCATGGCCCATGAAAACAAGGTAAAGGCCTTAGTCATAGAAGGAAACTCACAGTTAGTGGTCAGGTAGATCTGGAGCCAATATTCATGCATTGATAAGCAGTTGGCCTCATATCATAACTGTGTATGGGATTTGATCGAAGACTTTGAGGTGTTTAATATCTGGAGTGTTCCAAGAAGAAGGAATACTATTATGGATGCTTTGGCAGTATCGGCAAGTTCCTTACAGCCATTGGAAAAATCTAAACGGAGGAAATTCTCCATTGAGCTGGTGGTTGTGTCAGCCATTCCAGATAATATCACAAACTTCTAGGTATTCCAAGATGACCAACAGATACTGGAGTTCATCATGAGTGCCAAGGTCTTTGAAAGATAAAACATTGACAAAAAAGAAGACAGAATAGAAGAATCAAATGATCTAGGGATCTTAAACTTGAATAATAACTCCATCCTAAAAGGAATGGTAGCCCTGGAAAGAATTTTTGACAAGGAGGAACACACTCGCAAAAGGGGGAAGACACCAACGGTAGGAGGCAATGACTGTGAGCTCCATAATCTGGGCATATAGCTTGAACCCAAGGAGGTTCGTATTAGAAAAGTTGGCACAGCTGAAGAAAAAAGATGGATGGTAGAGTTACTCACAAAATACAAAAATGTCATAGCTTGGAGCTACGAAGACTTAAAAACCTATGATCCTGCCATCATTATACACAACATCCCATTGAATCTAGACACTAAACCTTTTCACCAAAGGAAAAGGCCAGTAAATCTTGTGATTGAGCTAGTAATCTAGAAGGAAGTACAAAAGTTTCTTGATGCCAAGATTATCTTTCCTATCCAACATTTGACTTGGGTAGAAAATCTCATCCCAATAAGTAAGAAAAATGGAGAAGTTCGGCTCTGTGTGGACTTCTAAAATCTAAATAGAGCTTCTCAAAAGGATAACTACCTGTTATCATCCCTCAACGAAGTGTTGTAAGTGGTAAATAGCTCCTAGATGATGTGTTTCCTTGATGGCTACTCTGGGTATTATTAGGTCATGGAAAAAGAAGACCGCCTGAAGACAACTTTCACAACAAAGTGGGGGACATTTTCTTATTGTTGTATGCCATTTGGTTTGATCAACATGGGAGCCACTTTCCAACAAGCTATGGATGAGGCATTTAAAGGCCTGGTCAACAAGTGTATTGTTATTTATATGGATGATCTCATAGTATTCTCCAGGAACCGCGTGGATCACATTGAAGATCTGCGCAAGGTATTGAAAAGATGTTAGCGTTATGGAATCTCACTAATTCCTAAGAAGTGTGTCTTTGGGGTAACCCAAGGAAAACTCCTCAGACACATCATATCTAAAATAGGCAGTTCAATCGACCCTGAAAGAGTCGAGGTGATTCTCAAATTGGTTCCCCCGAATAGCCGGAAGGAGCTAAAGTCTTTCTTTGGAAAGATCAGCTTTGTCATAAATTTCATCAGTGAGTTTGCAGAGATAGTACCTTCATTGAATGACATGTTAAAAAAGGATGCTAAGATTGAGAGGAATGCTCTGGCTAAAGAAGCCTTTGAAGAGATTAAGACGTCCATTGCTACCACTCTGGTTTTGGTCAGCCCTGACTACCTTCCGCCATTCAAGGTCTACTCATTTGCATCAGAACATTCATGTGTGGGAATCCTCACCCAAAAGAAAGAAGGGGAGGATGAGAGACCAATAGCTTTCATGAGCTATCCTTTGAAAAATGCTGAACTTAAGTATCCAAATCTTGACAAACAATCTTTCGCATTGGTCAAAGTTGTCAAGAAGTTCAAACATTACATCCTCAGGAGTAAGGTCATTGCTATTGTCCCTGATCTGGTGGTCAAATCCTTGTTGATGAAAAATGATTTGGGAGAATGAAGGGGGAAGTGGATGGCTATACTACAAGAGTTTGACATCAAAATCTAGCCAATGAAGTTAGTAAGAGGTCAAGGCCTCACCAAAATGATAGCGAAAATAAGATAAGGTTTAGTGTGCCAAGTGTACACCAATGAAGGAGTGGTCACTGATGTGTGGTATCAAGATATCATTTACTACCTGATCCAAAATCGATGCCCAGAAGGATTGAACGATTCTCAGAGGAGAGCCTTGAGGAATAAGAGTGGCTCCTATATGCTAAAAAATGGAAAACTCTACAAATGCAATTTTGATGGCCTTTACCTACATTTTTTAGATTGGACAAAAGCTAAGTAGGTTCTCACAGAGTTTCATGACAAGTATAGCATAGGGCATGGGTCAGCTGAAGCCACAACCCATCAAATATTAAGATTTAGCTATTATTGGTCGACCTTGTTCAAGGACACTCACGAACATGTGTGTTCATGTCATGTTTGTCAAACCAATGTCGTACATGAGAGACATCTGACAATTCCCTTATAACCATTTTATGAGGTATGTCCATTCACCCAATGGGGGCTAGATTTTGTAGGAATGATTAACCCTCCATCTTCTATGGGACATAGGTACATATTGACCATGACTGACTACTACACGAGATGGGAAGAAGCACAAGTTCTTTGAAACTGCACTATAGAGGTGGTAACCAAGTTCTTAGAAGAGTTCATTATCACATGATTTGGTATGCCTTTCTTTCTGGTATGTGATAATGCACCCTATTTCTCATATACATCCCTCATTCAATGGGCCTTCTAAAATTAGGTAATCCTCAAGTTTTCATCCAAGTATTATCCATAAGGGAATGGGGTCTCTGAATCAATGAATAAGAACTTAACAAAAATAATCAAATGCCTCTTGGATGATAACCCTTGGGATTGGCACACTTAGTTAAAGTACACCCTGTGGACTGACCGGGTGAGAATAAAAAATGCTTTAGGGACTTCCCCCTACCAATTGGTCTACGACCTGCAACCCATTTTTCTTATGAACCTGAAAATACCAATTCTAGGATTCATGGATCAATATGTCGAGGGTGAGGATTGGGTGTAGGTTCACCTCATGAACTTGTTGGATCTAGAAGAAAAGAGAGCCTTGGCTTTAGAACATGTGGCCAAACATCAAGCTATCATCAAGCATTGGTTTGACAAAAGAGCAACAATAAAGGCCTTCAAGATTTCTGATCTAGTTTTGATGTGGGATAAAGCAAAAGAAAAACCAGGCAGCAACACTAAATTCCAACATCTGTGGATAGGCCCTTTCTAGATTACAGAAATTCTAGGAGAGAATACTTTCATAATTAGTTCTATTGATGGAGAATTGGTCCCATTGCCCATCAATGGCCAGTTTCTCAAGAACTACTTTGGGTCTTGACAGACCTTTGATCTTTCTTGTATATTCTTTTAGCATATTCTTTTAGCTTAGGGTCTCTTCTTTTGTGTCTTTTCTTTAAGTCTCATCTTTTGTGTCTTTTCTTTGGGTCTGTTAGTTTGCATCTTCTTGAGGCATAGGTGTCTCTTGAGCTTAATGATCTACACCAGGTAGTCTGGGAAAAAGATGAGGGTCTCCCTTTTTCAAACCATTTTATTTAGTTTTGTCTTACAGTGAGCCAAATACAAAGGTCATAAGTGAGATGTTTTCCTCTCAAACTTCTTGAAAGGATTCATTGGAACAAACCATCCTCAACACTAACACACACTTAAAAGGGATCCCAGACCAGGAGCCTCTTGGATAGGATTCCAATTAGAATTAGGTAACACCCATGGTCGTGGAGAAGGTCAAAAGTTAGAACCCTCTACCAACTGGAACACAGACTAAAAGAAAAGAGTAAGAAAGCAAAAAGGAGGAATGCATAAAGACAAGGTCAACAAAGAAGAAAGCTCAAAAAAATAGGGTAGCATAGTCTAAGCACTGCCCTGGTTTCAAAAAAAAAAGAGATAATTTTTTATAAGAACATAAAGGAGTACAAAAACCGAGGTAGCCTAATCGCTGCCTCGGTTCACCAAAAGTACCAAAGTTTGAACAAAGAAGAAACAAATTATCCAAAACATAATGGTTCAAGCAACTCAATTTCAATCTAACACATGTTGAGTCTAAGAGCCCTCCAAAGAAGTTTAAAAACTTGAACAAAGCTCGTCTATAGAAGGGGAAGGGTGATTTTAGCAACCTCTACTAGGGCTATAAACGCTTGTCTGGTAGTATTGCAAGGCTAAATTGACTTTGGACTAGATTTGGATTGGTGGGAAGTGACCTGATGATGATTGGTTGAAAACCCAAGGGGCTTATAGTGAGGTATTTCTGGAAAATTTGAACACATACAAACACACACTAGATGCAGATGTAATGATTTATCTCGATCTTGATGATGCTAGGAGAATCACTATGGCTAAAGGCTTTGTGTTTGGCTCACCGCGAGATGGGATTATTTTAGGGTGGAATAGCTTTGGGATACTCGGGTTGTTTCCCTTTCTTTTTTTGGGGCTATTTGTTGTGGTTCCACAACCATGCTCCCCTTTTTTTTAAGCCACTTGACTTCAAGGGGGCCCCCTATTTCTGGCTTGTTCTAGGTTTTTTCTTTATGTGTCTGTCTTGTTCTTTTCTATAGGTCTAGTTGTGTTTTGGTTGGTCTAGTTTTCATTTTGCACTTTCACACTTTCAGATTCCTAAATGTGCAAAAGGACCAAAAAACCAAAAACTTTGAAGTATGCTCATTTCCAGGGTTTTGGACTTTCGGAGGTCTGGAACACCGAAAGGTCTGATTCTCTAAAGAGAACTAGTCTTTCGGTGTTTCAAGCTTTCAGAGGTCAAGGACCGTAGAAAGACTGAAAGTTCGATCAGTGGAGGTGGCTGACGTCACCCCTTTCAGTTCCCTATATAAGGTGGAGAGCCTCTCTTCATCCTCACTTGTTTTCTGTCTGCGATCATATTTTTTAGAGCTTTTGGGTGCGCTTTTTCCTCGATCTTCAGATTCCCAACTTCTTTTGTCTGCTTCCTGGTTGTTTCATCCTTTGGTGTGTTAAAGGTTGGTGTCTTCATGTCTTTCCCACTCATTTTCCTCATTTTAGGTTGTTCTTTCATTTCATTTTCTTGTTTTAGCATTTTTTTCTAGGGTTGTGTCCTTGTTTGTTGGTCTTGTTCTCTTCGGGGTCACAGGGTTGTCCCCCTGGACCCCTTAGCCATGAGTTTGTGGTCAAACTTTTTCCTGAGCTCATTTTTGAACTCAAAAATCCAAAACCTTTTTTTTGACCATTCGGCCCTAAAAGATTTCAGACTTTCACAGTCTGAAGCATTGGCAAGGTTCCTTCTTTTAAGAAAAATGGATTAGTCTTGTTAGCATTTCGGATATTTCGCACCCCAAAAACTTCACACCTCTGATTCGCTGAAGTCTAAAAACTTCACACCTCCAAACCACCGAGTCTAAAATTCTATCTTTGATCCTATTTTCAGCATTTCGGCCTTTTGGATGTAGGATACCCTGAAGGTCTGAAAAGCCAAAACTAGCTTCCAGACCATTTTAAACTAGTTTTTTTTAAGGATTGTTTGATGGATCTTGTATCATTTTCAATAGAGTTTCCCTCTAGATTCTCAATATAATGATTACCGACCCATGTCTTTTTTTATTTTTGTAGAAATAGCAGAAAAGGTCAATTCACCGGCCATGAGGTATCAGTTCAAAGGCTATCATGCACCCTCCAAAGTTGGGAATCTACCCTCACAACAGGTGGGAAGGTCTTAGGACTATACTTCATTAGTGTATTGTTCTCTGGTGAACGCAATGACACACCCAGTTTCCATCCTTTCCTTAGACTTGATCACCACTCTCGTGAACCACTATATACCAGATGAGAGAATGGTCAAGAACAACATGGGTGAAGTAGTTATGGATCTCCATCCAGAAAACATTAAAGATGTCTTCCACCTACCCAAGGGGATAGACAAGTTTTATAGCTTCTCCATTGGAAAGGGAATGGACTTTTACAAAAAAGATGTCTCATTATCCCATGAGATTGTGAACAAGGAGTATCTCATACAACCTTTGCCTAGCAATAAATTGGAAAAGATAGACATGACGAGAGGGTACATGAAAGAAGACATCCAAGCAGCCATCACCATGATCAATTGGGTGTATGGACTACCAAAGTCAGTACAATTGGAACCTTGGATGATTGAACTCATTGAAAAAATAAAAGATGAGCAAGAAAGTTTTGACTGGGCCACCATCCTCAGCAACAACCTAGATCAACAATTGATCATAGTAAAGAATGATCCTCACTTCTACATAACATCCTATGTTGTGTACCTATTGGCTGCAAGGGCATTGTACCCAGGACTGGTTAAGGTTGGGGCCATGGGTGATCAGAATGCATGTCCATTCAAAGTACACCCACAACTAGTTTGAAAAGAGTGATACACACATGACAGTCCTGAATTTTGCATCATCAATGATGCTTTTGTGTTCGCCATCATACACTCCATAGAAGGGGACTATGCAAAAAGAATGTCAATAGAAGCTGCTGCTAAGGTGAAGGCCCTTGGGGCATTTTATATTCAGTTCAAAACCTTTACATACATCTGGGTGGCAGGAAGCACCCTGGCTCCTAAGAAGCTGCCAAGATATCCATCAGATAGGATAATCTTGTTGGAGATGGCTCAAAAATTGTCAGATGCCCATGAACATATCCAGCACAAGAAGAAGCATTGTTGGGATTTACCAATTTCCATAGGGTCCCACTATGTGCAAGACATGTTATCAAGGTGACTAAGGCATGGATCACCCATCTATTTCCCATGGATCATGTTCCAATGAAACAACAACCAGCTCAGCCCTCCAAGGAAAAGAAGAAGAAAGGGGAGAAGGTACTAATGCCATATTTTAAAGAGGTTGCACCATAGAAGTCAGAAATGGTGTACAGACATGAGTGCCCTATGGCATATGGCTTGGCTACCCACTCATAAAAGCCCAAAACTAGAATGACTGGAAGAATAGCACCTCTAGACACTCCTTCTAATGCCCCTGAACCTCTGAGTGCATCAAAGAAGGCACCCAAAGTCAATATAACTAGACCTAGGCCGACTAGGGTGATAAAAGGATATGTGTACAAGAGGAAGAAAGACTCGATGCCCACCCACATGGACATCCTCTTAGAGGAAGAAGATGATGATGATGAGGATCAAGTGCCCCTTAGAAGAAGAACTCAATTGGAAAGATTCTTAAAGAGAAGGAGGGTAAAGGAGGAAGATCAACAAGAAGACTTCGAAGGAGGAACCCAAGGAGAGTTGATAAATCTAGATGTTCTGGGAGATAATGAATTTGACATCTCTAATTTTGATGGACTTCATGGTTTCAAAGAATCTAAGCAACAGGCTCCAACTGCAGGACAGTCCTTTTCCTTTTACTCCCTCCCTACACAGCTCACTAGTCCTCTTGGCAATGTGGGAGAGGAAGTTCTATGAGACTCTCAGGAATCAGTCAAGGAGGTCACAGCTGAAATTCAGAAGGAGACTAAAGAGTTAGGAAGAGATTCTTATGTAGGTGTCACCTCTGAGGAAGATATTATAGCACAAATTCCCCTAGCTTCACATTTAGTTCCACCTCCACCTCCACCTATGCATCAAACTCTGCCTCCACCTTCACGTCCAACACCAACTACCACTCCACTTCCACCTCTAGTTCAAACTACTCCATTGCCACCACAACCTCAACCTATTCATGTTCCCATGCCAACTCCACCTCCTCTTCCAATGCCTTCACCCACTCCCCCTCTCGCTCCTACTCCTCCTATGAAAAACCCTCCTTCTCAAGCCCCTACTCCACCACTTATTCAAACTAAAATATTAGCACAATGGCCTCAGGAGCCAGAGAAGGAAATAGAGGTGATCAGTGAGATTATGTCGGAAGGACAAGATGGATTAGAGAAATAGGTTTGAGAGGAAGAATAGATAAATATGGAAGAGGAAAATAATTTGGGGGAAGAACAAGAAATAGAAGGAGGAGAGGAGGAGAGTCATGAGGAAATGGAGATAGAGTGTCAGACTACTACCTTGAGTTTAGCTGCCCCTTATGAGCCCCTTAATGCCTTTTCAAATCCCACTTGGTTCACCAAGGAAATTCAGCCAAGAACAAGGGTGTATACTAATGATGATACAGATATGGTGGCATTGGGGTGAGCATTCCATCAAGTAGGATCTAGTAACTGAGCAAGGACTCTCTCATATGTAACACAAGATCAAGCGGGTAGGTAGAAGGCTCAAGTGGTTGTCCCTACAATGAATGTCAATATGGTAGAAGTCACCGCAGATGATTACGTGCTGGAAGAGGTAGATCTAGGAGAGCCTACTAGAGAAGGGAATAAAACTCTGGCTACCCTTGGGCTGAAGCATTCTCTAGGCTTCATGGATAAGGGAAAAGAAAAGATAAAAGCATTAATGGAGCACAATGAGGCAATGAAGAAATTTATCCTTAAGACAGTAGGTCTTATTGACCCTAGTAACCCTGAGGCCTCATTACAGGCTATTTTGGAGAAAAGGGGTGATGTAAACTTATACCGGCAAATATCCTGCATTCTTTTTTTTGGGCATGTGTAGATTGGAAAGCTGATTTTGAAGAGTTTGCTAGGGTAGCTCTCAATAAGATTTTGAGGCCTTTTAGAAGTATTCTTCAAGGAATCACATTTTTGGTTGAAATTATGAGTGAGAAGGATGGTCTGGAGTAGAAGATCTTGAAGTGGCAAAAGGCACTAGAATATCTCATAGTACTAAGGAAGCAGCGCTTCCAAGTTTTGGTCAAAGTGTATGAAGGCTTAGAATTGGATAATTTTGAGGAGTGGATCTGATATATCACTGGCACTTTGACCATTTTTGGAAAGGTGTTGAAAAGAATAAATAAAAAGAGGGATAAAGGTTTATTTTTTGTGGGGGAAATGCATAACTTTTTCGAAGGGTTGGACCTAGACTTAAATGAAGAAGATTATGAGAAAATAATGCATTCCGTAAATGTCATCATAAATTAGTATCTAGATATCTTCGGAGGAGTTAGTACAAAAGAAGACCTCCAGCAGATGTTCTATCAAAAGGAAGAAATTCAGAAGATGCTATCTCAGGAAGAAGAAATAAAGGGGCTTGTAATTGAATTGCTCACCTTCCAGGAGAAATAACTAGAACGCCTTAAAGGGGTCAAAATGGATGACTTTGAGGAAGTGCAAGAGATTGTGGATAGGTTTCACAAAGCTCATCCATAAGCCCTTCCAAGTCAATAAGCACTTAGTGTGAACTTAGCCAAATTTTGTATAGAGAAAAAATATTTTTCCACACTTAGCCATTTATGAAGGTTTTGATTTTTGGCATTTTGGCCCTAGGGGATTTGTGGCCTCCGAAAATATTAAAGAGGAGAAGAAGTTATTCCAACACTTAGTCAATTTTGGAGCTTCATTTTTTCGAGGTAACGATCAGGATCTAAAATTTTTGGGGCACGACCACTGTTAACTTTAGTCTTCTCCAACTTGTTTTTTTAGTCAGAATGATCACTTCCAGATGATCATTTCTGCATGATTTGAGGGCATCTTCTAGTTGAGTCCATGAGGGAGAGCTATAACGATGAATAAAGGGTAGGATCACAAGTTTCATGAAGAGCATGCACGAGTTCCAATTTCATTTTTGTGTTATTTTTTGCATGATCTTCTCTAGATTTATAATGCACGAGGTTTAATTCTATGCTAGAGTAGTTTTCACTTTTTTTAGGGTTAGTTTCCTTCATGTAATCTTTAGTTTAGATTTATTTTTAAGTTTTAGATGCAGCTGAAACCCTAGCTGTGAAATTGAGAGCACATCTCTATAACTTATATGAACTCAATGTAATTAAGGTCATATTTTTATTGCAATACAATAGATACAGTTGGTGCTTCAAAGGTAGTCTGATTATTCTGCTATCTTTATGAAATTTATGAATGTGTGAATTTCTCATTTGTTTAATTCAAAGAACCATTTGATTGTGTGGTGATTCTAATCTATGATTCTTTTAGTTCGTTGTTTACCTCTATTGTATTGCTTTGTTGTGATGAATTATTGTTTTTTCGGTGCTTTGAAGATAAACTTGTCTCACGTGTGTGTATATATGTGGTGGCTTTGTGATCTGATGAGTTTTGACTTATTATACGTCTGTGTTTATTTCCATTGATGATTGCATCTACCTGGCTGGGATTGTGATTTTGTCAGATCTTTGTTTTATGGGTTTTCCCCATCTTCTTGGTATTTTAATTTGCAAAGCAACGTAATATTGGTTTGTGTCCATTAGTTTCTTTTAGCATATTTCTTTTGAATTCTCATTACCTTGCCTCTTACTTTCCTTGCAAATCAGGTATGGTAGATTAATTAGATTAACATTTTTTTTTCATTTAAAGATCTAAAAAATCCAAAAAGAGAAGTATTTTTGTGTTTAAAGTTGGTTTTGCAGCCTTTTCGAGATACGAACCAGCAAAGGCCTCCTCGTGAACAGATTCACATTTATCTTTAGTTGAGCTATCCAAGTAGTTGAGACCCAACCTAGAAGGAACCTCGAGATTGACTAATATCATTCTTCCAATAGGGGAATTTGCTCACTTAAATTCCTAGCCATTGTCTCATGTAAAAATGATGCTCAACAACTAATTTTTTATTTTTCTCATTTTTGTCCACTTTATTGCCTCTATATCGTTAGAGTAAAATGGTTATTTAACTTAATTAATTTAATCATATTGATTAATTAAGTAAGTCTCCTTTTTTCTTTTTTCACTTAAGCTGTATTTAGGAAGCTTTAGTTTTCATTCTTTTATTTTGTGCATGCATCCTTTAGGGTTTTATTTAGGATTTTTTATCTCCTTTATTAAAGATTGATCCCTTTGTATTTTTCATATTATTTATTGCACATTATTTTTGGCTTATGGCTTTCATAGCCATGTGACAGGATGTTTACATGCAGATGATTATTGAGCTTGTGGGAATTCACCATTTATTAATTCTAACATGGTATCGGATCTCTAGACTTTACGCTTCTTGTTCATTTTTTGAGGGAACTTGTCTTGTAAGATGAAGTTGGAATTTGGGGATAGCTTAAAATATGGGCACTTTGGTGCAAGATGGACCTCACCATTGAGATCTAAACACCCAAAAAATCCTAAATCCATATAAAGTTTTTCAAATTTGGATAACTTTAAATTTTTTTACCATTTTTGGAGTAGCATGCTTTATGAGGAAAATCTCCCATCGGTGTTGTCAAAAACAAAATTGCATGTTTCTCAAAAAAAAAAGAGAAAAATCAAAGATTATTGTTTGGATTTTTCAAAACTTTTATAAAGTTTTTTTTGTAACTTTTTTTAAAATATTTTTTAATGAGTACATGCAGGTACTGAGGAAGCACCTTCACATGCAAGCCTTGATGTCAGCGGGCCCACTTTTCCTTTTCTAGCCTTAATGTGATAGCCTTCAACCTATCATTGTTTGATCTTTTTAACATAAAGAGCACCTATTGGTTTTTTGTCCATAACTTTCTCATACAGTATCAAAATTGGGCAAATGAGATATCGTTGGAAATATGATTCGAGCTCAATCCAATGATGTATGTGGGGTTTTCTAATTTCTCCATTTTGTAGGTTTTTATTCCAATCAAAGTCAAAGTTTGTTTCTTTCTTTTCTGGGGGCATAACTTGTGCACCTGGACTCCATTTTTAAAAAAAATGAATGAGTGTTGGAAAGGTATTTCAGTGCGCTTTCCAGATCTATAGTTAATTTCTTCATATATTTCACCAGGTACACAGAGATCATACATTGGTGCTTTTTTATTTTTTTCACTTTCTAGCTTTCATATTTGTGCTAGGGTTTAGGTTCTTGTATTATGGGGGTATTTTTCCTCTGGTTTATATGGTAGACCATTCCTCTATTGAGTGGCTTACTCTACATAATTATCACACCTGGAAGGCACATATGACCCACCCTCTCATTTCAAGGGGGTTATGGTCCTATTTGGATGAGGTTCATCCTTAGTTGACTTGCTTGTTTGAATTCATGCAACACCATAACAGAATGGATGAGGCCATGGGGATGATTTCCCTAAATATTTTAGATAGTAATTTATTTCACCTTGAGGATTGCACTACACCTTAGGAAATGTGGACCAAGTTTCATGATCTTATTGGCACCATCAATCAATTTAGGGCACTTCATATTGAGACAAAGTTGACATCTTTGGCACCTGATTCTTTTACATCTATTGAGGATTTCTTGATGAAATTCAAATCACTGTGATCATTTTTACAAGGTTGTGGTAATAAAAAAATAAACATTGAGTGTATATACCTGATACTCTCTAAGCTTCGAGGTAATATTCAAATATTTTCTTCTATATTCTACTCTACCATGGATTCTTTGGGTCCATGTTTTTCCATGCCCACCTTTGAGGTATTTTGTGATCAATTGAACACGTGAGCAGTCCAAGCTCAAATGCTTTTCCAAAATCAAAGAGCCAAGCATTGGTAGCTTAGACATCTCCAAGGAAGCAGGAGCAGAAACATAAGTCATAGACCACAGAGCCTAGGAAGGATTGTATTTCTCAGCACCCATCTAGCCCACCTTCTCCTAAGGGGAAAACATAAAAAATAGAAAGACCTAAGTGTGTTTATTGTAAAAATCCAAATCATGATGAGTCTCATTTCTATGAGAAGAAGATAAATGGATATGCAAAATGGATTTCAAATTTGACAACTCTTATTATGAAGAACAACATTGATATTCCTTCCTCTTCTAGTTCTTATAGGTCTTCTTCATCATCATCATTCCAGATGGGTGCATAGGACAAAATAAAGGGACATGCATTATGTGAAACCTTTGGTTCACTCTCTTTTAGATGGCTACTAGATTTCAGTGCTTCACACTATATGGCATCTTCTCAGGATTTATTCTCATCTTTTGAGGTTTCTCCTACCCCACACATTTTGATGGGGAACAAAATTGTTATGACTTTATGTGGGAAAGGTTCTATTGGCATTGATGATGGTTCATTCGATGATATATTATGTGTTCCATATTTTTCCTCTAACCTTCTCTATATCTATCATATTACTCACTATGGGATAGGGAAGACAATAGATTTCACACAAGTTTGAGTGCACATCAAAGATAGTGAGATGGGAAATATTGTTGCAATGAGGACAGTTGATCATTCTTCTCGCTTGTACTCTTTCTCTCATTTTGGTCCACCATCTCCACTATCAGAGAATAACTCTCTTTCTTTACAAGATCTTGTTGAGGTGAAATTAGGTCACTTGAACTTATGTGTTGTTCCTAAGACCAATGTTGTGACTTATACACCTTCATCTCCTCTTGATTTTGCATATGTTTAGTGGGATTCCTCTTCATCTTTTCCTAACATTGTAGATCTATTCATCAAACAACCCAGTGTAGTTGTTGAGGACATATCGCAAGACATTCATCTCCTCTTAGATGAAAAATTTGGCACATCTATTATCCCACCTCCATTGGAGATTCCATTACAGGATTCACATGCATTCTCTTTTGAGCATCATCCAGGACTTCTAGTTTCATCTCACATTTAGGGGTTTCCTCTTATTTGTATGTTGCCTTTGTTTCTTTTGTATTGGAGCCACATTGGTCTAATCATCGACACAGGGGTTCTATCATTCTTAGGGGGGTTTGGAGTCTTGATCCACTCTTATGGGTGGTTGGTTGTTTTAATGGTTTTGAGAGAGTCTCTTGAGACATTGCATTTGTACCTATTTCTCATCTCTTTTTGGAGAGGAGTTTTTTTCCCACTAGGTTTTCTTCTTTTCTCCAATTTAAAGAGATTTGGTTGTGATTGGCTACCTCATGAGGCCTTTTTGTCGAGACCCAAGTTTTCATTCATGCATGTAGTTTCATTCATGCACTTAGCTTTTTAGCTACTCCCTAAGTTTATCTTAAGGGGGGGTGTAAGAGTAAAAAGGTTATTTAAATTAATTAATTTAATCATATTGATTATTAATTAATTCACTTTTCTTTTTCTTTTTTCACTTGAGCTAAATTTAGAAATCTTTAGTAATGCATGAGCATCTTGGGTTCCTGGCGATCTTACATCATCTTGGAGGAATTTCCTTGTAGTCTGATGAAGTTCCTTGTTTTGAGTAGTTTTCATCGATTCTATGTGTGGTCAATCTGTGGAGATCTTTGGTTTATGCAATGAAAAGGGTTTGGTCCTTATTGTTCATGGAGGCTATGTATATGATCACACCTCTTCAAGTGGTGTGGATTGTGAGATCTAGAATTTTCTTCTCTGACTGGTTGTGTTCTTCATGTCATTGGTTTAGTTGTGTTCACCCATTGATTGTTGAGGATTGTGGTAGAAGTTTTTGATTGATGGAGCTAAATGGCATGGATATTAAGGTGGACCTATGTGTGGCCAACTTGATGGTTGGATTTCACTTGGTGAAATAATTAAATGTTGTAATTTATTTGGGTCTAGGCTAACCTGGTATAATACTTTTGTCTTGGGATATGTAATATCTTAAATGTTGACCTATGGTGGCTAGTAGGTATAATTTTAGGGCTTGTGATTGTAAGAGAGGGAAGTTTTGGAGAATTTTTGGGTAGAAGAGAGATGAGAGAGGATATCTCTAAGGTTTGATAGATCATGATGAGGATCTAAGTCTGATTTCTTTGTATATGGTTGTAACTAGGAAAGACTAAAAGCCTGGCATGTTGAAGTCAATTTGATGTAATTGGATGTTACCTAATAATAAAGCTATTATTGTTTGGTCACATCTTTTTTTTTTCTTTTTTTTTTTGGATGTGTTGACTCTTGTTGTAAGATTGGACATCTCCTTTGGAAACTTCTTTGCTCTTGACTACATCAAGTGGTATCAAAGTTGGTTTGATATTACGGTGGTGTAAATCTTTTTGAGGTGGAAGAGTCTAGATCTTACTCGCATTAACAAAGGACTTGTGCAAGGTGGTCAGAAGGGATTTTCTACTAGAATGTTGAGTTTTTATTATGATATGAGTGATTTTTAGATCTTGGAGTGATAGATGTTTGTTCTTGAGCTTGTGAATCTATGAAGGGATTGTTGTAGTGTGGAAGAAAGTAGATCGGGCATGTGCTTGTTATGGATTCATGTGAGATTTATAAAAAAGAGGATGTTACTGGTTATGAACCTAGGAAGGAGGTGAAACCCTTGAGCAATCCCATTGTCGGTAAATAGATCATCAAATCAAGGAAGTTTGTGAAGATGTTCAGTAGATCACCGGTTGTGAGGCAGCTAGAATCTTGCAATTAGATTTTTGATCTAAGGCAATTGCACCTTGGGAGAGAAGGGAAGAAGATGATGAGAAAGGTTGACTGGTTGGTTAAAGATAGGGTCTTTTCCCAACTTGAGAAGAATTTGGAGGATATTATTGGTAATCTTGAGAAGATTAGGAGGTTGAATTGTAGTTAACATTTACTGATGTATAAGAGGCTTGTTTTTTCTATGAAAAGGCTTGTTCAAGGAAGGAAAAGGCAAGCTAAGGTTGTTGCTGAAGAGGTAAAGCTTGAAGAGGTAAACATTGACCTTTCTAAGGTTGAGGTGGTAGATCGAGTCAGTTTTCATGATCAAATGATTGGGTCTAATGTGAAAATTGCAAAGCATCTTGGTAATGAGATTGTTGATGATGTGGAGGACTTACCTCTTTCTAAGGTTAATGTTCAAGATGTTGGTATTAATAAACTTGTTGATAGGGTTTTCATTGGAGATGATAATCTTGTTGTTGATGAGGAGTTGCATGCAGACTAGGTAGTTCTAGTTGGATTTTTTTACTTTTGTTTCATAATTGTAGATGGTAGCTAAGGATATAGAGGTGGTTGATGAAGATGGTGGACATATTGAATTCCTTATTGTTGATAAGTTGATGGTGGAAGGTGATGAGTTGCATGATTTGTTTGTGAAGGAAAATGTAGATCTTATGTATTTTGTTGAGGATGTTGATTAGTTTGTTCTTGTTAGTAGGTATGTTGATTGGTTGGTTGTAGTGCAGAGGATTTAGAGATTTGATTGGAGGAACTAGAGGTTATGTATGTGCAAGTTTATCTTTTTTCCTTTGCAGATTTGGAAATTGATGGTCAAGATAAGGTTGTGTTCAAATTTTCTTACAGCATCAAAGTGTGAGGCACACTTTTCTATCTACCCCAGGTGTCTTATGTAGGAGCATCTTGGGTTCCTAGTGATCTTACATCATCTTGGAGGAATTTCCTTGTGGTCTAATGAAGTTCCTTGTTTTGAGTAGTTTTTAGAGATTTTGTGTGCATTTGATCTATGGAGGTCTTTGGCATGTGCGATGAGAAGGGTATGTTCCTTGTTGTTCATGGAGGATATTTCTATGATCACACCTCTTCACATGGCATGGATTGTGAGATTCAACATGTTATTTTCTAAATAGTTGTGTTCTTCATGTCACTGGTTCAATTGTGTTCACTGATTGATTGTTGAGGATTGTGGTGGAAGTTTTTGATTGATGGATTTGAATGGCATGGATCTAGAGGTGGACCTATGTGTGGCCGACTTGGTGGTTAGATTGTTCCTGGTGAAATAATTAAATGTTGTAATTTATTTGGGTCTAGGCTGACCTGGTCTAATACGTTTGTCTTGGGATATGTAATATCTTGAATTCCAACCTATGGTGGCTAGTAGGTATAAGTTTAGGGATTGTGATTGTAAGAGATGGGAGTGTTGGGGAAGTGTTGGGTAGCAGAGATCTTAGAGAGGATAACTCTAGGGTTTGATAGATCGGGATGAGGATATGAGTCTGATTTCTTTGTATATGGTCATAACCAGGAAGGCCTTACAACCAGGTATGTTGAAGTCAATCTGATGTAATTATATGTTACCTAATAATAAATTTGTTGTTGTTTGGTCACATCTTGTTGTGTTTCCTTGTTATTTCCATTGTGTTGACTCTTTCTGCAAGATTGGACATCTCCTTTGGAGACTTCTCTGGTCTTGACTACATCATTTAGTTTGTATTCTTTTATTTTGTGCATGTGTGCATCCTTTAGGGTTTTTCTTTAGGGTTTTTTATCTCCTTTATTAAGGATTGATCCCTTTGTATTTTTCATATTATTGATTACACATTATTTTTGCCTTTGGCTTTCATAGCACTTTTGTGTTTTAGGTTTTCTTCATGTGACAGGATATTTGCATGTAGGTGATAATTGCGCTTGTGGGAATTCACCATTATGAATTCTAACATGTATTACCTTAAATTTCTTTTAGATTTCTCTAAATGAAGGTTGCGGTAGATAAAATCTATAGTAATTTTGTATTTACATATTTTATTTAAATTTTCATGCCTATAAAACATATATAAGCACTAAAAAATCTCATGTTTATTTTAGATGATAAAAAATATTTAGTTGAACTAGTTATGTTACCAATTAACATGTCATCCCTTTTATCTTGCACACTCAATCCTTTCTTTCACATTAAAACATTCTAGCTATGTCATTTTTAATTTTTTACAAAGATCACTATTAAAAATATCATTATATCTATCTATGTAAACTTCAAAATAAAAATCATCAATAATAATTTATAGATATATGGTTGAAATAGTTTTTTACCAAAGAAAAAAATCCCTAAAATCAACTCACGAGCTACTTGAAAGCATCCATTTGTAACTAGGAAATTTGTATACCTCTCCATATTTCCTTTTGCATTATACTTTGTTATAATGGAGGTGAACAACTACAAAATATAAATTTGATGTTAATTTGACATAAATAGTATTAAAAAAAATGGTGATTATAAGATAATATATCAACATAAAGAAATATAAAACATAAGAAACAAACACATCGAGATAGTGTTTACATGGAAAAACCCTTTTTGTAAAAAAAAATCCACCAAGAAGAGAGGTCCCAATCAATATTATCTTCATATAAAATTACATACAATCTTTCCTTTCTCCTCTTCTATCTTTAACCCTTCAAATAAAAATAGAGTTATTTTGAACTCTTGCTAATTACATTACCTTGCTAGCATCATAAGCACTACTTCTATAGCATTTTCACCCCCTAAATGAGGCATCCAAGTTCATTGCAAATGTAAATTCCCTCCTTTAAAAAAAATAATTTTATAACAAAGGAGAATATAAGTTGCAACTAAATTATTCATCTATCAAAATTGAGCACTTACTTGTTATTAGTTTTTAGGTTATTATTTTTAGTTCCATAATATGTTTTAGCTTTAATAATAAACACACGAGATGAAAACCCAACTTCATAGGTAGTTGGATGCCCAAATCCACTGTAACCTCCAAGATGATTAGTTGTAAATAGTAATTCACTATCGATTAAAATTGGTTAGATAAACTCTTGGTAAAAAATAATTATTGTTGATGGTGAATTTGTCACCCCTAATGAATGAATTAAAAATAATATTTAGATTAATCAAATACTAAGATTTGCAAGGCCAACGAAACCTTAATTTTAATATTCTCTTACTTGATGTCATACATTGAAAATGCTTTTATAAAAATATAAAGTGAATTAATTGGTAGGAACAAGGATCATAGCCTCTCTACATCATGTAAACATTTTTGCACTCATATGTTTAGTAAGTAAATCTACAACATTCTTATAAGTGTCAATCTTTTTTAGCTCAATTTTTCCATTAGCAATAAATTTATGAATAAATGGTATTGTACAACTTAGTCTATGGGTGAGACATAAGATTATTAGTAAAACAAAATTGTACTCTAATTATCACAACCAATATAAATAGTCATACACAATTAAAAAATCAATAAATGTACACAACCTTTTTATTCAAATTACCTCATTAGAGATATTGTATGAACCACATAGTCTACTTTGGTGGTGGATAAATTAATCACGAGTTGCCTCTTAACTTCATCTAACTCGTTTCTCCTCCAAACAAAGTAAACACATACGCAGTAGTTGACCTTCAACTATCCAAGTCACCTACATAATCTGCATCAATAAATTATTATTATTATTATTATTTTGGCAAATATTTATATTTATATTAATAATAAATTATTGTATTTTAATGGCTTATCCATATTGTCAATATAGGAATGAACCAAACAATAAAAAAAGTACCAAACAAATTTTTTAACACCCTTTCAACATATAATTCTAGTATTTTCTATCAAAATTAAACATAAACCTATTTAATAGTCTTAATTCTTGGAAAATAGTCGGTCTAATGCAAAATATTGCATACATTAAACTTCCTACTACAATATCCTATGGTACAAAAGGAACATCCTCTAAATCATCTTCATTGTTGGGACACATATTGAATGAGATATCTTTGATTAAAGGTAAAGAAGGTGTTGAAGGGGCCTTTAAACCATTTAAAACAAATAGTTTTCTAAATAGGAAACATCAAATACCCAAGAGAAAACCATTAGAAAACCCTCTATTATCTTATTAACATAAATTTTGATTATAATGAGATTAAAACAAGAACAAACTACATGTCAACTGGTTATAGCAATTTACACAGAGTTTTGAGGGCCACCCTTTCCTATAATCCCACTACCTTCTTCCTAAAATTGCTTCCAACCCTCCAGATGGCCCCCAAAATAACCTTTTTTTTAGAGCCAAAATTTGAATTTTGAATTTTGAAATTTGGTGATTGGGCAGCAAAAAAGAGAATTTGAAATTTAAATTTGAGCCTGGTTCGAAAATAGGGCAGTTCCCAAAAAATGGTCCAACTTCTAGGAGCCATAAATTTTGATTTGGGTGTCCAATTGACACATCATTTAAAGTGTCAAAAAGATCTCTAAGCGAACTATGGCCCTATGGACTAGCTCCACCCATCCCCCCATTTATAAGGCCCTATGAGGCCATTTAGTGCCTCAAACCTGACTTTGAAGATTTTTCAGCGAGTTACCATAAACTTAAAACCTTAATAACTTTCAAATGTTGAATGATTTTGACCTGATTCTTTCACCGAAGTGCTTAAGTTTCCATTTTAAATCTTCCCTTAAATTTATGTCCTCATCTGCCTTAAAATTAAAACTTACTAAAAATAGCAAGTTGGCCCAAAAATGTAGCAGTAGAAATCTGAGAGTTGGAATCTCTAATTAACCCAGATGGATTTCCAAAAATACAAAAAATTCAAAAATAAGCTATCAAAAATAGATTTTTTGGGTGATGCATGATTTTCATTGCATTGTTGGATGCTCCTACATCACACATTATCCTTGAACCCTTTCCTATAATAGCACTATCTACTCCACCAGTAGAGCCTCCACAAGTTGGTTCCTTAAGGTTCTTCACCTTGTCGTTAAGAACCTTGACACCTTCAACACTGTTCAAGATAAAAGATTGAGCTACTTTGACCATTATATCCATTTTTTAGTGTATAATGTGGATAGTAGATCCTCCAAATTATTAATCTTAGCTTCATAATCATTTCAAATAACTTTGATATTTATGTCTACCTTCTCTACAATGGATGACATCTTTGATTTATATTCCTTACCCTTCTCAATACCACCCCCTGCTTCCACCTTTTTCAATCTACCCTGAAATTCCTTCACCTTATCTTGAATAATATTAAATTTAAGAGGAACCAATTGCATAGTCTCATCTTCCCTAATGTTCCATCATTGTACATTTTAATAATAGACTCAATTTAATTCCCTTTCTGACCTGAAACATCATCCTCCTCAAGATTATAATGCTCCTCTCTCCATCCATCTTCAAAAAGTACATTATCTCCATGATAATGTTGCATATGGGAGTTGGGTTCAAATATTTCCTTATCTCCATCAAACTCCACCCAATCTTCCTCATCAACCCTAACATCCCCCATCTCTTCCTCCTCAAGAAAACTTTCCCTTTTCCCCTTGGCCATAATATTATTCTTATTACCACCTTTTTCAATGCACAAGGAGTTTAGATTCCTCTTATTATCCAAAGAATCATCCTCATCCTAAGTGAAGAAGTGATTATATTACTCATAATGGGACCTTTTTTGGAGGATTTCATGGGTGAGGAGGAATCATCCTCATTATCCCAAAAAACTAGTGCATGTAATTTATTAATCTACAATCCTAGAAACCGAATATATTCAAAATAGTATTAACATACTTACTTTATGATAACTATTTTTTTCATTTACTTGAACCTCTTGTTATTTTATTTCCCAATATGTACCTTTCTTCCCTTGAGATTTAATCTCAAATACACATGGAATTTAGTTTTTAGCTCACTAATTATAGCTTTGGTGTTATCAAAAGATAACATGTCATCTACATGCAAGATAACTATTACTATATGATCACCATTACATGCAATTTAAACAATGATCTTTGCTTCTTACAATATCGAATTTCAAAAAAAATAAATCAAAATTTGGATACCACATACAGGATTATTGCTTTAATCCATAAAGAGACTATTTTAACCTACAAACAAGGTGTTCTTTCTCTTGTCCCTTAAAACCTTTAGGCTTTTGTATATAAATATTTTCTTCCAAATCTCCATGTAAAAATATAAATTTAACAAACCATTTTCTCAATGCAAAAATTATTAGCCTAGTTATGGATAAAAGAAATCTAATCAAGGATAAATTAACAATAGGAGATAATGTTTTATAAAAATAAAATCCCTCTCTATAGGAATAGCCTTTGGCTACCTGTATAGCCTTATATCTTTATAATGAACCATCTATAGTAAAATGATATCTAGATCTATTCATGACTAATGACCTTTGTTCCTTTGGATAGATGTTAAAGCTCCTAGATATTATAAGAATTTATAGCCACCATGTCCTCTCCCATGTTTTGTGTCTAAGACTCACTATCATCTATAATTATATCTTCCCTATAGGATCTAGGCCAATCATCAATGCAAAATGTAATAGATAAATGTACAAAAAAAAATGGTGGGCTATACCTATCTTCCCTAATGTCTTTAGTTTGCTCAAAATATTCATTTGTGTACAATAGGAAAAGGGAAGAAATGCAAAGTGGTAGATCACTTCTCCTTTTTAAATTTTTACATTCGAAAGGAAGATATCCCAATAGGCTAGGAGAGTCCTAAGAACTTAATGGGTCAATGATCCTTCATTAAATATGTAAAATTGAAATAGGAAGATGATAATGATACAAGAAATGCATATTAAGATAGATTTAAATGAAATTAAAATCAAGATAGGAAAGATGTTATTTCATATCTGAATATCAGAAAAACAAGATCCTAAAAATACCTCTTACTACATATCTAAAACCTATAACCTCACTCTAGAATAAATTTGAACCATATTTTTAGGGAACAGGGTGAAAAAGACACCTTGTTCCTAGTGCTTTTGCCTAAAAATTTTGGCAATCCTCTAATAGAATTTGATCTTTCTAAATTTTGTTTGATAGATATATAACTTGTTCCTACACATATAAAAATGGAGAAGAAGGTTGAATAAATGGGTTTACCTCAGTCAAACCCCTATCTAGGAACAAACCTTGAAATTAAATGAAATAAAAGGAAAACGTGTTATCATGTAGCAAAGGCTAGATCTAGTAAATGATGTATATCATACCTTGGTAATGAAAATGATTCTTTAAATATGACCAAGTATGTTGATTTGATAGATTTTACTTAACACAAAAACCCAAAAATAAATCATGAGGGACAAAACCTCATGGAATGGAAGTTTTAATTCGCCACAATGTTTGATTGAGGGAGAAAGAAGAAGACTTGGATGAATGTGGATGAATTTGGATGAATGTGTAATACCCCAAAATTGGCACCTAATAATTTCAATCAATTTTGGTGCATTTTCTTCAATTTCACATCTTCAAAGTCCTATTTTACTAGGCAATTTTCTCTCTCCTACTTGACTTTATTTTGACTTGATGTCAATTGCAAAAACCCTAATTTGCATTAATCTCCCACTATAATTAATTCTTAAGTATTCAACTTTAATAGCTAAATAATCCCTATGATAAATTGATTTAATTCTAAAGTCCTAAGTGCTTTAAATTAAATTAAAAATCCACCCCCTTTAGCTAATACACATAAAGCAATTAATCTTATTTAGTTATTTGAATGGACACCTCTTTATTTGAATTTAATAATTCAGATTACTCGAAAGGTCACCCATATATGGCAATAATTCATTCTCTTAATTAAATAAATCTTTCAATATTTGTCTCAATTGGGAATGAAGAGTCAACCGTTTCATTTCAAGAACCTCTTCATTCCCTCCCCGGGCTTGTCTATATAATGAACCTTCTTCTTCATTCAAAAAAAAGGCAATTGTGAGAGCACATAAACTATAGTCAATTTTAGTCTCAATTATCTTCATATTTTCAAGTTTTATTGCATTATTATCTTAATTCTCATTTAGTGTTAATTGCACTTTCATAGAAGAGTAATTTGCTTATTTTCTATTAGATTAATTCTCATGTTTCTTTTCAAGCTCTTAGATTAAATCTGCACTATCATATTTTCTTCCAAGTTCTTAGGTTAAAATTGCATCTTCATTCTAGATTACATTTGCACATTCATCTTAGATTAATCTCATTTTACACATCTTTCTAGTTTTCAAATCTTCCATATTGACTCGGTCTTATGGTTGTTGGCTCTCCAATCTGAGAGTAATTCAAACATCCCGATTAATTAGGAGGCAACAGGTCGATTCACCATGAATTTTTGAATTCAGTAATTCATACTCATTTTCAGAATTCGATTTGTGATAAATGACTATGTTGTGTGTGTGGCTGGATTAGAGGTCCACATTCAACTATATACATTTCTGGCACCCACCGTGGGGCAAAAAAATTGATTTTTGGCCTCATTAATCTCAAACTTTTTTTTTTAATTCTGTAATCTATCATATGTCTATACTTCTCTATGTACAGAGGTTCACATGAGATTCTTGAGCATAAAGCGTGAAGTTTTGCTCCTTGTAGCACTCTCTCATGTGATATTGTACTTTCTCACGTAGGCCCTGGTACTTTCTCGTGCGCAGTCAGTACTTCCTCACATGAAGTTTCACTGTCAGACAATTAAAATTTCCAGATTCTGCATTTTACTATTGTTTTTTCCTGACATCTACTTTTTTCTGTTGATTTCATTTCTTTGTTTCTGTCACAACATAACAGTGGTCTGTAGGTCGCTTTGTTGAAGACTATAAAACTTGCTAATAGTTTGTTTGCAAGATGATTGCTGAAGACCTTTTAAAACGTTGTGTTTGTTTTCTTGCTTTCATTCACATAGTCTAATTAGGGCTCCATTAAAATTTCTTAAAGGTCCTAATAGCAAAGTAGGGGAACAGGCTCTTCATTACATGGAAGTGATGCCCATAGATGAAACTGAGACCCAGAGGTTGCTAGAATGATGGATACTTGGGGAAGCGGGGAAAGGTAGTGAATCTTTAGCACTTCTACTTGTCAGGGGATTATGCTCTTCTCTCTTTGAGAGAACTAGAAACCCAAAAGCTTGTGGATTTGGTGGAGTGAAGCTAGCTCGGTGATGAATTTTCTTGATGTGTTTGGGTAAAGTGAAGAGGTAGAGAAGTGTTCTCTTCTCTCTTTTAGAGAAATAGAAAATCAAACCCTTGGATCTAAGCCAAGTTGTGTCACCTTTAGAGGGCCTGCCGGAAGTTGAACCTCTGGGAACGACCCAAGTGAGTATGCACCTATCACCGATGATTCTGCCTCACTATAATAAAGAATGTTTTGTTGAGTCTAAAGACTCCAAAACTATGTTAACTTCCTTCTCTTGATTTTGACATCATCTTGAGAAGGCTCCATCTATTGTACTGAGCAGCGCCGATCCTAGCCCTGCTTGCGGGGATGTATGACTTTCAGGTGTTGGTGTGGCTATGAGGCATCAACCCTGTATTAAGGGCACTGAAGGTTAGTGTGAACAGAAGCCCACTAAAAACTTTCCCTAGTTAGTTGCCTACCTAGATCACCTCCGAAAGGAGTCATAATCTTTGTACAGGGAGGGGAAGAATCTCTCTCATAGATTCTCACCATAGGCATGCACCTAGATGCTTGAAGGTGGTATATGACATTGGCCCCTACTTCAAGGGTAACCTTAGAACATATACTATTGAGTCCTTGGAAACACTAAAAACATAGGCGCCCTCTAGGGTGTGACATGGCTGTGTGAGGTGCACACATGCGTTCAAGTTGTGGGGCAAAGGTTTTGGCTTCTCACCATTTTTTTGTAGGGATAAGATATGTGTTTGTTATCAAGTCTTAAACTTGTCCATCATGATTAAACAAAGACTCCCATGATACTGCCAAGTTGCTTTGTCCTTGGTAGGTCTATTTTCAATTGCTTCTTGTGTCACAATTGCTTGATCAAAACCTTCATGCTTGTAAATGAATGTTTGAAATCCTCAAACTGAGATTGTTGATTAAACTATTCTTCAAAACTATCTAGAAACTAGATTTTCTGTCTGAGAACCATTTATTTTGTATTTGGAAACATGTCCTTTACCTCAAAATTTGTGTTAACCCTATCAGACACTGGTATTTTTTTGCGTGAAGTTTCAAAAATTAAGCAATTTCTTGCATGGCATTGCACTTTCTCACGTGAAGCCTCAAATTTCCTCACATGGCCCTACACTTTCTCACACGAGCCTATCCCTAATTTTCAAAAATAGCAAGTTATTTCTAGTTGACTAGTCAAACTTCTGCCCAATCTAATTTTTGTATGGGGTCTGTTTGCTTTTTCCCCTGTCGTTCACTATCAGAAACCAATTGTACTGAGCTAAGAACTGATAGATTATTGCCTTAACTTGTTTTTTCTCTCATTTTTTTACCTTATCTCTTTATGATTTTTTACCTCACGTTGCGATAGTCTTATCTCAGCTGTTCTAGCCACCCTCTTGACAACTCGTACTAGGTTCATCTCACATCTTGGCTGTTCTAGCCACTTATCTCCTTTTCATTATCTTAGAGACCGAGTCTTAGCATTATCTTGAGTCTTCTCTCATCGCATCTTCATCTATGACTATCACAACTAGAAGTGGCAAAACTTTTCCCATTTAGAATACTGCTCAAGGTAGAAGTAAACCTTCCAATCAAGAAATAGATCATCCTGAATCTGTCGCAAAATCTAAACTTTGCTAGGGATCCTCAAGCTCTTCATTAAGTATTGTGCAAGATAGCTCAGCTCAATCATCACTTCTGATATTCCAAGAGTGTTTTAATCCATTATTTCAAGTGCAACCTGGTTTCTCATTTCAAGATCAAGACAACTCATTCTTTCAAAACAATTCATTATTTCATAACTTTGAGAGACCACTCCCTTAGACTCCTCTTATTGAATCTATTGATCCCGTTGAAGATATCGACTCATTCAATTCTATTGACCCACTGGATCCTATTCAAGCACCTTGTTCTGATCCTAATTGGTTGTTTCGGGAGCAATCTGGTCCTTACTTCCAAGATCGACAAAACATTGAGAAACCACCCTTTCGGGTTGACCCTATTGACAATCTTGAGCCAATCGACTCTTCTGATCCTATTCATGCACCAAAAGTTACCTACATAGTGCCTTTTCAACATCGTACATATCATTTCACTGAGGCACACATTTCCCAACCCCATACAGACAAGATGGGAGATCTATTTGATTTTCAATCAGGTAAATATGGCCAAACTCATGACCAATCTCAAAACAATCAGTATCATGGTCAATCTTCTAATGCCCAAAATCAAACTCACAAAGATGATTAATCTCGAAGAAAACCTCAAGGCGATTGGCAATCACACCTCTATCTCTCTCCTCCATACAATCAAAACCAAGATGATCAGCAACAAGAACAGATTCCAAGCATTTATGAGATTCTCGATAATGAGGATGAAGTGATCACCCAAAGTGACATAAATGTTGTGAAAGCTAACAAGAGTTTTCTCAAAATGATGGAAGTCCTCATTATGGAAGAGAAAGAGAAGTACATCCTTGAATTGGCTAAACAAGGGGCCAAGTTACCCCTGGATTTCCAATTAGAAACACTTGTGACCAAGGAAGAAGAGAATTAAACCACTAAGTTACAAAAGATGATTCAGGATATGCAAGACCAGATTGGTCAACTTGCAAGAGACAAAGATAAACTGATGCAACAATTCACAATGGACAGCATATGCCCTTTTCCATTTGACAAAATTATTCGCATGCCTCCTTTCCCAAGAGGAGTAGAGTTGCCAAAATATGACAAGTACTTGGGTACCACCAATCCCCAAGATCATCTAAGGGAGTTTGGTGCTTTGTCCATGGAATTTATACAAGAGCAGACATATCTTATGAGACTTTTCCCCCATAGCTTGGGTGGATCAGCTATGGAATGGTTTTGTCGATTACCTCCTGGAATCAAGACCTTTGATGAGATCGCTAATCTTTTTCTTCAGCATTATTTACACAACATTCAACACCATATCAATATCTGTGATTTGTGCAATCTAAAATAGCAACAGGGAGAGCCTTTCTTGTCTTTTCTCCAGAGATGGAGACAGCTTTGCACTAAGTATCCTTGGAAACTACTTGAATTTGAGAAACTTGATATCTTTTTGGACAACCTCATCCTAGATTTTGGATACCAAGTTCAGCTACAAGGTCCTTTGACCTTTGACAACATGATCAAACAGGTCATGAGGATAGAGGCCTTTATGATTAAGAAAGGAGAATTGATTCTGAATAAAGATAATAAACAAGGATTCTCCTCAAACAAAGACAAGGCAAAGGATGTTAAAAAGAATAGAGATGTTGTAAATGATGGAGTGGTTGATAACATTACCGCAAAGTGTCTGAAGTCTACTTTTAACCTTACCTCAAGTATACAAGTGGCTAAGGCTATTGAAAAGGCTACAACAAATAATCAACCACCTTCAAGGTTCTCTAACAATAAGCCTTGGGCCTCTCAACCTAAGCATGAATTCACTTCCCTAGGGGAACCGATGTATGTAGTCTTCCAGACTCTAGTGCAAAATCAAGTTCTTATTCCTTTGGAAAAGCATCTCTATGATCCTCAACTGAGACCTCATTGGTGGAATGACAACACATATTGTGACTATCACCAGAATAAAGGTCATAAGACTTCTACTTGTCTCCAACTGAAGCATAAAGTTCAAGATTTGATTGATAATGGTGATATTCTCATAGATAATCACAATAAAAATTTGGATCATCAAGCATTTAAAGATCCCTTCCCTCCTCATGAGAAGGGTGAATCTTCCCAGACTAAGAATACCAATGCCAAGGTTAATTATACATACACTGCTAATGACAATGTCATCAACATGCTTGAACCTATTAGGGTTGAGTATTGCAATGTGATTACTTCCAAAGGGGGTAGTGAGGCTCCAAAACCTCAGACTCCTTTCATCTTGTGAAGTTCCACATCTCATTCTTCTGAATCTAAACAACCTCAAGATTGTGTTAATGTTGTTACTCGGTCATGTGGAAGAGTTATTCTAAAGGGTCATGACCCTCTTGCATCCGCTCCAAAATAAACTGCAGATAAGACTAATGCTAGTCCTACTAGCAAAGCTTTGAAATTAGTCCCTACATCTAGCATTGCTAGCTATAGTATCTTAGATCAGCTTTAGTGAACCAATGCTCAGATTACCATTTTTGAGTTGTTGAAGATCTCACCTACTCACAAGAAGATACTGGAAAAAGCCCTCATCGAGGCAAACGTCCCCAGAGATCTTGACCTTGATTGGTTCCAATCTATGGTGGGTCATTTGACTTCACCACATTATCTATCCTTCTCTAAAGAAGATGATCACTCCTTGAGTCATCTGCATAACGCTCCCTTGCATATAGAGGTCATGATAGGTCCCAAGTGTGTCCATCGAGTGCTAATAGACAATGGTGTTGGTCTCAACATATGTTCTTCCAAATTGCTTACCTAGCTAGGTTATGATGAGGACTGTATAGACTCCCACAAAAAGATCACTATTAAAGCCTATGATGAAGAAGAGCGCAAGTCTAAGGGCTTAGTCATGCTACCTATCCACATAGGACCTATTGAAAGAGATGTAATTTTCCAAGTTATGGATATCCCGCTCACATACAACATCTTATTGGGTAGACCATGGATTCATGAGATGTAGGCAGTGCCCTCTACATATCATCAGTGCATCAAGTTCCCATTCCATGGAGCGGAAGTCACTATACCTGCTAATACCAACTTGTCCTGCAACACACTCAATTAGTCTACCAACAGCTTTGTTCCAGCAAATAGAGAATCCACTGAGTTCTATGATTCCAAGCTAAAAGAGATGGAACAAACTTTGAAACTCAAGGATACAGGCATGGATGGATATTAGATTCAGCCTATGTTATCACTAGTTTCTCTTCCTCCCTCTCCACGCTCTTATGGGAGACCTTCCAAGAATAACAAACCTTCTAATGCTTCTCCTCAAATAGTTTATGATGGTGCCTTTGTGCAGGCCTCTACACCATTAGAAGATGAGGATGAAGAGAGAGCTATCATAGCTTGGATCTACAAAGGTAAAGAACCCTCTGAAGTAACTACTCCACCTCCAGACTTAGATCAAGAGCCATATAGCGAGGCTTTCAAGATCATGAAGTGCTTTGGCTATAAAGGAAGTGGTCCTATAGGAAGGAATGATAATGGCTTGCTAAAGCCCATTGAAGCTATAGGTTGTCACATAAAGGATACTACTAGTTTAGGCTTTAAAAAGATGCCCTTTCATCTTGGGCTAAACAAATTTTTATGTCGGAACCTAAACCTGAACCTGAACAAGAATTTGAAGATACTACTCTAGAGGTAAATCTAGAGGCTAGCTCTAATGAAGACATCTTTCCCTATCCCATACCTTCGAATCTTGTGGCATTCTTTGAAGAACTTAATGAACCTATCATACCTATCCACTAGGTAGAAGTTGAAAGTGACTCTGATGAAACTTCCTCTATCACACCACTATCATATGAATAGTGGATGGAAATGCAAGATCCTAACTTTGTGGGTGAACCTTACATACCCTTATTTGTTCAAGAAAGACTCAAACAATAACAAACTTCTTGTGCTACAAGAGAAGACCATGAGTTAGATGGTACGACCAGTGCTGATCAAATTCCCACATCAAGTACCGACTCACATGAATATGAGTTTGACTCTTTATCTGATGCTACTTGTGAAATAGGCATAGACATAATGCATACCTATGAAAGACTTCTTGAAGTAGGTGAAGGGTCTAGCATTAGGTCGCATGAATTAGACGCCATCGGTGTTAACTTGTCCTCTCCTTCCGACATGAGTTCTCATAGGGATTCAAATGCTCCTTTAGACGAGATCGCTCTAGGTCTTGACTTGCTCATCCACGCTTTTGATGGTTATACCGTGAATGCAATTGAACCAGTCACTACTTCTCTCTCACTCAAAAACCTCAATCTGATAGACTAGAACTCCCCCTCCTCATCTAATGAAGTCCTAACATTCCAAAATGATTACACTCTAGCCTATTACCTCCATGTTGTTGAATCTATAATGTCATCCACCAGTGAAAGTAGTTTCAGCATGATAGAGGTAGATATCAAGTATCTTAGTCAAAAAATTAAAAGAAGAAAAAATAGATGCTCTGATGGTGAAAACCACATTGTGGCAGTATCAGAGTCAAAAATAGTAAAAATAAAAGATGTATTCTTGGGTGAAAACCTCTATGAGGCACCCAAGGATGAGATACTTGATATGCTTCTGAGCCACTTTCAAGAGAGATCATCAGTATTGATTGAGCTGACACAACCAGTAAATTTGGGTATAGAAGCTGCTCCACAAATTATTCATCTAGCACAATCATTATCTACAAAAGAAAAGGAAGAGTTCACTAGCTTCTTTCAAAGAAAGAAAATAAAATTTGCATGGACTTACTTTGACATGCCTGGATTAGACCCCAATCAAATCATGCACCATCTATCCATTGCACTAGGTATTAAACCTATTAAACAAAAGCTACAAAAGATGCATCCACACATGGCACTTTTAGTCAAGGCAGAGCTAGAAAAGCTTCTTAAGGCTAGTTTCATAAGGACCATTGATTATGCAGAGTGGATTTCAAATATTGTTCCAGTCACCAAACATGATAAATCCATTCGTGTATGCATAGACTTTAGGGATCTAAATAAGGCATCTCTGAAACATGACTTCCCACTTCCTAATATTGACATGATAGTTGATATGACAATGGGTTATGAGATGTATTCCTTGATGGATGGCTTTTCTGGCTATAATAAAATAAAAATTGCACCAAAAGATCAAGAATAGCTTGCTTTCATGTGTGCCTAGGGCACCTTTTTCTAGAATGTCATGCCTTTTGGGCTTAAGAATGCTGGAGCAACATATCAAAGAGCTATCACTACCATTTTCCATGATATGATGCATAAAATAATGGAAGATTATGTGGATGACACTTTAGCCAAGAGCATGTAGCGGAAAACTCATCTAATAGATTTGGGTCCCATACTTGACTGCATGGAACAATTTAGTCTCAGACTTAATCCAAAAAAATGTCCATTTGGCATCACTTTTGGGAAACTCTTGGGTTACATCATTTCAACTAAAGGCATAGAAGTTGACCCAGAAAAGGTTCAAGCTATTATGGACATGCCTCCACCTAAAAACATCATTCAAATGAGAGGACTACAGGGAAGGCTACAATCTATTTGGCATTTCATTTCATAGTTGGCCGACAAGTCACAACCATTTACTAAAACCTTACATAAGGGTGTAACTTATGAATGGAATGAAGAATGTGACAAAGGGCTCACTCAGATTAAATAGTATCTTGCTAATCCACCTATATTGATGCCTCCTATTCATGGGAAGCCACTTATACTATACACCTCAACAACAAACACATATTTGGGTGCTCTCCTAGCTCAAGAAGATCAGAACAACAAAGAGAGAGATGTATATTATATCAGTAGAACATTGGTTTCTTATGAGATGAATTATTATGTCATTGAGAAAGCTTGTCTAGAAGTAGTGTTTTCTTCTCAGAAGTTGCGACATTATATGCTCACTCATACTACAAGGCTTATTTCAAAAATTGATCCACTAAACTACTTATTGAGCAAGGTTGCCCTCATGGGTAGATTAGCAAAATGGGTGATGATACTTAGTGAATTTGACATTGAGTATGTGGAAAGAAAAGATATTAAGGGACAAGAAATTATTGATCAGTTGGCGGAAGCTCCTCTGAAAGATCACCAGTCTTTGAATATTGAATTCCTAGATGAATCCATCATGCTTCTCATGCATTAGGCTTGGAGCATGTTCTTTGATGGATCATTCACTCAGCAAGGATTAGGTGTAGGCATTTTGTTTATAACACCTCAAAGATATGCATTGCCAAAAGCTTACAAAATGTTCTTTCCCTGCACAAACAACATTGTTGATTATGAAGCTCTCATTAATGGTATGAAGATAGCCATTGAATGGCATGTGGATGAGCTCAAGGTCTTTGGAGACTCTTAGTTAATCATCAACCAAGTTAATGATATCTATCAAACAAAGGATGACAAGCTAGTGCCTTACAAAAGAATGGTGGATGATCTCAAACAGTATTTTGTGCACATTTATTTCTAGCAAATTCCAAGGGTAGACAATAAAGTAGTTGATGCTATGGCCACTCTCACCTCTCTATTACAAATGCCAGAAAATGACTTCAAACATGAATTCCTAGTGGAGGCATTACACTATCCTACCTATGACATTCTTGAATCTAGGATGATCTGTTCAGTCATTAGACATGATTCATCCTGCTACCACCATATCTATTCCTATCTCCTTGACTAGATTGTTCCAAACACATATACCTAGAATGAAAAGCATCACCTAATTCATAATGCTTCATGGTATGTCATCATAGCAAATGACTTGTATAGATGGGGTCTAGATGGTACCCTCCTTAGGTGTCTAGAACCTGATGAGTCCAAACATGCACTAGTTGAGGTACATGAAGGTATTTGTGGGTCTCATTTGAGTGATTTGACGTTAGCTCAAAAACTTATTAGAGCTGGTTAC
The DNA here is from genome assembly GCA_027943335.1 of Chamaecyparis obtusa. Lineage (NCBI taxonomy): Eukaryota > Viridiplantae > Streptophyta > Pinopsida > Cupressales > Cupressaceae > Chamaecyparis > Chamaecyparis obtusa. The sequence goes on along the minus strand of BSBK01003565.1, from coordinate 525,008 downwards.
TACTGGCCAGATATGGAGAAAGAAGCTATTCAATATGCCAAGACTTGTAAATAGTGCCAATTTCATAGAAATCTGATCCATGCTCTTGCTAAAGAGCTTATTCCTTTCATCAGTTTCTGGCCATTTCAGCAATGGGCCTTTGACTTGGTGGGTCAAATACATCCTTCTTCTTCAAGAGGACATAAGTTTATCATCACAGTTACTAATTATTTTACTAAGTGGGTTATGGTAGTACCTCTAGCTGTAGTTGATGGTAAGTCTATGGCTATGTTTATACTAAACTATATCATTTGTAGATATGGTGTACCCTCATCCATTATCACTGACAATGGGGGACAATTCAAAAACAAGGACCTGAAAGAGTTATGCACCAAGTTTAGCATTATTCAGAATTGGTCATCTATCTATTATCCTCAGGGTAATGGACAAGCAAAAGCTTCTAATAAGACAATTCTCAAAATTTTGCACAGAACAATTCATAAATCTGGTAGAGATTGGCACCTCCAGATAAATCCGGCTCTATGGGCCTACAAGATGAGTATCCAAACACCAACGGGGGCCATGCCCTTTGCCTTTTTTTATGGAGTAGATGCAGTATTTCCTATTGAGGTCAAGATTCCAACATTGCGAATCTCTCTGAGGGGCCTCATCACTGATGAAGAAAACATAATATCTCGGCTTCAAGAGCTAGAACTACTAGATGAACACCGGAAGGTGGCATTCGATCATCTTTGAGCATACCAAAAGAGGATGTCTAAATCATACAATAAGAAAGTCAGACAAAGAGAATTCCAAGTGGGTGATCTTGTCTTGAGAGAGAACCCCAAAAATTAGCAGCAGCGGGCCCAGAAAGGGAAATTTGAACCAAACTAGCTTGGTTTGTATGTTATTACTATAGTATTTGGGTCTGGCGGTTATCGACTCTCCACCACTGAAGGAGAACAATTCAAAGATCCTATCAATGCTCTTCACTTGAAGAAATTCTACAGCTGAAGCATTCTCTATATGCTCATGTACATGCTTATTGGTCCTGAAAAAATCCTAAAAATGGTATATTGGCAAAAAAACCTAAAAATTGTAAAATGTCCTGAAAAAATGATCATCTTAGTGAAAACTTGGTAAACAAGTGCTTAGATGTATCTATTATCCTGGTGAAAACCTAGTAAACAAGTGCCTTGATAATAATCAAAAAAATGAAATATTCAAAAATACAAAAAAAAAAAAGAGAAAAGTATAAAAAAAATTGAAAAAGAAGAAAAATGTACCATTGATGAAAACCTAGCAAACAGGCATCATGGTAGCAAAAATAGAATCTTTTCCAAGATGGTGAAAAATTGGTAAACAAGCACCTCTTGCTTCCTAAAGCTACATCTCATCTTGGCACCATTTGGCTCTTGCATTCCTGCTTTAGTTTGCTTTCCCACTTCCCTGCTTTAGTTTGTGTCCTGCTTTGGTATGTTTCCCACTTTGGTTTGCTAGCTCATGCACTTGCTTTCAGTTGTCTTCAAGATTTTCCTTAACTCTTCATGGATTGGAACTATTCACACTTGGGGGCACCTTCTTGGTCTAGGGGGCATTGTCCTATCACTTTCAGAGATGCTTTCTTGCATTAGTCACCAGTGGTCCTCACTATGTCTACCTACTGATGCCTAGCTTTCGCTTGGATCTCTCACCTTGAGGATCCCTTGTACATCATTCAACAGTGGTTCTCACTATGTCTACCTACTGATGTTTCATTAGTATCTTTGAGATCTATCTCCTTGAGGATCTCTCTTGTATCGGTCACTGGCATTTCTTGCTGCATCTGCTTGTCGATACTTTTTTTAGTTCTCCGATTTGCTCTTCAAGATGAATTTTTGCACTATATTCTTCCGATTCGATTTCAATCCACTTGAACACAAACATAAATTGAAACTGAAACTGAATTTTTGATTCTCTAAAGTATGTTGAGATTTTATTTTGTGTTGTTCTTTCACTTTATCATTCCTTCTCGAGCAACTCTAAGATGTCTTCTTGACCGAGAGAAACAAAGACTGGGGGCATGATCTTTTCCTTTGCTTTCTATTTTCTGGTTTAGTTCCAATGATCCAATGAATTCATATAAGAGGGGTGTCCAACTATAAGATCCTTCATCTCATATTGGATGGTCATGTGTACCTTGACTCCTTTTATATGGAAACTTTGGTGAGGTTGGTTCTTCTCCTTGTCTATTTTGAGTGACTTCTTTCTGCTACAAGTGAAATTGCAAATGCTCATCCTACTAAGTGAATGTAAGGGTCACTACAAGAAATCTTTGACAAATGAAGGAACTCTTGCGTGTCTGGTGTGTTTGTTCACAAGCAACATTCAGGTCATTCTAGCAATTATGCTTTGATGCTTATGTTAACTTGCTAAATCAAAAAGAATCAGTGTTTAGGTCATTCTGGCTTCTTGTGCCTTAATGCTTACACCTCATTCTGAAAAATCTAAGACTTATGTCATATTCATATTATCATGATTGCAATGTCAATGAGAATTGTATGGCATCTTGCAATCATCCTGTGCCTAAAAGAACTTGATGATGATAAATACGATGAGTCCAACAACCAAGTCCTAGGGTTGCATCTAGTTTAGGCTTGCATTTTTATTCTAGGCTTGCATTGAGACAATGTTTGGTGCTCTCTTGATTGTCTTTTGGATCTCTTCATTGAAGGTTCTCATCTTTTGTCTCAGGTTCATCTTGGCTGCACAAGTGTTCGGTCCTCGCTCTTGATCTTTGAAACATATTTTTGGTTAGTACCTATCATATATTGCTAAATCCTACATGAGATGATTAGTACCACATACATTGCATGTTCATTTCATTTCCATTTGCATCCATAAAATCCATTTACATTTACATATTCATTTGCATTTGCATCCATTATAAGCATAACTAAAATCATACATTACATTTTCATCCAGTATATGCATATCCAACTATCATCTATCATTGCATTTAAACATGTGCATATTCATATCATAAAAGAAAGCATGTGCATTTCATATCTAATCCATACATCTAAAGCATCTAAGAAACATCTCATAAAACATCAACATCAAAGCAATATATAAACAAGTATGATGATGTCAAAATAGTGATCTCATATATATATCTCGATTGAATCAATGTCATGTACAAAATAATGGTGCTACTCGAGCACAGTATCAAAAATGGGCTACAATATGGATATCATATCAACATTGTGCTAACTCTTCCCATCACCACCTAGAGGAGGTGGTGGTGGCGGTCCCTGTGCTGATGCCTATGGAGGTGGCATCAGTCTTTGAGGAGGGGGCATCGGTCTCTACAAAGGTGCCTTTGGTGGTTCTTGTGGTGCTCTAGCGTACTTGAAAAATGGAGGCACCTACTCTGATAAATCTGGAATGACTCCACAATATGCTGCATAATAGTAAGCTACCTGAGTAGCCTCATATCTGATCTCTATCTATGACCTCACTAGCTCCTCTCATAGCTACCTGATCTCTACATTTCTATTAGCTACATGGGTCTCCTCTTTGATGACTCATGTGTTGTAGTCATCTCTCTCTCATTGTACCTTCCTAACCCTCTCCCAACTCTTCTTGAGAGCCTCCTATAGCTGTGGTGCTTGTGCTCCTATTGGAACATCCTGCATATCTATATCATCGCCCAAAGGTGTCTGCTATGATGGACTCCCTATCCTCTACCTGGTGGATCTCTGCTAAGTCCCACTACCCCCAGCACCTGCATCTGACCCCATAGTCCTCGGGGGGATGCTTGTCTACGCTAACCTAGGCCTTAATGCTCTCTTCCTAGGCCACTGTAATGGTACCTATTGCTAGATAGGTACCTATTGTTGTTGCTACTACTGTGGACCCTACTATACAGCCTACTATTGTATAGGCTACTATACTAGTACCTGCTGCTATGCTAGTACCTACTGTTGAGCTCTCTACCCCATCCTGGCAAGATCTATAAATCTAGGAAATGGATAGGCTAGGAAGTTATCCCTATATGAAGGTGTCATCCCTGCATTGGTGACATCCACCATGTAATCCCATCGGGCTTGAGGTATGCATGCCTTGATCACACACCTTCCTGGATCTAATCTCAGGTGCCACCCCTTCTTCTCCTCATCAGTGAAGCGGGCATAGGGGTAGTACTCATGGGAAATGTCCTACTGTCTCCCAAACTAACACAATACATGTGAAACAAGAAAATGATCAATGATAGTAATACTATGTCTGATCAGTGGATGCAAGACAAACATATAAGAAAGCTCTTGCCGAGCATCATCCCATGGCTCGGTAGCAACCCAAGGTCTCCAGACTACATCTACCATATCATCAAGCTGTCTGCACCACTTCTTTGTCTTACCCAGCAAGGGCCAGGTTGTCAGACCTATGTACCTATATATATAAGGCTCAAGATCCTACCATGTGTCATGATATATAGGCCTACAAACAAGGAGGTGCTCCCAGGCCCAGATCTGAAGAACGAAGACACCTGTCACCATGGTCCTTGCATCGTGATATATGATCTCATGGATCTCATGGTACATATGGGTGAGCATGCACTCCCCCCATCTGAATCTAACTATTGGTCTGGCTAGCATCCTCTATAGCATCGACCCCCAATAGCACTCCAAACCATGCTGACCTTAATCGGGAGCCAGATAACAACTCAGGAACATACCAAGGACCACAGCTAATGGGTGAGCACCACCATACCTATTGATCAAATCCTCCCAAGAGATGGCCCAGCCCATCACTAGATCATCTCAGAATATGGTCCTCAATGCCACTGTTCCTACCCTTGGCTGTACATCATACTCTACTCGGGCGTCATGGATGGGTATCCACAAGATCTTGTATATATCCTCAAGAGTGATCATCATCTCCCCTAGCAACAAATGGAAGGTGTTCATCTCCGAATGGAAACGCTCTACAAGTGCCCCAAGAAGACCGTGATTTACCCAAATTTTAGGTATATCACGTAAATATCCCAATTTGAGTCCCTCAATATGTGCACTCTCAGCATCTGTCAACCTCTAGACTAACGTGGTGATCACTGGATGATGTGACCAGAAGGTGACATTAGGGAAGTCAACCTACAAAGCAAGTGATGACATTGGATCAGTATCTCAATATGATGGTTTTCAAAACAACAACAACAATAAATACAGCAAAGCATCTATCCTAGACATGACTCTGTGACACTCTACTTGGCTGATTTCATGAAAATTTGATAAATTTTGGCAAAGTTTTTTACAACACTGTAGTAGCTTTTCACGTGAAGTAACTGTTCCCTCACATGAGATAGGACCTTCTCCTGCGCGAGCGTGAGAAATTTTGCACGACACAGGCTAGAACTTTGCACGAGACTACAGACAGCCCTCGAGTGAGGAAGCCCTAGGCTACGTGAGGAAACCGTTTCCTCAAGTAAGAGGTGACCTTGGCGGGTGTGAGGAAATTGTTTCCTCATGAGAGATTGGAAGAACATGACCTAAAAGTTGTCAAATCTAGCCTAAATCAACTTGGAAAGTAGTACAAATTGAAATGCAAGGAGGATTATCGACTACTCACAAGTACATCATACTCTGGTGGTCGGGCGTGTCATCACGAGTCCTCAAATCAATGTATATGCACTAGAAGGCCCTTCATTCTCTCTCTCAGAGCTCAAATCCACAAGAAGACAAAAGTGAATAATGAATTGAGAAGGACCCCTCCGAGCCTTATATAGCTTTTTGACCTAATTTTCAAAGTGCTTTGTTTTGTGCAAAAATTGCACCCTTGGCTAAATCAACTGCTCTAAATCCATTTTCAGGATTGAAATCAAAATTTAAAATCTCTAGATAGCTTGAAATTGCATTTTAAATTCTATAACCCTTTGGGATCAAACGCTTGTGCGGTCAACCTTCTGGCATCATTTTCTTGCCAGACTCTCATCTCCTTATCTTTTTCTCAAGATCTTCATGTTTTCATCAAAGTCAACTCTAGTCAAACTTGGTCAACCATGGTCAAACTTGATCAACAAGACCTCCTGATCACTCCAAATTGCTTCTGCAGCTTCTTGAATCTAGTCTGATTGCTTCTACTCTACAAACTCTTATTGTCAATCATCCTTCTGATATGTCATATTTTGATTTCACTCCCGAGGGGGCAAGATGATTGCATCATTTGAATCTTGTCTAAATCAAAGTCCTCGCCACTTGGGGCATCTCTTCACTAGGGGCATTTTTGTGCCTTGCATATGGTCATCAATCTTTTAGGTATCTGAGCAATCTAACTTAGATCCTCGAGGATCAAGCTTCATTCTAGAGATGGTTCTCAAAATCTTTTAGGTATTGGGGCAATCTAACCCTAATTCCTGGGAGTCAAGCTTCATTCTGGAGATGGATCTTGAAATCTCTTTTGGACCATTATCTAGGCAATCTAACCCGAGTCTCGGAGGGCTAAGCTTCGTATTGGGGAAATCTAACCCTGATTCTGGAGATTAGTCCTAAATCTACATTTGTCATCAATGGGCATTTGGGCAATCTAACCCCAATTCCGATCTCTTCTCAAGTTGTCATTAGACTATTTTCTTCACAATCTAACTTAGACTTCGGAGAATCATGCCTCGTTCTGGAGGTGGTTCTGCAATTCGATCTATTTCGGTGTCTTGGCATCCTAACCTTGACGTCCAAGGGTTAAGCTTCATTTTGGGGATAATCCTAAAATCTCATCTGTTGCATCAAACTATTCTTTGAATCAACGCACTGCTTGCACATCAATTCAAAGAGGGGCAAATGTAATACCCCAAAATTGGCACCTAATAATTTCAATCAATTTTGGTGCATTTTCTTCAATTTCACATCTTCAAAGTCCTATTTTACTAGGCAATTTTCTCTCTCCTACCTAACTTTATTTTGACTTGATGTCAATTGCAAAAACCCTAATTTGCATTAATCTCACACTATAATTAATTCTTAAGTATTTGACTTTATTAGCTAAATAATCCCTATGATAAATTGATTTAATTCGAAAGTCCTAAGTGCTTTAAATTAAATTAAAAATCCACCCCCTTTAGCTAATACACATAAAGGAATTAATCTTATTTAGTTATTTGAATGGACACCTCCTTATTTGAATTTAATAATTCAAATTACTCGAAAGGTCACCCATATGTGGCAATAATTCATTCTCTTAATTAAATAAATCTTTCAATATTTTTCTCAATTGGGAATGAAGAGTCAACCGTTTCATTTCAAGAACCTCTTCATTCCCTCCCCGAGCTTGTCTATATAATGAACCTTCTTCCTCATTCAAAAAAAAGGCAATTGTGAGAGCACATAAACTATAGTCAATTTTAGTCTCAATTATCTTCATATTTTCAAGCTTTATTGCATTATTATCTTAATTCTCATTTAGTGTTAATTGGACTTTCATAGTAGAGTAATTTGCTTATTTTCTATTAGATTAATTCTCATGTTTCTTTTCAAGCTCTTAGATTAAATCTACAATATCATATTTCCTTCCAAGTTCTTAGCTTAAAATTGCATCTTTATTCTAGATTACAATTGCACATTCATCTTAGATTAATCTCATTTTACTCATCTTTCTAATTTTCAAATCCTCCATATTAACTCGGTCTTATGGTTGTTGGCTCTCCAATCTAAGATTAATTCAAACACCTCGATTAATTAGGAGGCAACAGGTCAATTCACCATGAATTTTCTAATTGAGTAATTCATACTCATTTTCAAAATTCGATTTGTGAGAAATGACTATGTTGTGTGTGTGGTTGGATTAGAGGTCTACATTCAACTATATACAGAATATATATCTCCTTCCTTCATAGAAAACTCCTTTTCTTGGCCTCCAATGGGGTAAATAAGCTATATATATGGAGAGAATGCATTGAAAGCTTGATAACAATATTGGATATTGAATGATTAGACATAGCCGATTGATAGCTCTTGAACTTGATTTACTTCCTTGCACTTGATAGCTTAATTATGAATGCTTGATCATGATTATGGGTGGATAATAATAGATACCAAAATGAGGAGATATATGGTGTTTATATACCTCTCACAATATTATAGGGGCTAAAACTCAAGAAGGTCAGTTGTAAATCAAAATCCCCACCCAAACACTGAGATTGGCCACCGGTTCAAATTTGAGCCAAAATGTCTAGGAAGAGGGTGTTAATAACATCTTGTTCCCAAGAAAAGGGTATTAATTGTAATACCCCAAATATGGGCTATATGTTCATTAACCTTCTATATCAACAATTCGAACGAAATCAACATCAAAGTCCTAACCTAAGGCACATCTAAACATCATCGAATCATAATTGATTATCTTAAATTCTGCATCAGGGAATATTCCTAGTTATCTTAATTATCTTTAATTTAATGATTATTTGGTGATAAATCACATTTATCCTAAGTTTGATTAATTGAATATTTTCATATTTATTAATTAGATTTAATATCTTGCCACTTAATTGTGTAATTAAATTTAATTCTATCTATTATTAATTGTATTATTTAATTTTGACAATAAATCCAATATCCTATGAATAATTGATTAAATTCTTATTTAATTAATTAAAGCAAGTTGTCATTATTTAATAATATAGTTTTTAATAAAAGTTTGATAAAATAATTAATTAACCCATAAATTAATTATTTTATTTCAAAAATCAGTTAAGTTGAGAATAAATCACTTTATTTATTTATTAAATCATAATTATCCATGTGCACATAAAAGGACCAGTTAAACTCAAAATTGGAAAATCAATGCAAGTTGTTAGCTTTTTGAAACTCAACATCTTTTTGAGTTTTAAAGTTGATCTAAACTTCTAATTCGAGTTGAACTGTGCTTTTGCATGATTTTTGTGACTTAATTGTCTTTATTTAAAAATAACTCAAAAATCAACCTGAGTTATTTGAGTGATTTATGGCTTTTTCTCATACACCTCCAAAGCCCTAGATTTCTATAAAAACAAAGCTCAGCTCTTCATAATTCATCTCTAAAATCCACAGAATCTCATATTTTTGCACAATCACGTTGGAGAATTGGAATTTGGAGAATCAAAGCTTATTGCGAATCAAGGCTATTGTGAGATCAATTTGTTTTTTTTACATTCATTTAGATTCTTTTTCATATCATTGTTAGATCATTTTAGCATATCAATTTCATATAGATTAGATTTCATATCAAGTTTTTATCATTCTTATTGCATAGAAAATACCCCAAAAAAAATAGATTAATTGCATTCATATTTCATATCAGTTTGGCATTCAAATCCTTCATTTAGGTGTCATCTAGTTCACTGATCTCGATAGCAATCTGAGAACATTAATCTCGCACCTACTAGAAGGCAGTCAATCGCTTGGTTAAATTAGATTTCAATTTTGCACGATTTTGATTTTTGCTACCTTCTAATGTTTTACTAAAGTTTTGTGTCTACAAATCAGGTAAAAAATTCACACACATATTTCTGGCGCCCACCATGGGGCAACCCACCATTACATGCTAGTTTTGATTTTTTTAGGGAGCTAAAACCCTAAAGTTTCAAACATTTAATTTTATCTCTCAAATGGCTTGTATTTTTTCTCTAAAAAAAATTTTGCAAGTTGGAAACATACCAAAGAAGGTACAGTAAAAAATTTAGAATTTTCTGAGATGTTTTAAATTTTTAATAATTTTTTCTTGAAATTCCAGAAAAAATTAATATCTGACGCAAATCAACATATTTTTTGGAAATTTTTATATTTTTATAAATCTCTTTAAATTCTATATGGGGTCCATTCTTTTCATTTTAAATTTGGATGCAATATAATAACTCAAATAGTCAATTTACAAAAACTAGTCTATTTTGATAAAATAGGTCTCTAGGGCACAAATGAAGAGATTTTTCTAAAATTTTTACATTTTTGGAAAGCTCTCTATTTTTTAGTAGGGGTCTCTATTTTTAATTTCTATTTTTGTGGCCAAAATCATATCAAAAAAATTAGATCTTGTTGACTAGGTCAAATGCAGCAAAAAAAATAAAGTTTTGTGATGGGTATGCACTTATTTTTTTACATGGTTCAATGAATGATATGAGTTGTCATTTGGGTTAATTTCTGGTTATTATTGCTGATAACAATTGATTTTTAGAGCTAACCCTATGGTTTTCATAAGTTGAATATATTTTGCATATCTTGTTTGCTTGTTTTCTTGTTGGAGAGTTCGTCACTTGCTTGCATGAAAAAGCTCAACGAGAATTGCTAAAAATTAGGTAAAATTTACTAAGAATGTTGCAAGGATCCCAAGTATTCTCCTTCATCTAATAACATTTCAATTTGGACTTAAAATAAATCTCTTATGTGTCTCGCTTGTGTGCATCTTTTCATGCTTTTGTCTATTTCTACACACTTGCATAATTGATACTAGGTTGTGACCCCTTAAGGATTTATTAGCAGTCTTAGATTACTTGTGATTGATCTTGATTTCTATCTTGGGTTATTAGACTCGCTAATCTTCCGGCCCCTCATTCCATCCCGTGGTTGCAATCTCAGCGCCATAAAGGGTAGGGGTCAACAGGACAGAAGCGTTAAGTGTTCCACTTGGCAACCCTTTTGTGCTTTTAGGAACTCACTTTTTTTCTAAGTTGGGGACTCATTTTTAGCTTGTGTGAGGTGTTAAGTGTTCCACCTTTTGGACTCATCTCATATTTTCTTTAAGCGTTAAGTGTTCCTCTTTCTACTTTTTGGGTACTTTTGGTAGATTTGCTTTTGGAAACATACATCTGTGCTCACATAGTAATTAGGCCCTATGAACATTATTCGTGATTCTTGAGAGATTGGATTCCTAGAAAAATCCTTCTTGATGATAGAATCCTTGTAGGTAGGGAGGATACTTAGTGCGTTTCACATTCAACTTGGTTAGTGCGTCTTCTCTTATTGATCGATACATTCTCTCCCAAGAGAGGTTGATAGATCACGTGGGGTAGACATCACAAGCTTTGGTGAATCAAAATTGGTTAGTGCATCTTCCCTTATTGATTGATACATTCTCTCTCTAGAGGGGTTGATAGATCATGTGGGGTTGATATCATAGACCTTGGTGAGACAAACTTTTTCTTAGCCTGTCAGATTAATCTGCTTGCTTTGTTTGGGTTAAAAGTGAAGAGGTATCAAAACCTTGGATCTGGAGCCAAGTCCCCTTGTGGTATCATACTGTGAATCACCTTTAGAGAGGGTTAATCATAGTAGACAATCCCTTCATAGGGAAAACTATGTTGATGAAACCTCAAGCGGTAATAGCCATTTTCATCGTGGTAGTGACAGTCGCTATATAAATGTCCTTGTGGAAGAAATCTCCACAGGTATGGTTCATTGTTGGGTTGTCAGATCTCCCTAGTAGCTCCTGAAGATTAAGTTCTTGGACTGTGTCAAAACCCTGGTGCATTGGGATTGGAGTTCACCCCTTTGGATCATAAAAGTTGTAGAGTCAAACCATTACTAAAAACCCTAGTGAGGCCAAATTTTCATTTTATAGGGTATATGTGCGTTATTGCAAAACATTTTTGGAACATACACAATTAGTGCTTCTGAGGATTAGAACGAATAAATCACTTTATTGTTCATGTGCAAGGTTGCTTTTTCCCTTATTCATTATTTTCAGACATGCTTGAAATCACGTGCTTGCTATTTTGCATGCTTTTTTATCTATCTGGTTATTGAAAATGAACAAATCTATTACAATCCTCAAATCTGGACACTGAAATTTGTAAACAATTCAAATCTGAAAACTCAAAATTTGCAAAATCTGAAGTAAAATCCTTTTTGGAGTCAAAAGTCATCTCAGGAGGTCAGAAAGTCATATGAGTTTCCATCAAGTGTCATTTCATTACAACCCATCTATCGTATGATTGAGTACCTAGTGTCCTACGAGTTTCCATGCAACTGTCGTATGAGATTTTCAACTGTCGTTTCATTGCTACCCAGCTGTCGTATGAGATTTTCAACTGTCGTATGATAACCAACCCAGTGTTGTACGAGTTTTGATGCCAAAAAATTCTAAGAGTCAAAATCTTGCTTGCAATTATTGTACAAGTTTTGCAACTATCGTTTCACAGCATACCCACTGTCGTACGAGTCTGCAGAGTGTCGTTTGGAAAATTTTTGAAAGTTGTCAAAATTGCTAGATATTTAGCTTTTTCAACCTATTTCCAGAATCTATCATACAAATCTCTGTGTCAAAAATAGAGCAGTAACTATTGAGAATTAGTACACATGTCTCAAAGAATCAGTACACATGAGGAAGAAATTCTGATCGCAAGTATGATGAAGAAGATACATGTTATGCAAGTCAAACTTGATAAACTCAAAAAAGAGAAGGAACCCAAGGAGTTCTCCATGGAGACTCTATGTCCTTTTCCATTTGATAAAGACTTGTACATATCACCATGCCCCCAAATAAAATGTGAGCAACATGACAACCCTTATGATACCTCTTCCACGAAGAGTGACACATCCAGCTTTGGAGACTATGATGACTATGACGACAGACAATACAGTGATACCTATGAACCCTCTGTTCCTAAGAGTCCTCCTCATCGTGTGTTCCTACTTACTACAAATGGGCCATCACATTGGATAGATCGTGATGGTGATCCATATGATTCTAATTTTGAAAGAGAGTTTGATGGCTTTTGTGGACAATATCTAGATGATACATCTTCTTCTATTGAGGAATATAAAATGTACCGTGCTGATTTGAAATGTCAATACTATAAGGATCTCACCTCTAAGAACCCTCAAGCTGAAAATAAAGATTACACTCTCAAGCAAGATCATTTTAATGTTGGACCTTTGTCTTGTGATGGTTCCCTTCCATCCCCTACTTCCTCCAATACCCATACATTTCCTAAAGCTTTCGAGTCTTTCAAATCTTTCACAGAACCTTCATCCAACACAAGCCCTAATACTTTTCATGCGGTTCCCTATAGTTATCCTCCAGGGCTACCTCTTAAAGAAACTCAAGCTAACCTTCACTTGGCTAAAAATACTTTCAATAATGATAAACCTAAAGAGCCTAAGCCTTCATATGCTATAATCCCTACTTCAGCTAGTCCTCCACCATCTCTTCCAAATTCATCCATACAATTCCAACATGCTTCTTTGTCCTTAGAAGTGGCTCTATGTCAAGAGGACTCCAGAAATGATAAAGAAAAGAACATAAAGAAAGATCAAGATCAAGAACCCTACATGTCATCCACTCCTTTTCCCGATGTCTCTTATCCGCTTCATGGTTCTTTTGATCCTGTACCCCCTTTTTCATGCATTCCACCATGTCTTAAGTCTTCTCCTAAGCAAGATCAAGCTACTACTTACACTATTGAGCTTATTGACAATCAAAATAACCTTACTACACTTGCACTTTCCATAGATGATACTTCCATTAAGGTTGTTAAAAATGGTGTTGTTACTTCCAATGTTAAGCCTATTGAAAATCAAGAGAAAAATTATGCGCTTATGCTATCCAAAGATCCTTGTCAAGATCAAAGTCTTCCATCTTTTTATTCTACCACTCCATGTTCGTTTCCACTTTCTACTCTTCCTAAGTCTTTACAAGCTTTGAACAATCCTATCAAAGAAGGTGCTCATATTCAAGATGTCCATGATTCTATTGAAAATTCTAATGCTCACTCTAAAGATGCTGATATCCTTGGTTGTCATATAGATGTTGATGAACTTATTGATTATCCTTTTATATCTTCCATGTCCATCCTTGGATCTCCTCCACCACTACTAAGGGATTCATGCCTTCCTTCCATCTTGGGTCCTTATGTCCCTTCACTTTCCCCTCCTAACTCTCCTAATTCACCATCCATCTTGGGTCCTTACATCCCTCCATCTCCCATCTTTCCTCAAGATCAACATAGATGCATACCCTTGAATCCTTTTCATCCACCCACCCATCTAAACCAGGCATATCCTCCTTCTTCCACAAGTCTCAAGTCTTTTGGAAGTAACTTGAATGTTCAATACAAGAAAAAGAAGCAATACAAGAATCCATCAAAAAAAAAAGATCACCATGTCTCCTCTAATAGACATGGAAGCATAAAGTCCAAAGAGATATCTAAGAAAAAAACTACAAGACAAGTATGGGTTCCAAAATCCATCATTAAAGATATTCTCTCCAAATTACCAAAAATAAATGAAAAGCCTATAGCTATATGGATTCCAAAGTCTCTCTTGAAAGAGTCTGGTGTTGAGCAAAAAGTTAAGTTGACATTCAAGCTTCCAAAGGCTTCCACTTCATCTCCCTCCAAAAATATTCTTCCATTCCATGCGCCTAAACCACAACCTCTACTATCCATTCGCCATATTCCTTCACGTATTCCTTCATTCACATTTCCTCCATCCTCTTGCCACCCTTCAAAGTGTGTGTTGATGTTGATCTTGCCTTCCTTTCCATCTACCCTTTCATAGTCCTTCCATTCATTATCCTTCTACCTCCTATCTTTTTTCCTCACTTGCTTATTCCTCCTATCTTCCAACCTCACTCACTTTACATAAAACCTTATCCTCCATTTTTCTCTTCCATCTCCCTTTCCCTATCAGCATCTTTGAGCGTATCATTTTGAATCCTTGGCATATCATGGTTTATCCTTTCAAGGAGCATTATCTAAAAAGCTTGCCTTCTTCCAAAAATTCAAAAAGAAATGAAAAATAAAAAAAAATTGAAAATGTGTCTTGGTGAAAACCTGGAAACAGGCACCTTGGTAGCAAAAGTAAAGAGAAATAAATTCATCCTATGGTGAAAACCACTCCCTTGTGGTGCCTTGGATAAGTACCATGATGAAAACCTGGCAATCAGGCATCATGCGTAGTTCTTCTACATATTTCATCCATTCTATCTTCTCTCTTTGATCTTGACAATGTTGATCTATACACAAACATTTGGCTATCTTGTGAGTTATCTTATAATGATCTTGCTTTCATTCCTTCCATGTTTAGCCTTCATATCCATCTTCCTCCATTCATTTTCACCTATCGCTATCCTTTTCCCCTTTGGTCTTGATCTAAAAAAAATAGAAAGAAAGAGTAAAACACAGTGCTATGAAGCCTCTTGACATGTCTACTCTTTTGGACTACATCCTTTCCTTCTTTGGCATTACGCTATTGTGATTTATCCTATGCTGGCCTTTTATTACTTGTCTAAATGTGCTTTACATGAAAAATTTTCCCTAGCTTGGGTATTCTTGAGGAGTTTGACCTTTGGGGATTTCTTCCCTTCATTCTCCTTCATTCTCTTGTCTTCCATCTCTTCCACCAACTTGTTAATCCCTCTTGTTCTCCACCTTGCTAGACATTGGGACTGCACGATATGATCTTGCTTGGGAGTTTGCAATGGAAAAAGATGCTATCAAGTATACCAAGTATTAGAACCACTATCAGAATGAGTATCAGAACCAGTATCCGAACCACTATCAGAACAAGTATCAGAACCAGTATCAGAACAAGTATCAGAACTAGTATCAGAACCAGTATCAGAACAAGTATTAGAACTAGTATCAGAACACCTACTGGGGCTACACCTTTTGCTTTAGGTTATGGTTCTGAAGCAGTACTACCTATTAAGGTCGAAATCCCATCACTAAGAATCAAAATGCATGGTCTAGTAACTGATGATGACTACAGAGTGTCTAGGTTACAAGAACTGGAACTACTAGATAAGCGTAGACAAGCAGCGTATGATCATCTCAGAGTATATCAGAAGAGAATGTCTAGAGGCTACAACAAGAAAGTCAGACATAGAGAATTTCAGGTTGGCGATCTAGTCTTGAGAGAAAATCTTAAAAATCAATCCCATCAAGAACGCAAGGGGAAGTTCGAACCCAACTGGCTGGGTCCCTTTGTCATCACTGCTACTTTTGGCTCTGGTGCCTATCAACTCTCAATGACTGAAGGAGAATAGCTCTGAGAACCAATCAACATTCTCCATCTAAAGAAATTCTACGCCTAAGGCATTCAGTCTATGGTAAAATGTCCTAAAAAAATTATAAAAATCAAAAAAAGTCCTGAAAAAATGAACATCTTGGTGAAAACCTAGCAATAGGCGCCTTGATGATTCACAAAAAAATTGAAAAAAATGAAAAATACAAAAAAAATGAAAAAGAGAAAAAGTTTCTTAGTGAAAACCTGGAAACAGGCACCTTGGTAGCAAAAATAGAATCTCTGCCAAGATGGTGAAAACCCGGTAAACAGGCACCACTTGTTTCAAAATGCTCCATCTATTAGCACAATCTTGGTCTTTCCCAGCTTTCAGTCTTGCTTTAGTTTGTACATATCTCCCGGTTTGTTTTGCATTTCCAGTTTTCAATAAGTCTGTCTGTACACCAATCAACTCAAGCGTCTATATCCTATCAATGCTTAACACTTGGGGGCAATCAATGTTATATCCTATGGCCTCTGGTGTATCTTAGACATATCATATCTAGTCAGAGTTCTTTGAAGCTTCATTTGAGTCAGTCAAGTCTGTCTCGTCTCCAGAAAGAATTTTGCATCTACAACAACAATCAAACACAAACTAAAAACAATCTATGCTTTTTTACATGCTTTTATCTCCTTTTATGCTTACTGATTCGCATTGAGATTTTTGCATATTGTGTCCCTTCGAGCTCTTCAATGATTTCCTTTATAGGATTTAGAGAGTGATGACTGGGGGCATAATCTTTTCTTTGTTTTCTTCTTGTATGTGAAAATCTAACAACTTTGGAAATTCTAGATTGAAATGGTGTCCAACTGTAAGAGCCTCTATCTTGAATTGGATGGCCATGCATACCTCGACCATTGATACCCAGATGATTCAAAGAAGTATCGATCTAACTATTGTCTTTTTGAGTGAGTTATTTCTCCTACTGTGAAATGTGATCTTACCTAAGGCTATGAACGATAAAGGGTCACTACGGGTAATTCACACTGGATTTGGAATGATCTCTTGACTGTTTGATGTGTTTTTCATGCAAGGTGTATTCAGGTCATCACGACGTTTATGTTTTGATGCTTATACAAATTGCTATATCAAAATGGACATGATATTTAGGTCATCCTGGCATTTGTGCCTTGGTGCTTATATCTACTTTGACATTCTGAAAATAAAATCAATATTCATATATCCATGGTTGTTGACCAGTGGGTGTTGTATTGATTCTTGCGTATACAAATTGATATTCATATGTCTATGGTTTCATAGCTAGTGGGCATTGTATTGATTTATTCAATTACCTAAAAGTTCAATGATGATAAAAAATCGACATATGATCAGTGACTAGGTCCTAGGTCTTAGGTTGCATTTTATTTTGCATGTCTCATTGCATTTTGCATGTTGCATGATCTCACAATGACTAAACGAACTTCAATGCTTAAACAATTCTTAAATCACCTCTTCCAATCTAACAAGAGCTGAATCCCACATGAAGGTTCTTCCAATGAAATAGCAAGTGGAATCTTTTTTCGGGATCAAAATTCAAATCTGAGATCATTCATATTATTAACTACTTGCATATTCGACCTTCTATCATCACAAAAATCTAGTATTCAACTTAACTAATTATCTAACATCAAACTATCAAAATTTCAACTTGGTCAACTATGGTCAACTCATGGTTTAACCTAGTCAAACTTGGTCTTTTGGGACCTTCCAATGATGCAGAATACATTCCCGGACATGTTTAACCACTTCTCAAATCAATTAACATGCTTCTAAACTCTCAACGCTGACTTTTCTTGTCAGATTTCAATTTTAATCCCGAAGGGGGCATGGTATTGCATATCATTCAAAGTCTGTAATCAAATTTGAAATCATATCTTTATGGAAATCAATATCTTTCTCAGTAATCAAGACAACAACCACGTCTAGTTACTGATTCATCAAAAAAGACCTCATCGCTCGAGGCAAATCTATCATCACTTGGGGCATATCAGATTCATCGATCCATATCAATCTGGTATTCTCCTAATCTTGTAAACTGTATCAATTTTTGCAACCATCGGATCATAGTGTTCTTTCCTTGGTTCTTCGGCAACTGAAGGATTCGGATGTGATACCTACTAGTTCTGCTAAGATAATTGAGTCTAGAACCGGTCACTCACTTCTTCGCAATCATAAGGTTTGGAATCAGGTGTTTTGACACTTTTTCGCAATCATAGGTTCATTTGCTATTATAGTGAACGTTATCTTTGGTCATTCAGGACCTATTATCTCCATATCAAATCAATATCAATCAACTTCTATCTCATATCAATTATCAATTTCAAACATCAGTTTCATATCTTTATCAAACATAGACTATCTTTGAACCACTGCGCTTCGCACAGTAATTCAAAGAGGGGCAAAATGTAATACCCCAAAAATGGGCTATATGTTCATTAACCTTCTATATCAACAATTCGAATGAAATCGACATCAAAGTCCTAACCTAAGGCACATCTAAACATCATCGAATCATAATTGATTATCTTAAATTTTGCATCGGGGAATATTCTTAGTTATCTTAATTATCTTTAATTTAATGATTATTTGGTGATAAATCACATTTATCCTAAGTTTGATTAATTGAATATTTTCATATTTAATTAATTAGATTTAATATCTTGCCACTTAATTGTGTAATTAAATTTAATTCTATCTATTATTAATTGTATTATTTAATTTTGACAATAAATCCAATATCCTATGAATAATTGATTAAATTCTTATTTAATTAATTAAAGCAAGTTGTCATTATTTAATAATATAATTTTTAATAAAAGTTTGATCAAATAGTTAATTAATCCATAAATTAATTATTTTATTTCAAAAATCAGTTAAGTTAAGAATAAATCACTTTATTTATTTATTAAATCATAATTATCCATGTGCACATAAAAGGACCAGTTAAACTCAAAATTGGAAAATCAATGCAAGTTGTTAGCTTTTTGAAACTCAACATCTTTTTGAGTTTTAAAGTTGATCTAAACTTCTAATTCGAGTTGAACTGTGCTTTTGCATGATTTTTGTGACTTAATTATCTTTATTAAAAATAACTCAAAAATCAACCTGAGTTATTTGAGTGATTTATGGATTTTTCTCATGCACCTCCAAAGCCCTGGATTTCTATAAAAACAAGGCTCAGCTCTTCATAATTCATCTCTAAAATCCATAGAATCTCATATTTTTGCACAATCATGTTGGAGAATTGGAATTTGGAGAATCAAAGCTTATTGTGAATCAAGGCTATTGTGAGATCAATTTGTTTTTTTTACATTCATTTAGATTCTTTTTCATATCATTGTTAGATCATTTTAGCAAATCAATTTCATATAGATTAGATTTCATATTAATTGCATTCATATTTCATATTAGTTTGGCATTCAAATCCTTCATTTAGGTGTCGTCTAGGTCACTGATCTCGATAGCAATTTGAGAACATTAATCTCACACCTACTAGAAGGCAGTAAATCACTTGGTTAAATTAGATTTCAATTTTTTATGATTTTGATTTTTGCTAACCTCTAATGTTTTACTAAAGTGTTGTGTCTACAGATCAGGTGCAAAATTCACACACACATTAATAATGTCCTATTCCACCCAATCAGGGACCAAATTAGAACCATAGATCTTTGGCAATGAAAGGATGTGGGATTTTAATGGACAACTGATTTTGAGATCAGGAGAGAGTGAAAAAGGCCACTAATGGTAACAAAAGGCCAAAATGATGAAATGAATTATCTGATTAGAGGAAAAATAAGGAAGCATTCTTAGAATTAAGGTCTCACCTCAATTTTAACAAGATTGAAATAAAAGAAAGGCCCATATTTGAATTTAGGTGTCCATTAAGTTCCATATGAGGTCCCACTATAGAAAACACACTAAGGTAGGGACAAAATAGTCCAAAATTGTAAACTAATTAGGTGCTTACAATTTAGGACAATACATTTATCCCCCACTTTAGTGGGAGTATGAGGAAACCTCATGCTCACAATAAATGAAATGAGAGAAAATTGAGGAATGAGAGAGAGAGAGAGAGAGAGAGAGATCATGGGTGAACTACAAAGAGGTAAGACATCACTAAGTTTAAGATGTGAGCCCCCAAAAAATGGATCTCAATTCAAAAATTCATGCACAAAGGCACCAAAAAAATTAAATAAAAAAGGGAAAAAAAATAAAAAAGACAAACACAATGGGCCAGTACCAAAAAATAAAACTCCAAATCAACTAGTAGAAGAGACCTTGATCGAGAAAACATCCCAACCACTAATATCATGTTTGGAAAGTTATTTCTGGAGAACAAGTGGCACATAGAAAGGGAAAGAGAATCCACCAAGGAGGAAACTCCATGATCTAACCCACTAGCATAGCTTTGAGAGCATGGAAGGAAAGATAGGGATCATGAATCCAATAGTCTAGCAAGCTATGTTATTTTAGTTTATCCATGACAAAAGAGGAAGAAAAATAAGAAAGGCTAGAAAGTTGTGTTATGATAGTTCCATTTATCCCAAATAAAAAATGGAAGGATAATTAATGGTCTAGCAAGATGTATTATGCTAGTAAATTCTACCTTGAAAATTTGTGCATGGGGGAGGCTTTAAAAACATTTTTCTTAGGGGAGAGGCTTAAGGGATTAATCTTACAAAAAAATTATCTCCATAGGGATCCAAAAATGATATTATTCCTAAGGAAAGAATTCTCTTCAAAGGGATCAATAAACAAGATCACTCCTAAAGAAATTAGTGTCTCCTTAGGGATCCAAAAGGGGTGATCAGTCCTAAGGAAAGCATTGTCTCCTTAGGGATCAAAAAGGGGTGACCAGTCCTAAGGAAAGTAGTGTCTCCTTGGGGATCAATCAACAAAAGATTACATAATATAAAAGGAGGACATGTATATTTCCCCCTCCTCATCATGTAGACACGGGACTATGTCACCATCATAAGGAAAAGAGAACAAGGATACCTACTTCAAACAACATTCACATATCCTTAAATTAAGTACACATGTTCTATTATAAAAGAGTGAATACTCTTATTATCCAAGGGAAAAGACAATCGTGAAAGGATATCTATAAATGGGAAGAGGCCCATTAAAGGAAGAGATATTGGTTACAATATGTCTACCTTAAAGAGGTGTTCTTTAACAAAGATAGAATCTTCAAGACAAAGAGGGGAAGAGAATAATATTTCTCCCTTTTAACCCCCTATTTCTAAGTGAAAATGGATTATTGATGAAGGATAACATACTTTAAGTCCCAAATTAATGGAAATTATTTAGGATGAACATAGTTTTGCAAATAAGGAAGAGGTTTTGATCAAGCATACACACCTCTTTCATAAGAGAGAATCCCAAATCAAAACAATCAATTATATATAGGAAAAGAATTTCATGTGATAAACAAATGCCACTATACTAGGGAAAGTGGATCTTCAAAGGTAAATATAATACATCATATACCCTAAGTGATAGATCCTTTATAATAGACATTCATTTTCAAGTGAAATTTTCAAACAAGGATGTAAATATCCTAAAAAAGAGAAGATCTCAATGTAAAACAAATAAATTTATGCTAGAAAGGACATCATACTATAAAGAGACAAGTAAAAAAAGGGATAATGAATGACTTGTAAAAGATCATTCCCTAAATGGAAGATCATTTTTTAATAGACAGGCCCTTTGAGGAAATAAAGTGATAAATGCTAGAAAGGATGTACCATCATAAAATAATATAAATCCATAAAGATAAAATGAAGAGAGATGGAAGGATATCACTTTATGAAAACTTAATGGAGAAATAAATTAGACAAGATATACATTTCCAAGAAAGAAAAATCTTGTAAGAAAGAATATCAATCCCTTTAGAGAGAAAGATCTGAAACAAACAAGTCCATGCATGACAAGACATTATAGCATAAAATATTTAACCAACAAAGAGATGATGGACCCTTTGAAAGGAAAATATAGATAATATATAAAGAGACCTTGCACCCCAAGCAAAAAGACAAGGAAACAACCTATTATGTTGCTCATAATGCACATTATGAAAAACAAAGAGTACTCAATGGTGTAACCTATTAAATTTACATAATAGAGAGCAATAGAATAGGATAAAATAGATGCTAGGGTATGTCTTTGATATCAATAATAAGATCCATTATTAAATAAAGAAGAGATCTATCTACAAAATCTTAATAAAATTGTCTAAATTCATACAATCAACAAGAGAGTGTTTATTGCTATGATGAAAAAGACATAAAAATTCACCATGAATATGTATTTGATTCTTTGGAAAATGTCTATAAGGAAATAGGATTTTAGAATCATATTTAATTCTCCAAAATATTCTCTTAGCTAAAGAAAATCATTCATCAAAGGGAGATGTGATAATGGATGATGTTGGTATAAGAATATCAAGAGGAGGTTTGTTTTGTGATGAAGAAGGCACAGTAGTAGTTTGACATATAAATATTATACCACACCTAGTGACTTGTTTAGGAGGGTCTATAGGATCCTTCATACCATTTTCATTAATTCTTAGACCTAATTGATTGTAACCTTGTTGAGTAGTAATGTCATAACCCACATTATAATTGGATTTTAATGTAGAGGGTGAAGGAAATTTATTGTGAGCTTTATGGAAATGTGTAGTATAGGGAGTAATACAAGGAGAAAATTTCTCTTTAGCGGGATTCACATATTGTTGAGGAGGAAAATAAGTAGAAGGTTTATCAAGATCCTCATGCTTACTTAATATTACTCTTAGAGAGAAGTCATTAAGAAAGTTCTTAACATCAAGATCATGAATAACACTTTGATAAAAGGAAGATTGTTTAAGGCATCTAAATAATTTCATAAACTAAATATACTAATATTATCCATTAAATTTGGTTGAGGAAAAGTGTAATGTACTAATCCAATTTGACACTAAATATGTAATGATAGTTGAACTCAAGTTTACCCATACAGAAAAACACACACCGCACATTCACACTCCACACACCACACCCTACATGACTACACTTTTCATGACACATGTTGCACACTGCATGAAAATAATCCACATGCTACATGAAGTATGTTACACACCACACATTTGCACACCACATTCTAGATGTCACACCTTACACATTACACATCACACAACTCCACTCTACACAACACACGACCACACTCTACACTCTATAAATTGCACACTACACACCACACAATGTACATTGCATGATTGTACTTTGTATGTCGCACTCTAGCACCCTTAAGCATCTAGCCCCTTCAGTGCCTTCAACACTTAGCACCATGCCCTTTGGCACCCTTTGATACTCGACACCCTTCGACACTCTCAATTGATATGAGTCAACTATATGTTTTGTAGATGCCAAATGTATTATTATTGATACCATTGGCACCTTTGACACTCAATAATACACCCTTAAACACCCTATGGCGCCCTTCAACACTGGGAACCCTTTGACACTCTCAATTTATATGATGCAACTATATACTTTGCAAGTGCCAAATGTATTATTTTTTTATGAATAAAGTCTTAACACAAAGTACACACCAAAAACAAGAACACATTGCTAAGAATAGAGAATTTTAATTTTTAGATTATATATCTCAGGTCACATCAAATTACTCTTCAAGTTAAGACTTCACAAATTTGGAGCTGAATGTGAAATATTAGAATGATATTTCCAATGGAAGACTAGGGTGAGGAATGACTCTCGCCAAAACTACGAATACAGACTAGGGAGGGTCTTCCACCTCTAAAACTACAAACAACCAAACCACCTTCAACTTCTATCTCTTGGAAATACAAAGAAGAGTTCAAATACATTCCATGATGGTTTACAATACCAAGCCATCTCCTAATGAAGACCTCCAAGAAACATCTAAAAAGTTACAAAAGGTGGTAGGTCGATATTATTTTATTGTCTAGGGCCCTTTATTTAATAATTAAATTAATTAGTAAAATAATTTGTTGTGCTATTATTTAAATTTTAGGTCCACTTAATTAAAAATAATAATTACATTTGGGGACATTACAATCCTCCCAACCCAAAGATTTATTTCCCTCAAGAAATCTATAAACCATCCTCCATCTGATAAGATCCAAGATCCCAAACCATTCATAGATTTTTGTAGTCACCTCCCTCACAATGCATATGTTGCATCATGAATCGAGGTGTCACCTCCATAGCTCTCTTTGATGTAGGTTGAATAAATCCTCTATTTTTGTGTTAATCTCCATTAAGCTTATATTGTGCTACTCTAATATTAACATCTCCATGACTAGAGTCGTCAAGATCCTCCTCAAGCCAATAATCAAGCACATCAATGCCCAGACCCCAAGCTATCATGGTTACATGTCAATCAATCACTCTTCAAAATAATGGTTTAGAGTCTCAAAGTTCATTTGCAACTTGTTCTTCTCATTTAGATTCCACTCTCCCTAAAAAGAAATGATCATGTATGTCACATACTCTACAAAAGGAGGAACTCCAAACTTAACCAATTATAGACCCTCTCCATGAAAAGGATCATTGGTAGAGTTTGTCTTCTACAATTGATCAATAAATGTTGACTTGGAAAGATCCATGAAAGAACCATCTTCATCCTTTTGGTTTTCATTTAGGCTTATGTATTCTTCACCTATAGGTGTAATTTAATATATTAGCATATCCTCATGTGGCTAAAGTGAGCCTATGATCATGTCTTCATCCTCCTTGTGTTGTGCATCACTCTTATTTTTGTCACCAACTTCCTCACACTTGTGCAAATGAGACTTTAGTTTTTCTTTACAATCCTTGAATACATTATTGACCAATCTACATGTTGTAATAGAAGGAATGCATTCTAGATTATTAACATCCCATGGCATAGATATGATAGGTTGGGATATTACCTCCATCTCTTCAATACATGAAATCATAATGTTCTCCATAAAAATAAAAACCTTATTATCATGGTACTCCTTGATTGTGACCAAGAAGTGATGAAACATATCATGGATCAAATATTGCAATCCAAAACCCAAAAGAAGGTTGCTCACTTTTTTTTTTACATAGATCTTCAGTATTGTAAACCTCCTTGTGAAAGGATCGCTATTGTTGTCATCAAGGATCTGAAAGTTGTTAATTACCAAGTTCAATATCTCATTCATGGTGTCATCATCGTATAGTGTTCGAGGGGTCAAGATCCTCAACATATCATTGATGTAGAGCAGGGCATGACAATTAGACTATTGATACCATCTTTCACAACTAAAGGATTCATTTCTTCTTCAAGACTCAAAAACAAACATGTAAGGGAGACCCCTCCACAAAGTTAGACCTTTGACATTTTTATGGCCTTCATTGAACATAGACTCAATTCAGCTTGGTTTTCCTAACAAGTTCCACTCTCACCCCCTTATAGCTCTAAATCCTTCCAAAGTGGACTAGTGCTCCTACAAGGCTACAAAACTCCAATAGGACCTTAGGGATTCAAACCTTTCATCCAACCCTTGAAATAACTTAGACCTTGTGGAAATGACATTTTCAAAACAAAAATAACTCCCAAGTCTCATATTTTTTTCCAAAATACTTGACATTCCTCTCAAACTAGGCCTAACTCTTAGTAGTACTCCCAACTAAAAAATATGGGTATAACTTTTGATGTACACTAGACCTCAAAAAAATAAACATATATTTAAATACCCTTTTAGGCCTTCTTCAACATATCAAAAACTTGGGAGGAATTACTTTGGAACATCTACCTCTATAATTGACTTGTAGTCCTAATTAGGTACTTTTACAAAGAAGCCATTGGAACCCTTGACTCCAAACCAAAAACTTACACTCCAAAGGCTTAAATAATTCTCTTATGGTATGAATCAAAAATAATAATGAATTTTAATTACCATTCCCTCCTCATTTCATCAAATCCTCACTCTACCTAGTCATTAGTCCTAACCATAGGGTTTAATAGGCTAGGCCGTCAACCGCAAGGTGAAAAACATCATTATAATCTCTTGCATGTCTCATAATATTAAAATATACTCTTAGCAACCTCATTCCACCAAGTTTTAGGAATTTTAACCAGTGGAATGAGCCTCCAAGCATTGTTCTTATGTCCAAACCTTAAAACCTAGGGTTATAACCTCTATTACAGAAAAAATACAATATATTTCTTACTTCCTTATAAAAATAAATGAGACCAAATTCAAACAAAATTAATAAAATTATCCACCCTCCATAATCAATTTCAAATCATTTTGTTACCATACAAGGTCGTACAGTCACGTGCAACAGTCAAAAAATTATGAAAATGCAGGAATAGTTTTTTTTATTACTTCAACATCACAAAAATTACATTATCTACCACTTGGTTGATTCCACATAGAATTTTAATGGTTGGGTAAAATTTTCCAATGGTTACCAAACAAAGCTTAAATCTAACCATCACCCAAACTAACTTGGCTCGTTAAAGCAACTTTTTCAAGAAAAGTTGCTTGACAACATTTCTTGCAACTTTGACAATTTGTTCCAAAATTTGCATAACTGACCCTCTAGGACCTAAAACATGGAAAATAGCCTTACTTGAACTTATTATATTACACAACATGATCCAAATGAAAACCTTCACACTAGACCCCCATTACATTAATTTGACAATGTGAGCAATTTTGACAATTTTACACATCATTGCATCCCAATTAATAAATCAACCAACCTAGGTGTCTATTAACAAGAAATGGTCTAATAAGACCCTATTACATCCAAAATGACTCAAAACATCAAAAATCCTTCACTAGACCATATTTTCTAAGTAAATCTAGGTGCCCTACCACCCTACACCCGAACAAAAAAAGAACTCAAGTCCCCTTGAGGACTGTGGTACAAAAATTCATGCTTGAACACATATTTACTTTTTCCTCTAAGTTTATTTCTATCTGGTAACCCTTTCCAATGGTTGAAGTACTAAAAATTAGCATTGGTCTTTCCATTTTTTAACTCTTTGACATCTAGAAACTACTCCAACTTGAACAACCTATTTGATGAATTTTGTCTGACCTTCTCTATATTTGTAATTGATGTTAAACCTACTTGAGAACTTTCAAACATACCTCTTCCATATTTACCATGAACTACCTACTTCTTTACTTTTTCTTCATGCTTGAACTTAGTGTATACCCTTGTAATTTACCTTGAATCACTCCACCTTGTTCCTTCATCTCTTCTTTTAGATTCTCTACCCCTAAGAACTCTATTTTATCAGGTTTAAAAACCTTTGTAATGAAAGGATTGGAATACCCACTAACCTCCTTTGAAATCAAAGAACATATCACTTTTTTTAGTATGCCCTCAATGTGCTTCTCAACCCATTCCTAAACCTCAAAAATCAACTTACCCTTCAAGATTATGGTCTTAATGTCTTCATGATTAGAAATGGATACATGTACCCATCTTTCTTGTCCTCTAAATTTACAATATTTTTTATTCCTACCACCGTTAGAGTAGCTTTCTTAGTTTTCCCCTCATCATCTTCTTCAAGGGTGTCAATGTGAAAGAAATGCCATCTTTTTTTATAGCATATGTATTTCTTCTACCATCATACAAATCATTTCTATCAAACTATCATGGCCTCCCTAAAAGAAAATGACACGCATCCATATGCACTATGTCATAAATAATCCTATCCTTATACCCTCCTATGTTGAATTGTACCCATGTTTTTCCATTAACCAACACATTTTGTCCCTCATTCAACCAATAAATTTTATATGGGTTTTCATGTGGTATTATAGGTAACTTAACCTTTTCAACCATTTATAATGAAACCATGTTATATGTGTGTTAACTCAACCCCAATTTTTCATTTTTTTATAAGTATATTTAAGCCAAATTGAAGTCGAGGTTTCCCTTTGTTTGATATTCCCTTCCTTGCAATTTTTTATGAAAAAATTGAGCTAAGTCAAGTGTCTAGTCCTTGAACCCTTTGAACTATTGAACCCATTGAATCGGTTCATCTAGTTCAACCTCTTTTTAGTTAAAAGACTTCTTTCTCAAAGCCCTTTCCTTTTTTGCGTATTTGGTATTTGTTAAGTATTGAACTGATTGAACCTCTTGAACTAGTCTAATGAGTTCAACTAGTTCAACAAGTTCAATTGGTTCAAACACTAAAAAAAAAAATTTGGTCAAGTTTTTTTGGGATGTTATGATATTTGTCCTTAGTTTTTTTGTGCTCAATGGAAAATGGAATCATCCTTTGAACCCATTGAACCTTTTGATCTTGTTCTTTTGGTTCAACAAGTTCAATGATCTCAATGACATTCTAATTCTGGAAAAAGTGAAAGTGACAACAAGACTTTTTCAGCGGATTCATTTGAATTATGAACTTCATGATTCTCCTTGGAAAAGGTGGTAATCATGAAATAACAAGCTCACACAAAAGGAATAATGGATAATTAATGTTTGTAGAGGTGATGAAATGTTGCATGAATTTAATTGACATGAATGGAAATATTAAGGCCAATATTTATCAATCTTTCATCGTAACTAAGTGCATTTAAAAAGAGGTAATCCTATTGTGAATAAACTTAAAAATCTGGCAAGGTGAAAGAGGAGTGCAAGGTAAAGGAGGTTTCCCAATTTTAAAGTAGCAGAAGTTTTCAATCTCAGAGGTGAGTTCAATTGTTCTCTATTGGTATTTTCAATGTGATAAAGCTTGTAGGAATCTTTTATTAGTTAAGCTATTGTAAGCCCTACTACTATGAGAATAACATTTCAAATTTTTTAGAATGAAACTAGCTTAGTCTACTCTTCCCCTGAGCTTGGGGATACTTCCTAGGTACAATATGACCTAGATGAATTTGTAGAAAATACTAAAAACCCTAAGGAAGGTTCTTCTATGATTAAAATTGTTGAAAGCAGAATTGTTGAATTTGTTGCCTTCTCCCCAACTATAATATGTATGGATCTTGTAAAGGAATGTATGAACATTTATGATTCAAAGGAAAGGTGTATTAGAAAGGCTAATGGTAAAGTTTTATTACATTTTAATGGAGAAACAATTTCAGCTTCTCTAAAACTCCCAATTAGGGAAACCTATTCCGAATTCACCATAGTTTTGTCAGGGTCTATCTTTTCTGAGAAGAAGTTTTATAGGAATGTGATTGCTAGGAGTTCGCTGTTAAAATTCCAAAAGGGTGGGTTGAGGTTACCAAGGTCACTCACAAGAGAGCATCTGAAACCTCATATTAGAGATTTGGTGGCATTGTTTCATAGAGTGAGAGGATCTGACCATGCTTTTTACTTCAAAGATTGGATGTATTTCTTTATTCAAATCATCTGGGAAGGAACCCAATTCCTATATTGGGGAGAAATTATAGCCAGAGAAATGCATGACCAATTAAATAATGGTTTTTTTGGGTGCCAGTGGTTTCACATGTGCTCCTATTTATTTTACTACTTAGCCTGCACCAAGGAATGGAAGGGGTTACACCATGATTCATTCATGAAGGGAATCAAAATCTATGAGTATTAGTCACATCTACAAAGGAAGAGGTGTTTTGAGAATGATAGAAGGGTAAATTATGTTTTTACCAGAAGATTAACCCATGAACTGGCTGGATTTCCAAATAGAAGAATGTCAAAGGAGGCTATGCAACTAGTGAGTATCTATGGTAGCTATTATACTTAGTTTCCTCATTTCACTTATCTCAAGGTAGGAAGTTTTGAAGGAAGCCCTGTAAAACTACCCAGATATGCATTGGATTATTTTGTGTTAGTAGAGTTGTGCAGACAACTTGCTCATGTGAGCAAGATGTACTCACCTAAGAAGGAATCTGGTATATCTTCTCCCATTGAATTACGTTCATTTGAATGCAAAACTATCTTTGATGCAAGATAATTTGGAGATGGATTTATTGAAATTTAATTTCCAGTTTTATAAGGCGAGGAAAATTTTTGACAACAAAGGATTTTCAATAGAACATTTAGTTCTAAAAAAAGACTTCTTACCCCTCCCTCGCCTAGAAGATAAATGGGTTAATTGTTTTGATGAATAATAAGTGGTGAAAAGGGTATGGAGCAAGTTCTCTATGCAACAAATTATTAGTTTTACCTTGAAAATGGACATAAATGGAGTTGAAGAGGATTGGAGTTCCCTATTGGACCCTATGTATGAATAGGTGAAGTTGTTGTGAGTCCCAGAATTTGACTGGACATTTCTAGAAATAGAGAATGTAGAGATAAAGTCATTTCTAGTTATAAGGAGGATTGAGAAGTGGTTTAAGGAACATAAGGATAATAAATCTCAAGCTCAGAAGAATAAATATGTTAATATTTTTAAGCAATACAAATCCCTTGTTTATCTTGCTAATAAAAATGTTAAAAAATTTAATGCAAGTAAACCTAAATTTAAACTTGAGAAATCAGTTGTCAATAAGAAGCCTAAGACTCCCCCTACAATTTCTTTGTGTGATAGAGTGACCAGGTCAAGGTCAAAATGAAAAGGAAAGGGATTACAAACTAAAGATATAGTCATTAATCTAGATTCAGGAGAAGAAGGTGAAAATAAGATGGTTGATGAAGAGATATAATTCCCTAAGTTGGACATAGAATATCAATCTAAATCTCAATTGATCATGAAGATGAAGTTGATTTTATTAGTACCCTATCCATGGTGGCACCCCCACCTAATCAACCATCTTTGACCATTGGAACCTCTAATGCTACACTAAAGTGGCTGGAATTAATAGTGACAAAAAAGAGAAAGACTATTTTGATTGCTCTTCCCCTCGACAACATGGTTAGTAAATATTTGGAAACAACCCTGAAGCCCAAGAAGTTGAAAATTACTTCAAGGATATCAATGGATCATAAAATTGGGACTTGGGTTGAAAAAGTTTCAAGGCCTAAAAATAGAGGAGAGGATGAATTTTAGGAACCTATAGCTGGTGACTTTAAGATAGAGAGGGTGGATCTCAGTGCAGCTGATAAAGCTACAAATAATCATCATTTCAAAGAATTTGCAATGAAAATGCTAAGTCGCTCCTTGAAAGATGAAAGGGATAAGAAGAAAATTAAGAAAATGTTAAGGGTAATGGTTGAATACATTGATACCATTTGCAACCCAAATCCATAGCCAATTGCCCAAGAACCCATGTCCTTCGATCCCCGATCTCTGCCCAGTCAAAAGCTCCTGGATCAAGTCCAATGAGGGAGAATCATCACCAGGATATTTGATAGCTTGTTAGAAAATATAATGCAATAGGGGAGGAATTATGTGAATGATTCAAAGGAGGTCTATAATGACCTAGTTACCACAACAGGGGAATTAGACACTCAGAGTCTAACTTGGCAAAGGGTGGAAACTAAGTGGGTGGATTTGGTATCACAGATAAATAAGATTCAAAAGTATGGAATTGGTAAGTTCCTGACTAAGAAACCTTTGAAGAATGTAGATAAAAATGTATTGTATGCCTGCAGGAAGAACATAGAATGGTAAAACTCTCTACTAAGGCAAGGGAAAGATGAACATGCTAAATTCACAAAGGAGTTGCATCAAATAATGAAATCTCTCCTGGATGAACTAAGCTGCAACCACCTATTGTATGTGGATGAGAATGGAAATGTGAAAAAGGATGAGGATTCCACACTTAGGGAGTTAAAAGAGTAGGTTGAGAAGGTTAAATAAGCTAATGCATTAACAATTGAGTATGTTTCAAAGGTTGCACAAATAGAAGCCTTCCTCTATGTATGCTTAGGACATCTATCGTTGTGCACGGAGAAAATCAAGGAGATAAAATGTCAAATGGAAGTGTGAAGGAAGAGAATGGTGTATGTCAACATCTCAAATACTTAGGCACTTTAGGAATTTTTGGGCTTATACAAGGAGTGGAAAGCTGCTCATTCTTCACCAGTACAACACACTCCATCTGTGGGATCTAGAGAAACCGCCTTTCCCTAAACAACTCATAGAATCTTTTTATGATTTTAATGAAAAATTTAGGAAGGTAGTTGTTCCTAAGTAGTTAGGAATCTTTAGGAGTTTATTTTGGTGCTTTGAAAAACCAAGTTAATTTTAGTCCTGAGATTTTAATCTCTGGTTAATTTGTAAAAGACTATAAATGTTGAATCATAAGATTGGCAAGGGGTTCTAATTTTAGTTGGAGACAGACTTAACTGTATGTTGGATGTTTTATGTTGATATTTTCTAAAGATACTCATCATATTTAAATGAATGGAAAATTATATATGAGTTAGATTTTCTAAATTTGTGCATTTGGGAAATTGATATAAAGTTTCTGCATGAATTTTATTTCAGTTAACTGGAATTGTCAAGCTTCAGATCATACTTCTTTATATATTTTGTGTGGTGAATTGTTGATTATAGATTATTTTGAAAAGTATTATATTCACATGAAGGATCTGTGAGTCTTGTGAAGAATAGATTTAATAAATATCTCATGTTGTGTTTGTTACATTTTAATGAAATGAATATTTGATGCCTTTGTACTTTCATGTTAAAAGTATATGCAAAGATTGGTTGTGGTTTCATTAATTGAAAATATATCATAGGGAGTTGTACCTTTACAATTTAGAAGGAAATCATTTAGATTTACCCAAATGTTATTGAAGATTAGTAATCTATATTAGAAGGGATGATTTGAAAAATATTTATATTATTAGAGACTAATATCTTAGCCAACACTATGCTACCTAGACCAGTTACAACCTTACATACCTTTCCCAAGAATTTACAAGTGGTTTTGACTAGTGTTCTACTTTGTGATGGCTCTTTCTCCCTTGATGCCTTGAGGAGAGTTCTTATTACCATTAATGACTCACCAACCTCTAGAGAATAATGTTGAGATTAAGATTTTAGACTCTCATTGTCTTCTTCTTACACCTATTGATCCCTTCTTTCACCTCCATGTGAACTAGAATCCTACCCTTCATTGCATTGCCAAGCTTGGTGTCCAAGTTTTTTGTATTGATAATGCCTTCCTGAGAATATATTTTTGCCTCTTCCCTTTCCAAAAAATCTACCTCTAAAGCATGATACCTACTCTAAATCCACTTCTCTAATTTTCAAGTTGATCTTGTGTGCTATAAATGTGTCACACTTCTATGGATCATTACATTCAAGAACACTCAAGAATGAGGTCTCAAAAATTGATCCATAGCTCCCTAGGCATGGAGTGCAAGGGTTTTTAAGAATGCTCTCAGCTAGAGCTATTTAGCCTATAACCTTGCTAGTAAACCATGCAATGGGAGATTCAATGAAGACAAGGGCAAGAATGCCAATATCCTCAAGAATCAAGAATGAAAATGCAATGCAATGCTATGCTAGAAATGAAAATGCAAGCTAAGCTATGAAAGGAAATATGCAAGTGTTACAACCCAAGCTAATTAATCTATGTGAGCTAATCTAGAGCATAGAAATGAAGCTAATCTAAGAAAGCATAAATATGAAGCTAAGCTAAGAATGCAAGAATGAGATGTAGAATGCAAGAATGAGATGTAGATGCTAAGAATGCTCCAAATCTTCAAAAGCTCCAAAGTGACCTAGAAATCCTGTAGCATAAAGTTAGCATAAAAGGTTGGGGATCTAGAATGAAGAAGAGAGCTCTCCTTTTAAAGGAAATGAGGAGGAATGGACCATGGAGATTAAGAGGAAAAAGATTTAATCAATAGTGGAGCTTAAAAGAGGAGCAATCCATGTGCACAAGTATCCTCCAATGAGAAAATAGGAGTTGACTTTTGTGTCCATATGAGACAAAAAGTTCTTTTTCCCTTTTTATAAAATAAGAATAATGCTTTATTTGTGCAACTTAGGATAAGAGGAAAAGTGGGAGATTTTTATTTATTAAAAGGGGAGGAAATATTCCTTTTAAATAAATAAAGACTTAGGATAAAATGGTTAGCCCATAGAAAATAATCAAATAAATGATAGAACTAGGATTTGATCAAGAATAAGCAATTGATGATTTAGCAAAAGGGGCTAATAGTCTAGGTGACCATTTTTAGGTGTATACATTTGCCCCTCTTTGACTAATGTGTGATTGATTTGGGAACACATGCAGTCAAAGAATGAAGTTGAAATGTGAGATCGATTTGGGATCACAAAGCAACTCAGATCATCCAAGAAGGCAAACAGATAGCGATCTGACTCCAAAGAATGAAGTGCAGAGAGATAGCAAATCCTACATGATCAGCCTAGTAGCGACAGTACTAAACACTTAGGAAAGAGATACCCAATAAGATATGATGTGTCTGCCCCCTCGAGATCGAAAGCGAAATCCAAGTAGAGGGAAAGCAGAAGCAAGAGCAGCATGATCAAATCACTAGAAATCATAATCAAAGAAAGAGAACAGAATAACCATCAAGCAGTGAAGATATGCCCCACACATGAGACACGGGGCATGAACCTATCGGTCCCTCAACCCATAAATGCCATGGAGAGAGGAGTTGAACTTGGGATTTGAAAGTGAATGAAAGATTGGAAGTTTGAAAGACATGGGGATGGAGAGATGAAGAATGCCCCAGCAAAGATCGAAGGATCAGGCCTCAAAAGGTCAGCCAATTGTGTAGAAGAAGGAGAAAGGTGATTTGGGTGATCAAAGATTTCAGTTTGGATCCCAAAATGAAAGGAAAAGGATGTGATATGAAAGACAAGAAGTGAAAGACATGAGCAGGAAGAAGCGAAAGGTGAGCGTAGTTGATTAACAAGTCCATGAAAGATGAAAGGAGAGCTCTCTCCATATGCAAGATGCAAAACTAACTAACATGAAATTAAGAATGCAAGCTACATGAAAAGTGGTTTACTTGCAAGGTCACAAAGCCAATAGACATCTAATATTCATCATTGAGCATTATTGGTAGCGTCGCAAGATCATACAATACACATTAGCATAACTATGTGGATATGAAAATGATCTATATCAGATAGAAATGTGGGAATCCCACCTAGACATCAGAGACATGTAGGTCAAGATGACTAGTGCAGTGAGATTACCTAAGTTTGATATAGCAAGATTATGCTCGCATTGAGACACAAGAAAGTCAAGATGACTATAAGCATGCACTTGCAAAATAGTCAAGGATAATACCTTGTAGGTCCATAGTGTCAAGTAAGACCAGCATAAATGCTCATGATAGTTAGGACCAACAAAATATACCCACAAGTAGAAAAAGCAATAAAACATGTTCTCATTCCCTAAGTCTTCTAGCTATGCATCATCGAAAATGATCATAGGGGGATAACACTCAGCAAAGAAATCATCATAGACATCACACAAAGAAATAAAGTCAAACAAGTCTCAGCGAGTCAAAATGTTTAAGTGTGTGTGTGTAGGTCATAGAGTCAAGCTTTGAGTATCACATCTGCCAGTGAGGAATATTGCATCATCTAGACTGCAGGGTAGGACATTTGATAAGTGTTAAGAAACACTTGACACTAGGGTAGTGTTGAAAAACACCATTTGAACCAAGTTTCCCAAGAAACCCAGACGCACAAAGAGACCCAAGATAAGCTTAAAACAATGTATGCCCCCTAGACTAAGACAAGAGTCAATTCCAGGCTAGGAGAGGCAAAGCGAGAAGTGGAGCGAATGAGCACCATGCAAGACTGATAGACATAGGTGTAGAGGGTCTCAAGCAATGCCTATTTCTAGGTTTTCACCACTTGATAGATTTATTGCAAATTATTTTTTTTCAAGACTTTTTATAATTTTTTTGTATTTTTTCAGGACATTTTATGCTTTTTATGATTTTTTCAGCATCATATATGAATTTTTTTTGGGAATTTTTTCAGGATCATAAAATATGTACAGAGAATGCCCCAGACAGAAACGGGCATCAAGAATCTACTTCCTCTGATGTAGAGAACTGATAGGCCCCAGGCCCAAATGCTGCAACTATGACGATAGGAGGTCTCAACTAGTTCGACCAATAATAACCAGCCCTAAGCAATGTCTGAGCTAGCGAAGGATCGTTAGAATGTGATCCACATATGCCATCGTGGATTTCAGTTAGCACTTTTTCTGACTCCTCTATTTCTAGACACTTAAGGAGAGTTCTGTCTAGACCCTTCCTATACAAGTCACCAGAGACAAAGGTAAAGTGTAAGGGATGGCGGAAGGAATGGCGCGGTGGATTTGCAAGAGGAATATGAGGTGGAAGATATGAAAAGATGGTAGGATTGTAAGATTTGTGAGCAGGATAGCGTAATTCATCCACCAGGAACTTGAAGCAAAATTTATGCTTTTTCATTTGTAAAATGGATGCCGAAGTAACCAAGGCATTAGCAAATTTGTTCTCAGCTCTAGGAATGGGCTGTAGTATAACAGATATGAGATCATGCTTGAAGTAGTGCATCATTTTTTTGTAGAGAATCAGCTTGTCATCTTTTATTTGAGAATCATTATTTTTTAGCAGATTTTTATTTTTACTTTTCTTAGGTGCGGATACCGCCACAATGTGGTTTTCGCCATCCGACCATTGCTCTTTTCTTTTGACATGATGAATGTGATACTTGATTGTTGATTCAATCTTTTTTGTTGCTAGTTCGCTGGTGGAAGAAGTAACAGGTGTTGA
Source organism: Chamaecyparis obtusa (assembly GCA_027943335.1). Lineage (NCBI taxonomy): Eukaryota > Viridiplantae > Streptophyta > Pinopsida > Cupressales > Cupressaceae > Chamaecyparis > Chamaecyparis obtusa. The sequence goes on along the minus strand of BSBK01003565.1, from coordinate 488,406 downwards.
TGCGAGATGAAATGAAGTGACTGATTCAATAGCATTTATGTGAAGGATATCATCTCTAGTGACAAGAGAGGTCAAGCCTATAGGGTAAGCTCCAAAAGCATTAAGACCTAGACTTGTCATAGAAGGACCAACGTGATCCACTAAAGCAATACGTGGAACAAACTCATCAGACCCGACATGAGACTCATTAACTACGTCAGGTGGGTTACGAGAGGTATGAATTACATCAACATCCATATCTATCATGGAAGAACCTTCTGGAAGAGGCTTAAGATGTCGAGAAGTAGAGATACTCGTGTCGTTATGTGATAGATCACCTCTTTGTAGTAACCGTGCAATGTTGTGACATTGTCTATCATAGTGTAATGATTCTTTAGGCACATAGGTTCTAGACATAGAGGCCTCAGCCATAGCATCAGTAGATATACACTCTTCTCCCCAAAGAAGTGAGGTAGAAGGAAGATCATCTCCCATTTGAACCATAGTGTGTAGTGGTGACTCATCTGTATCTATGTCTGAATTACTGAGTATGGGAGTATTTCTAGAATCCTCTCTATAGATCCACTCATGAACAGCTTGTTCTTCTCTTTCGGGTTCAAGGATCACCATAGAAGAAGTGGAAGGTTTCCCATATGACCTAGGAGAAATAGGTATAGAAGCAAAGGAATCTAGTTTATATTCACCCATACCAAGGCTCATCATCTTAAATGATTTCTCAGCAGCAACTAGAGACGTACTAGGATCATCAGTAGGTTCATTGTGAGGAACAAATTTTTCAGTAACAGCAAGAGCATTAATAGCAATAGTATGGTCTCCAGGAATCACAACTTCAGTGCCATTGTATGGAAATTTGACGCACTGATGATAAGTGGAAGGAACAGCCTGCATGTCATGGATCCAAGGACAACCCAAAAGAATGTTATATGCGAGTGGGATGTCCAATACTTGGAAGCTAATATCTTTCGTGACAGGGCCCACTCGGACAAGTAGCATGACAAGACCTTTGGAAGATCTTTCCACTTCATTGTAAGCTTTTATAGTAATCTTCTTCTTAGAATCCACAGCCAATTCTGACAAACCCAATTGTTGTATGACATTGAAAGAAACAATATTTAACCCTGCACCATTGTCTATCAGGACTCGGCGAACTCAGGTATTGTAGACTAGAACTTCAATGTGTAAAGCTAGATTATGCGGGTGAGCAATAGATATGTCATCTTCTGTAGAAAATGAGAGAGATAGCAGAGATGAAATGTGGTTGACCATAGCCTAAAATTGATCTGGATCAATGTCATTGGGAACACATGTTGTATGTAGAGCCTCATCAAGAATCTCTCTATGCGAAGAGGATAACCGAAGCAACTCAAGGATAGATATCTATGCTGGTGTCTTTTGCAAATGTTGGACAAGATCATAGCTAGGGGTGGCTGAAGGAGCCACTTGTTTGGAAGGCAAAGCTTGCTTGGGATCTTGTGCAGTTTTAAGGACAATCTTGGCTTGCCCCCTAGTAACAGCATTCAGTGCCTCACTTCGAGAAGATGAACTACCACGTGTTTGCAAGACTAACTTTGGCTTACCATGATTGGTGTTATTATCATCTTGAGACCTCATCATTAGAACACTCTCAACGGGCTCTACCATGTTAATCACAAGCATATTAGAAGGATACGTGTAATTGATCTTTGCATCATGATTCTTCTTATGTGTTTGAGAGGTTTCCCCCTTATCATGCTTAAGTAGAGGATCTTTGAAAGCTGTGTGATCAGAATTTTTAGTTAAGCCATCAATGGAGATTGTGTCGTTCTCAATAAGATCCTGAATATCATCCTTAAGCTTAAAACAATTATCTATCAGATGTCCCTTGTTTCTGTGATAATGGTAGTAATGATCCTCTCTCCACCAATCCAGCTTATTTATTGGATCCCAGTTACCAGGTTTATCAGGAAGCGTAAGATATCCATTGTCAACCAAAGTCTTAAGGATCACATCGTAAGGTTCTGCCAACTTGGTATAGACTCGCTTTCGAAATGACTTCTTAGGCTTATCTACATATTGAGGTTTAGGAGCATTGTGAGCATTGCCAGCTTCTTGTTGTTTTTCTGCATAGATAGCGTTGGAGAGATTGAAAGCGGGCTCTTTAACTTTAGGAGCATCAACAACCCCATCATTAACAACATACTTGTTTTTATTCCAAGGTTTGTTCTTGTCTTTGCCATTGCCTTTAGCATCTTTATTAATAACAATATCCCCTTTTCTTATAGCTACATCCTCAACTCGATATGCACTTTCAACCATGTCATGGAAGGAGGAGAACAGTTGCTTCCTTAGATCATAAAATAGCTCAAGCACAAGTGTGTTGATGAAAATGTCAATCTTTTCTCTTTCAGGTAGCTGACGAGGATATCGAGAATACAATGACCTCCAACATTGTAAGTAAGTTGCAAATGGCTCACCTTGATGTTGTCTTAGATTACCAAGATCTATCACAGTGACAGGTTGTTGGATGTTGTAAGAGTACTGCTGGGTAAATCGCTGAGCCAACTCATCAAAAGTCTTAAGAGGTGGTGTCAATTTCGCAAACCATTCTAAAGCTTGGCCTCTTAAGCTTCAAGGGAATAAGCATAGAAGATATGTGTCTTATGAAGAAAGTCCATACTAAGAGCATAAAAATGACGCACATGGTCATGAGGGTCACCATTTCCATCATACTTGTCATATTTAGGAACCTCGATATCCTTAGGAAACGGGACCATGTATAGATCTTTATCAAAAGGAAGAGCAAAAATTGATTCTACAAAAGAGACCTTTGGAGGCTCTCTCTCTAATGCCATTTGCGTAAGGTGTTGATTTGTCTGACGTAATTCTTCTTGAAGAACTTCCAACTCAGTTGGTACTCTTTGTTGGACAATTTGTCTGACATCATAGCCGGGAGGAAGCTTGTATCCTCTAGAAGTCATATATTGAAAATATTGATCGCCATTACGCTCTAAAAGCTTATGCATCATTCGTTGGAAATCCACATCTTGTTCACATCTCATAAGATCCTCACTAGAAATCTCATCATCAATCTCTGCCTCATGTCGAGAGGGAGGAGGCCTAGGAGGTGAAGAAGGCATAGCAAAAGTGGTTCTTGGAGGAGATCTTGGTGGCGTATTGTTGCTATTGTTGCCACTATTAAAAAGAGGTCTATGCTCATGATTACTAGTCTTAGGTTGCTCATGAAATGTCCCTCTATAAGCCATGTGCCTAGCAGCATCCATCCTTTGTTGATTGTGTTCTTTTTCTAAGCGTGCTTGGTTATCCTTACGCTCAAAGTGTTCTTGCAAGAGTTGAAATTTTTCTTGTTCAGTCAAAGTGAGTGAGACACTGTCTGTGTTTTTGGGAGTCTTGAATGCGGAAAAGAGGAAACCTCCTTTGTACCATGGTGTAGTCTTAGATTTCTCAGATTGGTCAAAACTAGAACTGTCATTGCTAATGGGTGCTTTGGAACATCTAGTTGGAGAAGGTAACTGTGTATAATTGAACGGAGGGTGATTCTCCTGCTCAAACTGAGACCGAGTTGTAACCGGCATGAAAAGAGATGTTGGTCAACTAATAGAATGAGACAAAGTTTCTCAGATTTGAGATAAGCAAGGCTAATAAAGATCACTTGTCAAAGTAGAACAATAGGGAGATGGCTCGTCAAAAGCACTCAAGCACTTACAGCAATCAATTGATTAAAGCCGAGCAGCGAGCAAGAAGCTCAATAAGCAAGTAGCTAGAGAGGTAACTGTGATGCGACAAGTGATCAAGAGTAGCATTTGTTAGACTCAAACCCAATAGTTTTAGCTCATTTTTTTTCAGTCTAGAACAAATTTGAGCATGCAGATAATAGACTAGCTTCAGGTAAGAACAGAAAAAGACACTCTACGACAGGTTAAAGTGCAAGTTTAGCAACTCCGGATTGCAATAGCAACAAGATAGCAAAAATATTCTGGGTGACACTTTCCAGGCAGACAGGGTGATATTTCTCAGTCGAGCGATACTTCACCTTAAACCAGGTGATAGACCTCAATATACCAGAGCAATAGACTTCAAGCAAAGCAAGCAATAGACAGCAGGTGTGAACTATCACGCGATATTTCTCAGGAAGGCGTGTGATACTATTGTAGACTTGGGCGATTCTTTGACCAGTGAACATAAAAATCTCAGTTTTGAAGCGTTTTGATCAAGTTTGAAGGTTGGATAGTGCAATTTCTCAGTTTGACAAGTAGTAACAGCAAATAAAAGATAGGTTTGCAAACAATATAGGATCAAACATGTCATAGAACACTTGAAACAAGGGAAAAAGCAACCTTGCCAAGACAAGCACGTGTGATATCAAAATAGAGAATCTTATGAATGCTACCGTTTGTTTGAATGTTGAGGACGTTTACACTAGTATAGCACAATCGAAGACAATTCAAGCAATTACTACCTAGAAGGACAAGGCTCATTACTTAGCAACGTGGCCCACAACTTGATGCTCCCTTGCCTCACACCAAGTGGTTGCCCACAAGAGATATTGGCGTTGTCATGGAAGTGTCAAAAAAACACAACCAAAGGAACACATATGGTGAGTGTCTTGGGGTGATCCAGGTAAGTCCACTTGGATCAATCCTTGCACCAAGAAGCTAAGCGGCTAAAATAAGGTGGCCTCTATCTAATGGTTTGTAGTAAGGGCTTCTGTTCATAGCACCCCTCTTGCTCCTCATAAAGGACTAGGACCTTGCGGCCTCAAGAGTACCTTAAGCATTCTTGCTCAATGCTTTCCCCATGGTCACAATCCCATGAGCTACTAACATCAAGCGAAGACAAGTGTTATGTATACCAAGGTTTTGTGTCCTCGATAGCCTTGAGATTATAGTGAGTTGGAATCACTTGCCACCAAGGAAAATGATGACAAGGTTGTCCCCACTTGGGTCGTTCCTCTTGATTGCTCAAGAGCGGGCCCGCTAAAGGATCCTTATACTAAACAAAAAGTGGATTAACTCTTGAGGTTCAAGGTTTTTGGTTCACCACAAGGGTGAAGAGCATACTCCCCTATCTCAAGAATCTCTCCCAAACACACCAAGCAAAGATTCAATTACCCCCTTGCTTTCAAAATCCCAAGATGGGTCAAGATTTCTGTTTCACCACAAGGGTGAAGAGCATACTCTCCTACCACCTCAAAATTTCTACAACAAGGTATTAAGTGCCTATGAAAGGAAACAACTAGTATATGTCACACTTAATAAAAAAAGCAATTAAACAAGCACTTGATTTGGTTTTTATGGTTAGGGTAGCCCTGCAAAAACCATTAGTAGCCCTCTTTGACATGCGATTTTAGCAAATTTCAAGCAAGAAGCACCTACAACCACAACTTGTTAGACCAACAAGAGTTAGGAGAATCAAAATCTAAAATCTAACAATGATTATTACATGAAAAATTAGATAATCTGCAAAAATAACTGATCAAATGATAAAATCTAAAAATGAAACCATCATGGTTGGATTAGGCTCGGAAAGACCTTTCCAATGATATATCACACTTAAACTTTTGATACCATTTGCAAAATTTCAAAAAAAATGGGCACCCATTTTCCAGAGGCACGAATTTGAAAACGCTGGAAATTTTAGAAAATTTCAAAAAGATAGCAGAGAATCTGAAACTTGCAAGATAGATAAAATAGCCCAAAAATAGCTCTCTATCAGGTTCAGGTGATATACCTCAGACTTCATCAGTATCGCGTGACACAGTTTCCTATAGCCAGGCGATATACCTCAATCCAAGTGATATACTGCACAATAGGTGGGTGATACTTCACATGACACCAGGTGATATACCTCAATACTGTCGTGCGATTCTTCTCTGGCATGAAGTGTCGCACGTGTATAGTAAGGTATATCGCGCGATATACCTGAGAATTATCGCGCGATACCTGAGACAGAGAACCAGAACCTGCAAAATTTCTGAAAAATAATCCAAAAAATGATGAAAATGCAAGAAACTAAAGGGCAAAGCCTATCTACTTTTCCCCATAGTGGGCACCAAAAATGTGTGCTATAAATGTGTCACAATTCTATGGATCATTACATTCAAGAACACTCAAGAATGAGGTCTCAAAAATTGATCCATAGCTCCCTAGGCATGGAGTGCAAGGGTTTTTAAGAATGCTCTCAGCTAGAGCTATTTAGCCTATAACCTTGCTAGTAAACCATGCAATGGGAGATTCAATGAAGACAAGGGCAAGAATGCCAATATCCTCAAGAATCAAGAATGAAAATGCAATGCAATGCTATGCTAGAAATGAAAATGCAAGCTAAGCTATGAAAGGAAATATGCAAGTGTTACAACCCAAGCTAATTAATCTATGTGAGCTAATCTAGAGCATAAAAATGAAGCTAATCTAAGAAAGCATAAATATGAAGCTAAGCTAAGAATGCAAGAATGAGATGTAGAATGCAAGAATGAGATGTAGATGCTAAGAATGCTCCAAATCTTCAAAAGCTCCAAAGTGACCTAGAAATCCTGCAGCATAAAGTTAGCATAAAAGGTTGGGGATCTAGAATGAAGAAGAGAGCTCTCCTTTTAAAGGAAATGAGGAGGAATGGACCATGGAGATTAAGAGGCAAAAGATTTAATCAATAGTGGAGCTTAAAAGAGGAGCAATCCATGTGCACAAGTATCCTCCAATGAGAAAATAGGAGTTGACTTTTGTGTCCATGTGAGACAAAAAGTTTTTTTTCCCTTTTTATAAAATAAGAATAATGCTTTATTTGTGCAACTTAGGATAAGAGGAAAAGTGGGGGCTTTTTATTTATTAAAAGGGGAGGAAATATTCTTTTTAAATAAATAAAGACTTAGGATAAAATGGTTAGCCCATAGAAAATAATCGAATAAATGATAGAACTAGGATTTGATCAAGAATAAGCAATTGATGATTTAGCAAAAGGGGCTAATAGTCTAGGTGACCATTTTTAGGTGTATACAGATCTTTCACTTTTCTTGTACCTCGTTGGTTCTCCTATAACTTCCTTGGAGTAGAAAACTTACCTTTGCCTCTAGAATTGTTGCCTTTTCCCCTAGTATATTTTTATTTCCTCCTTTTTATCTTCTCTTTAGCCCTAATTTCTATTTTATAACACTCCTTATCCATCCTTGGATTGGATAGGGTTAACTCATCCTAAATGTTGACTCTTGACCCACCAAGATACCTAGCTACCTTTTCCACGTTTTCCTCCATATGCCCCACCCTTATGCTCAACTTATAAAATTCATCAGTGTATGCATTAACATACATTTCCCTCTTCTTCAAACCTTTAAATTTATTGTACATTTTAAGTTAATAATTAGATGGTAATAACTTCCCTTTAATATTGGCCACCATTCTTTCCCAAAAACAATTTTTGGCATACCTCTCTTCCTCCTTTCAATCTACTCTTAATCCCACCATAATAGTGCATTTTCCTTTAGTTTTATATTTTCTATGTTTACCCTTTGTTCCTTTAGAATATTTTCACACTCAAAGTAGTTTTCAAGTATTCCAATTCAATCCAAAAGTTCTTCCTCATTAAAATCACCCCCATACATAGGTACATCAATCTTTACCTTGGGTTTTTCTACCTTGAATTCTTTCAAGATTTTTTCCATCCTCTAATCATCAAGATTTAATTCCTCTTCTTCTTGTGAATTTTCATCTTTCTCTTCTTCCTTGGGTTCATACTTGTCACCTAGAACCACACCTCGTTTCTTACTAGTCTCTAGGGTGGCAACCCCCTCTTTCAATAGCCTCATCTCTCTAGAATTCTTTTACTTCAAATAATTCACTTCTATAGAAATCATATTCACTTTTGGAGGCATCTTGTCTCTTCACTTCCACACTACAAAACCAACACAAACCTTCCTTATATTAGACCTAAGCTCTGATACCAATTGATGCAGATCAAGGCATGACAATCAAAGTATTTATACCATCTTTTAAAACTAAAGGATTTGTTCCTTCTTCAAGACTCAAAAGAAAAAATATAAGGGAGACCCCTCCATGAGGTTAGACCTTTGACATTTTTATGGTCTTCATTGAACATAAACTCAATTCAGTTTGGTTTTCCCAACAAGTTCCACTCTCACCCCCTTACAACTCCAAATCCTTCCAAAATGGACTAGTTATCCTACAAGGCTACAAGACTCCAATAGGGCCTTAGGGCCTCAAACCTTTCATCCAACCCTTGAAATAAATTAGACCTTGTGGAAAAGACATGTTCAAAACAATAGTGACTCCCAAGCCTCAATTTTTTCCAAAATACTTGACATTTCGCTCAAACCAGCCCTAACTCTTCATAGTACTCCCAACTGACAAATTTGGGGACAAATTTTGATGCATACTATATCTCCACTAAATAAACACAAATTTAAATACCCTTTTGTGCCATCTTCAACCTATCAAAAACTTGGGAGGGGTTACTTTGCAACATCTACCTCTATAATTGACTAGTAGGCCTAATTAGGCCACTTTTACAAAGAAAACATTGTAACCCTTGACTCCAAACCACAAACTTACACTCCATAGGCTTTAAAATGTATCTTATTATCTGAATCAACAAATTTCATGAATTTTAATGACCGTTCCCTCCTCATTTCATCAAAACCTCACTCTACCTAGTTAATTAGGCCTTGCCATAGGGGTTAATAGGCTAGGGCATCAACCACAAGGTGACAAACATCATTCCAATTTCCCAAAAAGTCTCAAAATATTAAAATATATTCTTATATATCTCATTCCACAAATTTTAAGGAATTTCTACTGGTGTAATGAGCCTCCAAGCAGTGTTCTTATGTCCAAACCCTCAAAACTAGGTTTAAAACCTATGTTACAAAACAATGCAATATCTTTCTTACTTCCTTATAAAAATCAATAAGACCAAATTCAAATGAAAATTAATACAATGATCCACCCCCCACAATAATTTTCAAATTATTTTATTATCGTACAAGGTCGTACAATCACCTACAACAGTCATAGAATTATGAAAATGTAGGAATAGTTTTTTTAATTATTGCTTCATTTTCACCAAAATTACATGGTATGCCTCTTGGTTGATTCCATGGATAATTTTCATGGTTGGGTAACCTTTTACAATGGTTACCAACCAACACTTTTCTTACCATCACCCAAACTAACTTGGCTCATTAGAGAAAATTTTGCAAGAAAAGTTGCTTCACAACTTTTCTTGCAACTTTGATCATTTGTTCCAAAACTTGCATAATTGACCCTCTAGGACCTAAAACATGAAAAAATGGTTTTCATTGAGCTTATTCAATCCCACAATGTGATCCAACATGAAAATCCTCACACTAGACCCCCATTACATCAATTTGACAATGTGAGCAATTTTGACAATTTTGCACATCATTACATCCCAATGATCAAATGAACCAACCTAGGTGCCTACTAACAAGAAATGGTCTAATAAGACCTTATTTCATAAAAATGACTTTAAAAATCAAAAAATATTCATTGTCCCATATTTTCTAAGTAAAGCTAGGTGCCCCTGCACCAAATGCTCAAGCATGAAGTAGCTACTAGCTTAATTTCCTTGTTATGGTGTCTCAACAATTCGGGTTTTCTTAAGGAAATATCAATTAGAGGAAGGATCCTTTTGTTGGAAAGTTGACTTTACTAAGATTATATGACTATTTTTGTGTTTTCATTATGGCAAAAAATTCATATGGAGTTTTGATAGTCAGTACACAAGCTTTGAAGTTCATATTTTGGCTAAGTATGGTAGACAGTGCAGACAGCGATGTACCTGATGATCAAAGCATTGACGCACATTTGTATGATCAAGTTATGGTATGAACCCTTGGATATAAGCTTTTGAATATGTTATTATGCTAAGTCTAAGAACACATGATCAGATATGATAGTATCAAGAAGTTACAACAAGTCTAAGTGACACTAGCAGTTCAGTGACAGAGCAAAACAGAGCATGAAGCCGACAGGAAAGTTTTTTGTTTAGCATATATCATTTTGTTTTGTAAAGGCTATGTGCCTATTGTAATTGTGTTATAAACATGTTATTATCATTATATATAAACACGCTTGAGCCAATTATATTGGAAGTTCTTTATGTGTTAGGTTTTAGGCCGACACAATATTAAGTTTTGGTTGCACCTATTCGGCATGTACATATATGATATGCGCCTTTGTATTTGGGACATAGAGACATAGACAGAAGAGTAGAAGCATATGAAGTATATAGAAGAGTAGAATAATACATTCAGCATGGAATAAATCTTTACAAGAGGTTAGAGCAACAACACACAAAAGGAACTAATCAGACAGAAGTGTCAAAGTAGCAGTTCACCCTTCCAGATATAGTGTGTATCTGATTATCAGGAGGTTGTAGCCTTCTTCATTGAGCAGTGTGCTCTGGTAGTGTTCCATCCACCCCTAATAGGGTTTTTTCTTTTAGACTCCTAATAGAGTCATTGAGCTCAACATTGTAAATATTGCTCCTAACAGGGTAAAGGAACTCTAACAAGTTCATAAGACTAGTACAATTATTCATGGGTACTAATTCCCACCGGGGTTTTCCTCTGGCCAAGGTTTCCCCATAAACATATCTTGTGTTATGTATTATGGTTGATTGTTTTATATGCTTTTCTATTCATTTCAGTATTTAAGTAATTTGGCTAAGTTTTAAGAAGCACAAAAACATTAATTGTAGAACACTGATTCACTCCCCCCCCTCTCAATGTTCCCATTCTTAACAATTGGTATCAGAGCTTTGGTCCTCTAAGATAAGTTTAACCACTTGAGGAGATCATAGATTCAGATGAAGTGAAACATCTGAAGAAAAATCTTGAAGCGGCTCTTGAAGATCTTGACAGATCTAAAAAAGAAGTTGAAGAAGTGAAAATGAAGGTCAATGGCTCACAAGTATTCATCAAGAAACTTAGAAAAGATTTGAAAGATTGTTCAACAAATGTTTTGGGAAAAATGGTCAAAAAGCTTAATGAAGAAAACATGTCTCTGAAAGATTAAATTGAAGATTTGAATGAACAATTAATTGATAGCAAGTCAGCCCTTGAAGAACAAATCAAAGAAAACAAACAGTTGGATAAAAAACTTATGCAAGCAAACTTGAAAATCTTGGAGTTAGAGAACATCAAGAAAAAGATGGAATCTGAGTTGACAAAAGCCAAGAATCATATTGACAAATTATCCACAAGAACTGATCTATTAGATTCATAGATCTATGCACAAAGGATAAAAGGAGATTCCAGTGGTATTGGATACAATGAAGCACAAATTCAAATCAATACACTACAAGAAAAAATGAAAGCACCAGAAGAATATACAGAAGCTAAGAAGATTGAAAATCAAACTGAAGATAAAGAAAAAACACCTAAAGATGGAAGCAAGCTAGTAAACTGAACTTGTTATGCCTGTAACAAGCATGGACATATAGCAAGAGATTGTAAAGAGGTAAGACCTTTCAATGGTTATTGTTATTCATGCAATAAATTTGGTCATAGAGCTATGAATTGTAGATCAAATCAAAAAAGTAAAATATAGCACAATCAGATAAATCAACCACAGTAAAGTGTTATAAGTCCTCTGAACATTACATGTCAGAAATGCAATTTCAATGGACACACAGCTAAAGAATGCAGTATGGTAACTCACATCAATGCGCCTAGGAATATAAGGCCTCCATTCATTTGTTACTCTTGTAACAAGGTTGGACACATCTCAAAGTTTTGAAGATCACAAGCGCAAAGACAAGAAAGACCTGATAAGTCTCAAGGATCAATATTGGATGAATCTAGAGAAGTCAAGATTGTGAAAGCTACAGAAGATGTGAGAAAGATTTGGACAGAAGTAAAGAAAGATAATGCTATTGAGAAAGTTGTAGATGCATCCACAATGGATGCACCTTCTACTTCTGGATAAATGACCCTCATGGTCATAGGGGTAGCTAGATAAGCTCTAGACCCCTGTGCGGCTGGTATTCTCACCCGTTGAGTATGTGCCTTTGGTTTTAGAAGTTTAGTTGCTAGTTGATGTAGTATACAAGAGCGCACAGTCTAAATGAGAGCAAAACTAAGTTTTGAATTCACAATTGGAACCTGTGTTACGGTGGAAAGCATTAATTACAAAATTTTGATTTATAAGTCACCAGAGATCTATTATCTTTACTTTTACATTAGAGATCAAGCCCCTGGAGAGAACAGGAGATTAAGGCATCAAGTGTTGAAGGATTTCAGTCATTTCATGAACAAAGTAGAGTTATAATTTTTGGCAGAATGCTAGCTCAGACGTGTCATTTCAAAAAAAATTTGGAACCCTATTTGAGCATTGAAGCAAGTAAGTAATGGTAACTCCAATAATCTTTGATGTCACTGAAAGGAAGAGATACATGTTTAAGAAGCACCCATTCAAGTCTATATTAGATGATTTAGAAGGATCATTTTCCAGAACTCTGATGGGAGTCATGCATGTTGAAGATATTTGCGCTTACATTTATTGTAAGAAGGAGTCTGTAGGATTGGACAGAATTAGGTCACACATGGAAACTATGGTTAATCTTGACTATACCTTCAAGGATAAATTCTCTCACCTTACAGATAGCCATATTATTGAGTATGCAACTGCATATGAGTTTTATGAGTCAGAATGGATTAAGATTTTTCTCAGCAGGATACATGATGATTTGTTTTGGATTGGTGAAGTCTATGTCCATATTACAATTGATCTCATTCATGAGATGACAAGACCTTCTAAGGTTGGGGCCCTTCTTCCAATAGGAAAAGATGTTAGAAAACAAGTTGAGCAGGCTTGTAAATCTAGGAGTGACAGGTGTAGCATGACCATTGAGCCCATAGAGGAGAAAGACATCAAACTCATGGCTATGATACATGGATACAAATTTCAGCATGCAAATAGAGTAAACAGTGTATTTACAGCAACAATTTTGGCAGCAATAAGGATAGTGAAAGAAGATGCATAGTTTAACCTTTGTGAGATCTTGCGCACACAATTGATAGACAACATTAGAGCTATAAAACATGACAAGAGAAAAGTATTCAGGTTCAGCTCACTAATCATATACATGTACTTTCATATTGTTGGTAAGGTTTTTGATCTTTACGTAGACAGAAGTATATCTACCTTGCCTCAAATTTCACTAAAGGCAACATCAGAAAGCACTCTGAAAGATTTCATGGATCTAGAGATCAAAACATTCAGAATCAAGATGTAAAGAAGGTTCAGAATACCTGAGAAGTTAGTGGAGAGATACAACAACACTATATGTTTTATGGTGGAAACAGATACTACATGCATGGAAGCAGTTGAGCCTAGAACAAATTGGATTCATCCAATTGGTTATGAAGTAGATGAGCATATTTTGGAAGGCTATGCACAATTCCTTCTATCTGTGCCAAAAGATCCCAATGAGCCTAGATGGGGCACATATGAAGAGAAGATAAAACAAGTTGATTATGTCTTGTACAGTGCAGCAACTAAGAGGAAAGCATCTCAGATTACCTCTGATATTTTGAAAATTCATGGTGTCACCCAAGAATACCTAGATATTGCTATGCAACTTGAGAGTGCACCCTCATTTGTAGAAGTTAAAGAAATAAAATATGATGATAATCTGAAGGAGAAGAAGAATAAGATAGGAGAGAGAACCTCTACGCCCTCTACTACAGTTGATCTAGAGTCCTCTCCACCTTCTGAGCCAAGAAAGTTGTCTAGAAGAAAGAAATAAACTGGGGCAAGCCACCCATCCTCAAGGACAACTAGAAGAAAATTAAAGAACACTCAAGCACCTCCTGAGGTAGGTTTTAGACCAATTTTGAAAGTTTTGATATCTAGAGTTGTTGATGAAGGAAGGATAGATCAGATTGGAAAATTCTATGATAAATATGGAGAGATTGATAAATCAAAAATTTATTTTATGATTATCCAACATATGATTAAGTTCAAAAATTCAATTTTGGAACTTAAGACAGTCATCCCTGATAATGTATGGAACATACTTGATTCATTAAAAAGACAAGCTATAGAGGAGGATATGAGAAATAGAGAGAAGACATTGGATGATAACCTTCCTATTTGTTTATTAGAAGAAAAGATAATGTTATTAGATTTGGTGAAACCTCATCTGAGATCAAAAATTAGAACTTTGCCCATAATGAACAAATATTATGAGTTAATTGCAAAGGAGACAAAGAAAGCATTTGAGAAAGTATTTTTGGACAAACACATGTACCCTCCTATTGCACCTGCACCCCAAGTTACTCCAGAGCAAGAAAAAGAATCAGAGATTCCAAATGTACCTATTACAGGTCCACAAGATTTTGCGCCCAAGGTTACAGCACCCTCTAAAGCATTTGAACTAAAAATGAAACTATTGTTATTGATAATGTTGAAATAACCATGGCAGAAACAGATAATGATCTAGATAAGTTTGAAGAAATTTTTGTAAGTACTAAAGAAGATGAGATCCTATGCGGTGAAGAAGCACCTATATAGCAAGAAGAAGTCCTAGTTGAAGATATAACAGGACAGGAAGATGAAAAATAAGATGAACCTAAAGAACAACCCTCTATTGAGATCCCAGTAAAGATGGAGAGTAAAAGTATGGATGTAAGTCAAAGCACAAACTTAATTCCTACTCCTAAGCCCTCCATATTATTTTTGTCAAGATTGACTCCTGATACAGCAAGTTTAGATTCATGGGGAGAAGAGGATCTAATAAAGATAAGTGTGAGGGCTATGGAGAAAGCCAAAGAAAAGAAAGTGATGAGAAACCCTCTCTTTGTAGATTTAGTCAGCATATTGAATAACCTACTATCTGCAGATAAGAAATTGGTTAATGTTCACTCAGTGGATGATGTTAGCAGTATTTTGTCAAGTTTCAAAGAAAACTTTTCCAGTATAGAAGACTCGGTGACAAAAATTGTAGAAGAGAAATACAATAATAAAAGGTTGAATGACTTAATAAACAATTTCTCATTAGACCTAAATTCTGTAAAGATTGGTGAAGCAATGCTAAAAGATTTAGTAGCAAAGGAAGAAAATAGCTGATTGTATGAACAAAGATAAACTCACCTCAAAACACTCAACGAAGATTCAGGAAGCAGAGTCTTTGATTGCAGCAATAAGAAAATCAGTTGAAGACCCCTCTCAAGACATAAATATGTGTAATAATGTTTATCAAGGGAAGATAGACAAAATAGAGAAAATAGAAAAAGAGATTGCAAAGATAAGGGCTAGACAAGAACAGCTAAGAAATGCACTAGTGCCCTCATTAGATGTACTAAATCAAAACATCAAGCATATAGATGCAACAATTGTTACATATGATCAAGGCCCCTATATGGATCTAGAAAAGATGGAGAAGCTTACATATGCATTATGTGCCCATCTTCAGACTATTGATGCACTCAAGGTATTTTGGCAGCAAGAAATCAAAAAACTTCAGATTGCATATCCAAATGTATACTCCATGTAAGCACTTAGAAATTTCCTTTTTTGAGCACCTTTGTCATTAATGTCGAAGGGGTTGTAGTGTATATAGAAAAAGAAAAGATGAAATAGTATATGGTGCACAGTACAGAAGTATAATTTTATATGATAGCATTTTTATTCAAGTTTAGCAACATCACCATATTCCTTTGTTGACATTAATGACAAAGGGGGAGATTGTAGGCAAGTTGACTTTACTAAGATTATATGACTATTTTTGTGTTTTCATTATGGAAACAAAGTCATATGGAGGTTTTATAGTCAGCGCACAAGCTTTGAAGTTCATATTTTGGCTAAGTGTGGTAGATAGTGCAGACAGTGATGTACCTGATGATTAGAGCATCAATGCACATGTGTATGATCAAGTTATGGTATGCACCCTTGGATATAATCTTTTGAATATGTTATTATGATAATTCTAAGAATGCATGATCAGATATGATAGTATCGAGAAGTTACAACAAGTCTAAGTGACACTAGCAGTTCAGTGATAGCAAAACAGAGTATGAAGCTGATAGGAAAGTTTTTTGTTTAGTGTATATCATTTTGTTTTGTAAAGGCTATGCACCTATTTTAATTGTGTTATAAATATGTTATTATCATTATATGTAAACACACTTGATCCAATTATATTGGAAGTGTTGTGTGTGTTAGGTTTTAGGCCGACATAGTATTAAGTTTTGGTTGCGCCTATTCGACATGTATATATATGATATGTGCCTTTGTATTTGGGACATAGAGACATAGGCAGAAGAGAAGAAGCATGAAAAGTATATAGAAGAGAAGAATAATACAGTCAGTATGGAATAAATCTTTACAAGAGGTTAGAGCAACATCACACAAAAGGAACTGATCAGACAGAAGTGTCAAAGTTGCAGTTCACCCTTCCAGATATAGTGTGTATCTAATTATCAAGAGGTTGTAGCCTTCTTCATTAAGCAGTGTGCTCCAGTAGTGTACCATCCACCCCTAACAAGATTTGTTCTTTTAGACTCCTAACAGAGTCATTATACTCAGCATTGTAAAGACTACTCCTAATAGGGCAAAGGAACTCTAACAAGTTCATAAGACTAGTACAATTATTCATGGGTACTCATTCCCACCGGGGTTTTCCTCTGGCCAAGGTTTCCCCATTAACATATCTTGTGTTATATGTTATGGTTGATTATTTTATATGCTTTTCTATTCATTTTAGTATTCAATTAATTTGGCTAAGTTTCAAGAAGCAGAAAAACATTAATGGTAGAACACTAATTCACTCCCCCCCCCCCCCCTCAGTGTTCCCATTCTTAACACCTTTGTATAAATATTGAAGTTGACTAGTCCACCTTACTTAAACATGCTTTCAATATGTCTAATGGAATATCAACACCATCTCTAATTTATTTTCCAATCTTTTGTACTAAATTCATTGTCCATCACTAGGAACCATACTACAATCCAAACCCCCAAAATATCAATCTCCTCAAAAGGCTCGCATGA
This sequence comes from Chamaecyparis obtusa, assembly GCA_027943335.1. Lineage (NCBI taxonomy): Eukaryota > Viridiplantae > Streptophyta > Pinopsida > Cupressales > Cupressaceae > Chamaecyparis > Chamaecyparis obtusa. The sequence continues at coordinate 471,382 of BSBK01003565.1, read as the reverse complement.
TCACCATCTCTAATATTATTGTAATGTATCAATTTGAACACTCAATAAGGAAAAGATAAATTAGGGATTATTGTATGATTGGATTTTTTGCACAACACCCTTGATCTCCAAATTAATGTACAACAAGACACTTATCATGTACAGTACTTCTCTCTTACTCGTACAACAAAAACACTTCACGCCATACATCACCCTCTTCTTCCACCCATATGGAAATCATCAAGATTGTTCATAGCCATATGATATGATACCACTACAATATCACATACATCTTACCTCCACCATATGAAACACTCATGTATAAATGGCATACCTCCATTATGCGACACCCACAACTCTTCCATTAAAAAATGACTTCTACCTCCTATATGACTAAATCTCCTCACCCCTCCACTCATATGGTCAAACACAAGACTCTCATATGATCAAACCCAAGACTTCCACCAACACTTTCACTTTCTCTTGTACACTATGACACCTACAAACTCCTATCGTGTCTACTAATTAAGATCTTATTTGCACCTAATGTTACCCAATAGGCTAGAAAGATGGTCAGCTCTAATATGACTATAATGTATCAATCCAATTTGATAATAAATATGTAATGATAGTTGAAATCAATTTTCCTTGTATAGCAAAATACACACCACACATATGTACTCCACACACCATACATCGCACAAGTACACTTTACATGTTGCATGCCATACTCTGGCACCCTCTGGCACCCTTCAACACTCTCAATTGATATGATTCAACTATATATTTTTCAAATTCCAAATGTATTATTTATTATGAGTAAAGTCTTAACATAGAGCACACACCAGCAACCAGAATGAATTGCTAAGAATAGAGAATTTGTATTTTTAGATTATATATCTCAGGTTACATAAAATTAGTCTTCAAGTGAAGACTTCACAAATTTGGATCCCTTTGACACTTGACACCCTTCAAAACTCTCAATTGATATGATTTAACTATATTTTGCAAATGCCAAATGTATTATTGTTGATACCTTCAGCACCTTCGACACTCAGAACCAAACCCCTTGATACCCTCCAGTACCCTTCAACACTCGACACCCTTCGACACTCTCAATTTATATGATTCAACCATATGTTTTGCATATGTCAAATATTTTATTGTTGATGAATAAAGTCTTAACACAAAGAACACACCAAAAACTAAAATGAATTATTAAGAACATAGAATTTGTATTTTTAGATTATATATCTCAGGTCACATCATATTAGTCTTCAAGTGAAGACTTCACAAATTTGGAGCTCAATGTGAAATATCAAAATGATATTTCTAATGGAAGACTAGGGTGAGGAATGCCTCTCATTGAAACTGCGAATACAAACTAGGGAGGATCTTCCACCTCTAAAACTAAAAACAACTGAACCACCTTTAGCCTACAGCTTCTGGAAATACAAAGATAGAGTTAAAATACATTCCATGATGCTTTACAATACCAAGCTATCTCCTTACAAAGACCTCCAAGAAGCATCTAGAAAGTTACAATAGGTCATAGCATTATATTATTTTATTATCTTGGCCCCTTTATTTAATAATTAAATTAATTAATAAAATAAGTCCTTATGATATTATTTAAATTTTATGGCCACTTAATTAACTTAATTAAAACACTTTATAAAAATAGGGGACATTACAAAGAGGGTATCTAGGTCTCACTAGGATGAAATCATTAGGAGCTAGATCTCTATCAACATGAATACTAGGCACCATAGGATTAGAATTAAGAAGGTTTATACTAATTTTATCTTTAGGTTCATCCACAAAGACTCTTATGTAATCAATAAATTCTATGCATTTTGCTAAACATTGAATGAGAAGATCACATAAAACATTGATAAAAGTCTTGAAATATACCTTATATGGAATATAAATATTTGAAAACCTCATAACGTCATATGCAAGAATACCATGAAGGAACAAAAACATCATAAATGCAAGAAAGTATGATTCATTGCATATGATTGATATAGAGAAATAAGAAGAAACGTAACAACATAGGTTATCACACACCAATATAACTTAATCAAATCCATGAAATCTAAACCAATTAGATCCAAGAATGCAATGAAGAATATCTAATAACAAAATCAAAAGTATGTAACAAGAGTTGGGTTCACCAAAATGTACAATAGGTAAACCACGATATATAAATGCATACAATGTAGCAAAGATGTGATGTAAATATTGACTAATACAATGCATAAAAAGGAGATATATACCACCAAATAATAATGGAAATGTCATAAGTAGGGTCCACCAAAATGTACAATAGGAAAAGAGAAGAAATGAAAAGTGGTAGATCATTTCTCCTTTTCAAAGTTTCACATTCGGAAGGAATATGTCCCAATAGGCTAGGAGAGTCCCAAGCACTAAATGGGTCAATGATCCTTTGCTAAATATGTAAAATTAAAATGGGAAGATGATAATGATATGATAGATGTGAATTAAGATATATTTATATGAACTTAGAATCAAGATAGGAAAGATATTGTTTCAGATCCAAATATCAAATAGATGGGATCCCAAAAATACCTGTAACTATAGATCTAAAACCTATAACCTATAATATGACTATAGAATAAATTTAAACTTGATTTGTAGGGAACAAGGCAAAAAAGATGTCTTGTTCTTGGGAATAGGGAAAAAAAGATGTCATGTTCCTGGTGTTTTTGCCTGAGACTTTTGGGGATCCTCCAATAGAGTTTGATATTTCCAGGGTTTATCTAACAACTCTATAACCTATTCTTGCACATAGAAAAATGTCCAAGAAGGTTAAATTAAGGGGTTTGCCTTAGTCAAACCCCTGTCTAGAAATCAACCTTGAAATGAAATTAAATAAAAGGAAAATATGTTGTCATGTAGCAAAGGCTAGATCTAATAAATGAAGTATATCATACCTTGGCAACACAAATGCTTATTTAAATGTGATCAAGTATGTTGATGTAATACCTTTGAATTAACACAAAAACCCAAAAGTAAATAATGAAGGACAAAAACTCATGGAATGGAAGTTGTAATTCACCATAATGTTTGATTGAGGGAGAAAGAAGAAGATTTGGATGAATGTCGATGAATGTATATCTCCTTCTTTGATGGAAAACTCCTTTTCTTGGACTCTAATGGGGGAAATAATATAGATCTATGGAGAGAACACCTTGACTTCTTGAGAAGAATTATAGATCTTGAATGCTTGGATTTAGTTGTTTGATGTCTCTTGAACTTGATTTTCTTTCTTGCACTTGATATCTCAATTATGAATGCTTGATTGTGATAATGGATGAATAATATTGGATATCAAAATGAGGATAGATAGGGTGTTTAAATACCTTTCACAATAATTTAGGGGATAAAACTCAAGTAGGTCAACTGTAAATCAAAATCCCCCACCCAAACACCAAGATTGGACCCCGATTAAAATTTGAGCCAAAATATCATAGAACAGGGTGTTAATAACATCTTGTTCCATCCAATCAGGTCCCAAAGTAGAACCACAGATCTTAGGAAATGAAAGGATGCAAGATTTTAACCGTAGTCAATTTCGAGATCAAGAGAGAATGAAAAAGGCCACTAATGGTAACATAGGGCCTAGATGATGAAATAAATTATCTAATTGAAGGGTAAATAGGGAAGTACACTTATAAATAAGGGATAACCTTTATTTTTCACAAGATTGAAATGAAAGAAAGACCCATGATTGAATTTAGGTGTCCATTAAGTGTCATATGAGGTCCTTCTATGGAAAACACACTAAGGTGGGGACAAAATAGTCCAAAATTATACACTAATTAGGTGCTTACAATTTAGGATGGTAAAATTTGAAACCTCTTCTACTTCTTCTTCCTACCAAAAACATATGTTTGTTCTTCTTGAGGTGCATCTTCTTTCTTAGTCTTGAAATACACTCTCCTTTCCTTTTATTTATATTATGGTTGTTCAATGTTAGAAATATCTTTAAGTTCCCTAAAACTTGCATCTCTGAAATACATAATTTTCTTCATTATTGTATTCCAAATTTTATAACCCCTAATATTTTGACCAAATCTAATACGATTCACGAATGCACTTTTTTTTTTAAATGATCCAACTTAAATGGATTTTCTTTAGGTACGTAAACATATGTATCACAATAAAAATACCTTGAATATAAAATAGAAGGTTTCTTACCTATACACGCTTTATAAGGTATCAAATTAGGAGCCTTACAAGGATGTTTTTATAACAAGTGACAAGCAATACTCACAACTTATAGACAAGACACTTAACATATTTGTAGCTCTTTCAATAATTGTTTGATTCATATTATTTGCAGCCCTATTTTTTAAGGAGTGTTTGGAATAGACTTATTCCCAAAAATACATGAAAGCTTACAATACTCATCATATTCCTTGGGATAATATTCCCCTCCATTGTTAGATCTTAAAACTTATATCTTGAAATTTAATTATTTTTCAACTACAACTTCAAATTCTTTAAACTTAGTGAAAACTTTAGATTTATGTCTCATAAAATAATTTTAGGTAAATCTTCAATCATCATCAATGGAGGATAGAAAATATCTATATTTTCTAATGTAATCAATATCTAAAAGACCAAAAGCATCTAAATGGGTAATCTCTAATTTAATCTTGGCTTTATTTTTATTTTTTTGATCGGTAATTTAATCTTGGCTTTATTACTACCTAAAAGAGAGATGTTTTATTTTATTTACCAAACACACATTGTTCTTATTAGTGCATTTAATTTTGGTAGTAGGTTGTCAGTTATCTACTAGTTCTCCCTCCTTGCCTTTATAAGAAAGGTTTTGTTCATTATGTTTTTATCTCAATAGTTATATGCTCATTGGTGAAATAACCTCATGTTTCTCTCTGTGTGTGAAGATGGTTGCTTTTAGATTATGCTCCTAGGAGGTGGTTGACACCAACAATTGTTTTTAGATATATTGTTGTTTGATGCTATTTTTTTCCATTGAAGTTATATATTAGTTTTCTCAATTCTTTTGAATGAATGGGTTGATTAATTATATTGTGAGGAAATTTGTTGCACTCTCTTGTTTCATCATGGATTTTCCTAAAGTATATATTATCACTTCATATAATTTTCATAAATTAAAATTTGAAATGGATATTTGTTGTTGAAACTATAATTGAAACAAACCACTTTTGGTCAAGGTTCAAAATCCATGGGTGTTGTAGGAAAGAGAAAATAGTTTGGTCAAATAAATGAAGCTCTTGGTACACTCATTATGTTTGTTTCTATGGATTTGAGATATCTTTTTGTCTCCTATAATACTCTTGCTATGGTTGTACCCATGTTACCCCACCGTGATCTAATGCATAAAGAATATTATAAGTACAAGACTAGGGAGTTGGCATCATTATCAATCTATCTTTATTATTTAATATCTCCATCTATATCCATCACTCCTTCCCAATATATTCGTACAAAGAAAAAATCTTTTTTCTCTACTCCTTCCTTGTCAATAATTAAGGACAATCTCATTCTTTATAGAAAACACCAACATCCTCTAAAGACCACACAACCTTCAGTGGTGTCTCTTATCCCTTCTACTATGCCTAACAAAATAAAGGGAAAAGAACATATTTTAGCAGTTGAAGTCTAATGCTTTTGAGATTTTCCTTCTTCCTAACACCCCTCACAATACTATGTATAGGCAAGAGAAATCATTCTTCATGTTCCCATCCTTCACCTGGAACATCTATGTATTAGCTTCTAAATGGTTCTTTCTATTCCTCTAACTACTCCTAGAGAAAAAATAGAAAGAGTATTTGCAGTTGATACTATGCTTCCTACTTATGTGATACCTTCAACTTAATCAATTGAGCCTTCTCCTCAACTAGAAATAATGAAAATGCTTCCACTTTTGATGCAAGAAACTATGAAGTCTTCTAAAGATTATATTCTTGGTTTTCATCTACGTCAAAACTAGCTTGTACATAAGTGTAAGTGTCATCAATGCGTGATGGATTGGGAATGTGAGGTTTCTTTTAAGATTGAGGTAAATCTTTGATTTTCACTCCTATTTCTTTTGATTTGGTTCATACTCCTATTGTTCTTGTCATCTCTACTTCTATCTTTTCACCTTCCATTTTTCTATTGGCTTTGTGAGGAAGTTTTAATAAGCCTTTACCTAAGAGGGTGAAAGTTTTCATTATTCCCTCCCTTGATTTATCTCTTATTACTTCTCTTCTAAGAATTTCCCCCCTTTTCACAGCTCCTAGATATGATTTATATGTAAGTGGTGTCTAGTGTGGCCATGTTTTCTCCTCCTATTTATTCTTTGTATCTTCGTCATAACTTTTATGAGGTCCTTTGACCATCCATATTTGATGTGAATATTTTACCTCAACTTCCTAAGCATAAGTTTGACTAGGATCCTATTCCTTAATTCCTTTGTAAGAACTCAACTCCTAGAACTTATTTTATGCTTCAATTCATGTTGTTGAGGAGGTCCCACCTTCACTGGAATCTATTGATCACTAATAGGTGCTAGGAGGGTGGATGAAATAGCATAAATAAAAACTTAACAAACCTACCACAACTTTCATTATTTATTTATTAATCCATTAGAAAAAGATTTAAAAATGATAACACAAACACATGAACACCAAATTTACATGGAAAACCCAAGTTGGGTGAAACCACTATGAGAAATGTACTCACTATATGCAAATATCTTATTACAAAGTTTTAGGCCAAAATCCAAGGAACTCATTGTCCCTCCCATTTTAGGCACACTACCAAGGATTTCATTAATCCTTAAGGAAAATATAGATCTTCACAAATATGAAAAATAAACTCATTTCCCAAGCAATCATAGTGAAATAGAATCTCATCATTTGATGCAATGACCTTTATGTTTGATTCAACAATATCTATCTTATTTTTGCCTTGTTCACACAATTTTTCCTTTACAATTGATTTACATGATCTTCTTAATTACCTCACATACACTCGTACTCATCTCATATTTTTAATCAAAATACATAGATATTTTTCTATCAGAAAGATCAAGAAGGTTGTCCATAAGAATATAAGCATTAGTAATACAAAGTCATCCATCATGAGAAAAAATACTCAATACAATCCACCCAAGGAGATAAAGGGGAACCAAACCCATCATAAAATTACTTCAAATAATATAATCCATCCATACACATTGAAACTTCCTCCAAATTTGGTCACAAAGGTAATGTGTAAATAAGCATTAAAAGTATGTTACCGATTAACCCAAAAAACATTCTCTAAAGCATATAGTATAATTTGAAGCATAAAATGCCATTAAAAATCATCTTAAGTATCTTAAATCTTCCCTTAACCTATATCTAGACCATTAATACTCAAATAAAGTCACCAGAAATACTGCATCGTATATATGTAAAATAATCAGTTGGGACCTAAACTATTGATAGTGCAATATTCATAATAATTATTTATTAAATCTAGAGCTGAAAGTTTACATAATCTCATGTGAAGGAATGAAAATCATTCTCGGATAGAGTCTTCAAACACTCTTTCCTGCATGTTATTTCCTATCATACTTTTGTCTTCTAGACATGCCACAAACTTCCTAAGCCATTATACATGAAATCTTCTTCATCAAGCAATGTCACGGCCTTGGAAACCTCAGCAACTAGTCTTCAAATATTCTTCATTAATCAATATTTCAGCCTCAGCATTACTTCATCCTTATCAGACTAACATTAATGTTATACTAGAGGTTTATATCAATGACAACACAAACCATAACACTAACTATCTCCCTCTTTGTCATTGATGACAAAAACAACAAAGACTAAGACTAAATAACCTAATAAATTTCCTCCTCCCCCTTTAAAATCAAGGATAAATGTAACAAAGCTTCTTCCCCTTTGATTCAACAAGAAATAATTACAATTTCTCCCCCTGTCAGGGGAACCAACTTTCTACAATCTATTTTTTAACTTTCCACCTACACTACTCCCCCTGAAAGAAACCATAGCCTCAATCCAAGACATTGAGGATAGGTAATTATTCTCTCCCTAGAATATTCATTATTCTTATGCATCTAGTTTGATAAAGGAGAGGCACTAACCCCAAATTTCTAGCTAAGATACGAAAAAGTATCCTTATCCAAAGCGGAAAAAAATATGTAATTTGTTCCTTGGTAGGCATATATTCCAACTTCACTTCCTTCTTAAAAACTTTATCTCTCAAGGATGATACTATATAGATATGTGTTTTGTCTTTAAATGCATCACCAAATTATTGGAGATATTAATAGCACTTGTTATCACATATTATTGGAATTACTTCATCAAAGACTATTTCTACATCCTTAACTGTCTACTTCATCCAAATTATCTAAGTACAACAAGATGTTGAAACAATGTATTCAACCTCTATAGTGGATAGTGAGACCAAATATTTTTTCATTCTCATCCAAGAGACCAACCTATCTCCTAAAAAGAGTTCTCCACCACTAGTACTTCCTCTATCATCTATACATCCTACCAAGTTATCATTAGTAAAATCTTTCACCAAGAAATCACTATATCCTTTGTAAAATAGACTAAAATTTAGAGTGCATTTCAAGTATCTGAATATTCATTTTGTGAGATTGTCTTGGATTTTCTTGATATCTAGTAGCTAAGAAAACTACATGCATAATATCAAATCTTAAAGCAATTAAATATATCAATCCACCAAACATAGATTTGTACAACTTCTAATCAACCTTCAGAGACTAATCACCCTTGCTTAACTGAAATCTAGTATCCATGGAAATTGTCACTATTTTGGACTCCTCCATTCCATTTTTTATGCAATTCTTTGATGCACTTAGTCTTATAAATAAATAAAGCATCTTCCTTCTACATAAATTGAAGACCAAGAAAAAATGGCATTTCAGCAATCTCAGACATTTCAAATTCTTACTACATTTCTCCAACAAAATTCTTCCAAGCATTTTCATCACAGGTCCAAATAAAATAACAATTTAATTGGTCACCTACCCTATCAATTATTCTTATTGTCTAAACACCTTTATCCTTGTCTCAAACAATTTGATCCACTAAATGATCTCTCCAAACATACCTAGAAGGTATCCTTGGAGTTTGTTCAAATTATCTATTTGCATATTTTGATTCTTTATCATTATTTTTTGGAGCTTTCCTTTCTTTGGTACGAGTAACAAGAACTTTTTCCTATTCAATCTTAGGTTCTAAATTAGTCTGATCCCATATTTCATTGACTTTGACATTTCCACTTTCTGCAACTTTATTTAGACTCAAATTATAGCACTAGTATGCCTTGTTTGTAGTAGATTATCCCAAGAAGATGCTTTCAATTCATCTTACATCGAGATTTGTAAGATTACCCACATCTCTTATGATATAACTTTTGCTTCTAGCAATTTTAAAATATTTGACAATAGGTGCTTTACCAAACCAAAGCTTATAGGAAGTCTTGGCATGATTTATCTAATTTTAACTCTATTAAGAAGATAAAAAATAGTATGTATTTCATCTCTCTAGTAGACATTTGAAAAATTATCATTTTTTAACATTGTTCCAGCAATCTCAACAACAGTTATATTTTTTCTTTCAGTTACTCCATTTTGTTGTAGATTCCTTAGAGTAGATAATTATCTTTGATTCCATATCTCTCATAGAAGCTATTGAGTTCATATGATGTGAATTATCCTCCTTTATCATATCTCAAGCACTTAATCCTAGTATCCATTTGATTTTCAACAAAGCTTTTGAAAATTTTAAATCTATCTAGAGCTTCTAATTTTTCTCTCAAGAATGTTACCCATGTTAAATTCTAGTATAATCATCAATAAGAAACATAACCATTGATTTATTTTATTCTTTTAGGTATACAAAGATTAGTTTGTATCATATCCAAAGGCCTTCTAGTATAATGCTCCTTGTTCTTGAATGTGTTTCTATTTTTCTTTCCAATTTGTCATTCTCTACAAATTGTGTTAGCAAGTCTGATAATTCTTGGCATGTCTCTTACAAAATTAGAAGAATTTTCCTTCATAAATTTTTCAAAAGTTGATGTGTATCATTCTTTTGTGTCGTATCCAACATTCATACCTCAATTCCAAAGGGAAACTACCTCCATTGTTCTTCTTGAGATAGAGATATTACCATTTATTATGTCTTTTACAACACGCTTTCTAGATCCTTGTGATTTAATATTTTCCTCCAATAAAACTAACTTTAAAACCTCTAGTGCACAACTGACTAACACTTGAAAAACTTTTTCATAATCCAGTCAAATATTAGACATTAGTAGTGTTAGCTCTCAGAGTTGCGTCATTTGCCAAATTATATAAAATTCTACATTTTGGAGTAACATGAGATCATTTTACAATATGTGGGGTATTGAAAATCAGAAATGAACCTCTAGAGAAGGCCAAATTACTTTTGGATACTTCAGCAAAAAACTAAATGAACAATGAAAAACTACTTGATAGGAAAAGGGATAAGAGACTTTCTGCAAAAATAACTTGAAATACTTAAAATTTAAAACATGTGATACACCTTTTCATTTAACTACAACTATCATAATGGGATCCAATAGGAGGAAATGTGTATCCAAGGGTTATGACAATGTACACTACCTTTTTTAGGGAGTTTGAGGTAGCGGGGAGGTCAAGATTAGCACCTTTGATTGTGAAATAGAGAGAGGAAGCATCAGTAGGGAGATGGATTGGAGTATACTACCCTGCACAAAAGAGAGGAGTCGCAATGATTGTACACAGGGATAGGGAGGAAACATAGGTATTGTTGTGGTCCCACAACCACGCTCCCCTTTTTTGCCTTTCAGCTTCTGGGGCCCCCCTTCTTTTAGCTTGTCCTTAGTTTGTTTGTTAGTTTTGTTCTTTGTCTAGTTGTTTTTTTTAGTTTTTTCATTGTCTCACAGTTTCGCACTTTCAGAGGTCCGAAAGTGCGAAAAGACCGAAAGTGTGAGTAAACCCTTTTTAGCATTGGCATTTTTGAAACCCTTGGGTTTCAGACTTTTGAACGTCCGAAGAACTGAAAGGTCCGACTCCCTAAAAGGAGTCGATCTTTCGGTGTTTCAGCCTTTCAAAGGTTCGAGACCCCTAAAAGGCCGAAAGGTTGATCGACAAGGGGCTGACATAACCCGTCAGTTTGCCTATAAAAGGTGGTGAGCGGGTTTTACACCCTCACTTGTTTGTTGTGCATTTCGTCACTACTGAAGCTTTTGGCACGTCTTTATTCTGCTTTTTGCTTTGCTCTCGCCTCGTTGTGTTTGTCATTCAAATTCTTTGCTTTTGGTGTCCTTTCTCCTCTTTTGTTCTTTCTTTGGTTTGATGTCTTCAGTCATCTAGGTAGGGTTTTTTTTCTTGTTTTGGGTTGGTCTTTCTAGGTTTTAGATCAGTCATTAAAGGTTAGGTGTCTTAGGTGTTTTAGGCAGTCTGGTCTTGCCTTGGGGGTCATGAAGTTGTCCCCTATAACCCCCTAGACCTGATTTTTTGGTCAAACTCATTTTTAGACTCATTTTTTAGTCCAACACCAAACCCTCATTTTGGGTGTTTTCAGGCATCAGAGTTTCAGACCTTCGCAGTCTGAAACTTTGGGCTTTCTTCAAACAAATTTGCCTAAGTGCCAGATCTTTTGGCATTTTAATTTTTTCACACACCAAAACAATCCATCATCTGATTCACCAAAGTTTGAACTTGTCTCCAGAGTAAAGGTACCAAGGTTGCTCCTTGACATTTTAGGGGTTTCTTCCTCTGAAACTTCAAGACCCCTGATTCACCGAAGTCCGAAAAGGGGCATCACAAGAAAATTTTCAACTCATCCAGCTCTCTTTCGGCATTTTGACCCTTTCAGCCTTTCAGAGGTCGCGTACCTCCGAAGGTTCGAAAGGCCAAAAATGGTTTTTCAGAGCTCTTTCAAGCTTAATTTGTCAGAACACTTTAATTTTTTGGGATGTTCCTCTCTTTTCTGCAATTTCATGTTTACTAATTCATGTCCTTTGTTCTTTGCAGGAATGGCAGAGAAGGTTATGTCACCATCCATGAAGTACCAGTTCAAGGGTTATCATCTGCCTTCCAAAGTTAGTAATCTACATGCTGAGATCATAGATATTGACATTGGTAGCGTCAGCTAGAACAAATACATGGTTAAGTGTGCCCAACCAGTAGGAAAATCTGAAGACTGCACCTCATTAATGCAATGTTCCTTGGTAAATATTGTAACACACCCTGTTTCCATCCTATCATCTGACCTGATTAACACTTTAGCCAGTCACTATGTACCTGATGAAAGAATGGTGAAAAATAGCATGGGAGAAGTGGTTTTAGATCTAAGACCAAACAATATCAAAGATGTCTTCCACTTGCAGAAAGGAGTCAATAAGTTTTACAACTTTCACATCAACAAGGGGATGGATTTTTATAACAAGGATGTTTCACGAGCTCATGGTATAGTTAACAATGAATATCTTATACAACCCATGCCTAAGAACAAGTTGGATAGGATAGATATGAGAAGAGGATACATGAAAGAAGACATCCAAACAGCCATCACCATGATTAGTTGGGTGTATGGACTACCCAAATCTATTCAGCTAGAGCCATGGATGATCCTGCTCATTGAGAAGATAAAGGAGAGGAAGGCAAGGTTCAATTGGGCCACTATCCTTAGTAACAATTTGGATGAACAGCTAATTAGAGTGAAGACTGATACACATTTCTACATGACATATTATGTTGTGTATCTATTGGCCGCCAGAGCAGTATACCCGGGGTTGACAAAGGTTGGTGCTATGGGAGATTTGTACACATGTCCATTCACAATGTATCCATAGTTGGTCAGGTAGGAATATTACACACACAATAGCCCTTATTTCTATATTGTTAATGATGCCTTGGTATTTTCCAACATACGCTCCATGGAGGGAGACTATGCCAAGAGAATGTGAACTAAGGCAACCGCTAAAGTGAAGGCCCTCGGGGCATTTTACATTCAGTTCAAAACCTTCACATACATCTAGGTGGCAGGATGCAGCTTGGCCCCTAAGAAGCTCCCCAGGTATCCTTCTAATAGAGTGGTCCTATTGCAAATAGCAAGGCAGTTATCCGATGCTCATGAGCATATTTGGCACAAGAAGAAACATTGTTGGGATTTTCCAATTTCCATAGGGCCCCACTATGTACCTAATATGAAGATCTACAAGTCTCTAACTTTTGAATGGGATGAATTCCCTCTGCCGAGCTACAACCTCATAAGAGCCCATTTTGATCCAATTAGTACATACAGTCACATAATGGGAAGGCACTATATACATGAGCCACATATTCAAGACCATTGGATAAATTGTGTGGATGACTATGAAGTCAGGATCTGTCATGTCCCCTTTTTAGTGACATGTTATTTTTCAGTGGATTTGCCTATCATGGACTCTCGTAGGTAGATGGCTTTGGTGAGAGAGTCATCTTGGTGATTATTTGGAGATTGGATGGTCTTATTTGCTCTTGGAGAGATGTTTTGGAGCCTATTTTTTATTATTATGTGTTATGCGGGGCCCACATGTTATAATTTTAAGTTGAGTTGCACTTTTTATTTTATAAAGTTATTTTTATTATAAAAGTGCATTATAATGGGATTTTATAATGAATGTTTCTAGAAGTTCTAGCAACTTCTCAAGGAAAAGAATAAATAGAGGGCTTGGGCTTTCATTTGGACATGCTGGGATTTGGGATTTCTTCTACTCCTTCCATTGTGAAGCAATTTGTAGTCTTTTGGTCTGCAAATATCATTCGATCTTTGGGAACGATCACTCCCCTAGATTGGCATAACTGAGGTAGTGAAATATCTTCTGAAGGGTTGCATGATTGGAGATGGTACTCAGCCATCTCATGTGGATTTCATGTGAAGATTGATTTGAGGGTTTGAATTTGATGGAATAAGGGTTTGTTTTTCATCATTGCATTGGAGAATCAATTTGGTGGAGTTTGGAAGACCATTTGGTTCATTTTCAGAGAAGTTCTTATCAGGGTTTGGACTCACATATTTACTCATAACTTCATAACCGGCTGGAGAATAATTTTATGCATTTGGGGAATGATACTTCATTCCTAGGTGCCCCTATTTGGACCATTTTTGGTACCTAACATCCAGCAAAGAATTTTATGTAGGATTCGTACAGTACAGCCTAGGTACGGCCTGCATCTCATAGTAGTACGGCAAAAGTACAGGGGTGCAGATTTGGGATGGCGTCATCAGCAATTGTCATCATCAACTCGGTCAATAGCAGTGCATCATTCCCAGGTTCATTTCATGTGTTTATATGTTGATGTTTGATGTAAAAATTGCATTGAAGGTGGCACTGTTACAACAGTCCAAAAAAATTTATGATCAGTCATTGTTTCTCATCATGGTAATTGTAATAACATAGCAAGGAAGAGCATTGGTTTGTCATAGAAGATAGTGCATTGTATGGAATCAAAGAAGTGCATTGAATGAACTTGTTATAGAAATAGTTCATTGTTCATGTGTGACAAATTCATACATTATCATAATTCAGAAGTTGTAAACAGTCATATATGTATTCAGGAAACAGTCTATAAGATCAGTCATTGCTATATCGAAATCAATCTTGTAGTGATCATAACTCAAGAGATATTGTTAGTCATTGCATTGTCTTGTTTGGAAATAGTTCATTATAGTGAAGTTTGAAATTGTAATAGTTGTAACAGTCCAGTATCCTCTCAGAATTCAGTCATATGAATCAGTCCTTGGTAATACACTTTGTAATCAAACTTGGAGAGTTTCATTGCATTGATAAGTAAGTCTATCTTTGTTGTAAGGTGCCAAGTTATTGGAATATTAAAGGAATATTCAGTCAGGAGGTCAACTGTTTGGTTAAATGTCCCATTTACATAGTCCTATAGATTGCATACCAAATGTTTGTGAAAATGTCTCAGAGCTGTAGGTGTTGAATTTTCAACAGCATTTCATTTATTTGCAATTGGGATAGAATATAAAGAGGTTGCACTTCATTTTTACTTCCAATTAGTTACTTGCATTCTTTGGCATTCACCCAATCATCATTGGCATTAAAAAAACCCAAACAAGAAGCAATCATTAGTAAACAATTCAGTGCATGCCAAGTGTTTGACGAAATTTCTTAGTACAATATTAGAGATTTCAGTGATCCTATTAGTGAGGGTCATTATAGGATCTGTGACTATTGTCGAATGAGTCTGGAGCTAGCACAGACTACTTTATCATTAAAGATCCCTCCAAAGGTAAAAGTAGTTGACTCTGAGGATATTTTAGATCATATTTACAATCAGGACAAAGTATATGCTAGGGCCATTCTGAATGTAGAGGTGGATAGAGATGAAAATGATGATATTAATTTCAAGGCTAGGCATGTTAAATCAAGGTAACAAAAGCATGGATTGCCCACCTATTTCATATGGAACCTCTGCCAATGAAGAAACTATCGGAGCAACCCTCCAAGGAGAAGAAGAAGAAAGAAGAGAAAGTACTGAAGCCACAATTTAAAGAGGTTGCACCCTTAAAGCCAGAGATAGTTTATAGGCATGAGCATCCTACAGCATATGGCTCAGCTACTCATTCTAAGAAGACTAAAACTAGAATGACAGGGAGCATAGCACCTCATGATGTGCCTTCTTCCAGTGGTCATGAGTCTACAAGTGCAATAAAGAAAACCCCAAGATTCAAGGTAACAGGACCTAAGCCGGTTGGCATGATTAAAGGAAATTTATACAAAAGAAAGAAAGGCTCCACACATACTCAGATGGACACCCTCTTGGAGGAAGATGAGGATGAGATGGACCAAATACCCCTCAGTAGAAGAACCTGATTTATAGGATCCCTGAAGAAAAGAAGAATAATGGAAGATGATCTAGAGGATGTTGAAGGGGAAACCCAAGGGGAACCAATAAATCTTGACACTCTAGGTGATGATGAATTCAACATCATGGATTTCAAAGGGCTCCATGGTTTTAAAGAATCTAAGCAATAGGCTTCACCTCCAAGACATTCCTATTCTTTAGATCATGTCCCTACATAGTTCACTAGTCCTCCTGATAATATGGGAAAGGAAGCTTCACAAGGGTCTCAAGAACCAATTGAGGAAGTGATAGCTAAAGTCCAAAAGGAGACAATAGAGATAGGAAGGGATTCTTCCATTGGTGTCACTTATGAGGAAGATGTAGCTGCACAAGTTCCATTGGTTTTGTAGCTAGTTCAAACTCCACTCCCACCTCTGCATCAAACACCATCAACCACTCTGCTTCCACCTCCATTTCAAACCACTCCATTGCCTCCATGGCCTCCACCATTTCATGATCCCATGCCAACTTTTCCTCCTCCTCTCATGCCTTCATCCACTCCCCTTTTTGCTCAAACTCCAACTCCTACCACGCAGAATCCTCCTTCTCAAGCACCCACTCCATCATTGCCCCACATAGAAATGTTGTCACAACGGTCTCAAGAGCTGAAGAAAGAAATGGAAACAATGGATGAAATGTTGTCAGAAGGGCAGGATGGATCAGATGAACAAGAAGATGAAGAAAAATAGGTTGGTGAAGGAGAGCAGATAGCTAAGGAAGAGCAGACAGTCAAGGAAGAGTAGGCACAAGAGGAGGGAGAGTTGAATGTACTAGGAGAATAGGAAATAGGAGGAGAAGAGGAAGGTCATGAAGAAATGGAGATAGAACACCCTACGATTACCTTGACTCTCTCAGCTCCTTACGAACCACTCAATGCATTTTTGAAGCCCACTTGGTTCACAAAGGAAATTCAGCCAAGGACCAGGGTATACACAGATGATGAAATAGATATGGAAAAACTAGGATGAGCATTCCATCAAGCTCAATCTAGAACCCAAACAAGGACACTATTGTATGTCACTCAAGATCAAGTAGGGAGATGGAAGGCATAGGTGGTTGTTCCCACAATGAGCATCAGTACAGTGAAACTTACTCCAGATGACTACATGTTGGAGGAAGTAGATTTGGGAGATCCAACCATAGAGGGGGGTAAAAATCTAGCTACCCTCAGACTAAAGCATGCTCTTGATTTCATGGACAAAGATGAGGAGAAGATAAAGACATTAATGGAGAAGAATGAGGCTATGAAGAAGTTCATTCTTAAGACAATGGATCCCATTGACCCTAGTAACCCTAAGGCCTCATTACAGGCAATTTTAGAAAAGAAGAGGGATATATCAATAGACATTCCACATTCTTTTGTACAGGCTTGTGCAGACTGGAAGTAAGATTTTGAGGATTTTGTTAAGGAATCTCTCAAGAATATTTTGAGGCCCTTCCGAGGTATCATTCAAGGAATCACCTCCTTGGTAGAGATCATGAGCGAAGAGGATGGTATGGAGGAAAGGATTCTGAAGTGGCAGAAGGTGTTGGATGACCTTATAATAATAAGGAAGCAACGCTTCCAAGTGTTAGTAAAGGTATATGAAGGATCTGAGCTAGATAATTTTGAGAAATGGATTGAGGATATAACTAGAATGTTGACTATCTTTTCAAAGATACTTAAAAGAATGGATAAAAGGAGATATGATAGTCTTCTCTTTGTAGGAGAGATGCATAAGTTCTTCAATGGACTGGATTTGGATTTGTATGATGAAGAAGATGAAAAAACTATGAATTATGTGAACATCATCATCAATCAATACTTGGGGATATTTAGAGGAGTTAAGACAAAAGAAGACCTCCAGCAAATGTTTTATCAAAAGGTGGAAATCTAAAAAATGTTATCGCGGGAAGAGGAGATACGAGGGTTTGCACTAGAATTGCTTGCCTTCTGAAAGAAATAACAGGAACTCCTCAAAGGGGTAAAAATGGCTGACTTTGAAGAGGTGTTGGAGATTGTGGATAGGTTCCACAAAGCACATCTAGAAGTACTCCCTAGCTAGTGAGCGTCCAGTCTGGACTTAACCAAATTTGGTGCAAAGAAAAGGATTTTGTACTTCACCATTTTTGCAGAGCCTATTTTTTCAGCCTTTCGGCCCTAGAGATTTTTCGGCCTCCGAAAGTCCAAAGTCTGAAATTTGGGAAAAGAGGACTTGACACTTAGTCATTTTTGAAGCTTGGTTTTTAAGGACCAACTGTTAGGATTTGTGTTCTTTTTGGTACATCTATTGTTTAACTCTAGTTATCTCAGACTTGATTTTTCAATCAACTGGGCCTCTTTTATGGGATCAATCCTGCATGATTTTGGGGTCTCTTTTAGTTGAGTCCATGTGGAGAAGCTGCAACTAAGGATTAAGGGAAGGATCACAAAGTTCTATGAAGGGTATGCACAAGTTCCAACTTCATTTTCAAGTTGTTTTATGCATAATCTACTCATGTTTTGTAATGCACGAGGTTTAATTCCATGCTAGGGTAGTTTAACTAAGTTTTAGAGATAGTTGCATTAATGTAATCTTTAGTTTAGATATATTTCCAAGTTTTAGATGCAGTCGAAACCCTAGCTGTAAAAATAAGAGCATGACTCTATAAATTGTAAGAATTCAATGTAATGAGGGTCAATTTGATCATTAATGCAATATATACAGTTGGTGCTTCATTCATAGTGTGATATTTCTCCTATCTTTGTGAGATTTGTGAATGTGTAAATTTCTCATTCATTTATTTCAAAGAGCCAATTGATTGTGTGGTGGTTTTAAATATGTGATTCTTAGTTTGGTGTTTGCTGGTGTTATACTACTTTGTTATGAGAAATTATCAAAAAGATCTTTCTTTTGGTGCTTTTAAGATAAACTTGTCTCATGTGTGCACACATCTGTGATGGCTTCATGATTCGATGAGTTTTGGCTTATCATACATCTGAGTTCACTTCCTTTGATGATTGCATCTACCTAGCGGAAGATTGTGATTTATTATGATCTCTATTTCATGGGTTTCCTCATCTTCTCGGTCTTTTAATTCACAAAGTGGTGTGATATTAGTTTATGTTCATTAGTTTCTTCTCAGTAATTTCTTTCACATTCTTGTCACCCTACTTCTTACTTTTCTTTGCAAAAATCAATTATGGTAGACTAGTTAGATTAACATTGCTTTCATTCTAAAATCTGAAAATCCAAAAAGAGAAACATTGTGGTATTTTGAAGTTTGTTTTGCAACCTTCTTTGAGATATGAACCAATAAAGGCCTCCTTGTTAATAGATTCACATTTGTCTTTAGTTGAGCTATCCAAGTAGTTGAGACCTAACCCAAAAGGAACCTTGAGATTGATTCACATCAGTCTTCCAAGAGGGGAATTTGCTCGCGTAAATTCCTAGTTGTTGTCTTGTGTAAAATGATGCTCAACAGAAGTGGTGGTAGAAGGAGGGCCCTCAAAAGGGAGACCCCAGAATATTGGATCATTCTCTCCTGAAAGGCTTGAACGAGTCCTTAGATCTTCACCAAACAAAGGGGAATTCCTTGAACTTAGAGAAGTTCACAAACTTTGTAGCAATAGAACAAAGCAAGGAGAATACATTGCACATCAATCTAATCTTCCCCCACTTCCACACATTCCTGCCCCACATGCTACTATTCTACCACCAGCTCCAAGGTCCTTTTTTGCAAATGCTCAAAGCTCCCCATTGGACCTACAAGGACAGCTCCATGATCTACCCACAAATCCTAAGAAGTTTTGTCCTTTCATCTATGGAGAATCTAGGATAGCGGAAGAACACATTCGTGTATTCAAAGAATTGTGCAATTGCAAAGAGATTTCTCATCAAGACATCGTGTGCCACCTTTTCCCCTACACATTGGGGGAATTTGCATACATCTGATATCTAAATTTTCCACGAGGATCCATCACCACATGGGGGAATTTGAAACCAAGTTCCTAAATCAGTTTAAGCTATATGTGGATCTGGCCAATCTTCACCACTAGTTCATATCGGTGAGAAAAGATCACAACAAACCAATTGCCATGTTCAATCACCATTTTCATAAAGTGCATCAGAAGCTTGAAGATCCTTATATCATACCAGTCAAAGCTTCCATACAAGTGTACTTGTGAGCATTGGATCCATTAACATCCATATTATTAAAGAGACTACCCCCAGGTGACATAGACATTCTAAAAAAGGTGTATAATGAGGCTATCACATTTACCCAACAGATGGATCCGCAAGCAAGTGGAAATTATGGCATTCTGCTAGCATTAGGGAACACTGCTATGACTGGTCCATTTGCAACAAATAATCAATTCCTGGTGCAACACACCCCAAGGCTTAATCTGGTCCCATCTCCATATGATGTTGCCCCACCACTCGCCATCACATACCCCAGATATGACATGCACAAGGAAGCTCTATGTGAATAGAAGGTTGTTGTCCCAAACAAGTGAGACCATGCTCTAGTGAATGAGTTGGATGCCATGAAAAAGACATTGTCCCAGTTGATAGGAGAGATCACCAGGATGAAGCTTAATCCACCTCAGAACCAGGGAAACTACCAACACCCGACTGCTACCCCAAACACTTACTCCCAAAACTAAAACCGCAACTATGGCAATTACAACAACAACAATAACAATAATGGTGGAGGTTATGGGAACGCTTCTCAAGCTAAGTAGTTCCATTAACAAAGAACACATAGAACATGGAACACATGTCCAAATAATGGTAGCATACCCTCTGAAAATGCTAATGTCTTCAACTCATCTGAGGTTAATTTTACTCAAGCTCCCAACACACACCAACCAGATAATGAGTATAGGGGGGAGTTTGACAACCAACAAATCCAAGACCTTGAAAACTCTCAGACCCACTTCAGTGCCATGGTCTTTGATTCATACGACCCAAGCATAAGTGGAGGTCCTACCGATAACACAATGAAGGAAGATTTTGTCTTCCCTTTCAATCAAGAAAGTCAGCCAAAGTACTCTGAGATCCATGCTTTTCAAAATAACAATAGAAACACTTGCAATCTGATGAGTAGAAGAGAACCTCTGACTGACAACATTACCCCAGGGATGCAGCCCACTCCACCTGATCCATGGGCTAGAAACAATCCTATACCTCTTCCAGGCCCCAGTGCCAATGTCGCTTCGGCAGTACAACATCAACCCACTCTGCTAAAGAATCCAACCTGGGCCAATGAAAAATACAGCACAGTGGAGGAACTGAAGAAAGTTAGAACTAATATGTAAATGTACAACATGTTGCAAATTTGTCCTTCCCAAAGAGAAGCCCTCCTGAGATCACTGGATCATTCCAAATCAGCCTTGTCCAACAATAACACTAGAAATGTATCCAATGTAAATGTGGCTAAGGTGATGCCAACTATGTTAAAGGATAGGGTAGAAGTACCTCCATTCTTGCTTAGCCTCAAGATCTTTGGAAAAAACCTACATAGCTGTTTGATTGACTCAGGAGCTTCCTGTAACATCATGTCATTATCCATATGCCATAGGCTAGGGATGAGTCATCAACCGACCAATAGGATCATGATTCAACTTCACAAAATAGAGGTCAAAGTCGTAGGGGTCTTGAAGGATACATGCATATAATTGACTGTTGACTCCAGAATCCAGGATTGTATTGACATACATGTGGTGGACATCCTGAAAACATATGGAATGTTTCTCAGCAAAGAGTGGACCTGATCATTGAGAGGTTCATTCTCCACAGACTTTACACAAATTTGGCTACCATGGAAAGGGCTTAACAACCAAATCAAGATCGATGCGGAACCCAAACTCAAAAAAATGATAACTAAGTACAATGCCTTGAATGAAGTCTTGTTCTCACAAGCTGACTTGGGGGTGTATCAGTTTGATAAAGCTTTCACATTCCATCTCAAAGAGGAAGAGAACTCAAAAGATAGCCCAGTCCAAGGGTTGGTGAGTACCCAAATTCTAGAGGAGATTCTCACAGAGTTCATACAGGGTATGATGAAAAATATGAGACATCTTGGCAAAGATGCTGACCCAAACATACTAATGCTACCAGGGTACTATTGCCTCCACCAGACAAATCACTCAGAATTTACATGCCAAGATTTCCAAGACATAGTGGTCCAAGTAATGAGCCAAATTTCCTGCACATCTAAGCTTACAAAAGATACAACAACACCTGTAGGTGAAGATAGACCTACTATCTATGAGAAACCCCAAGTTCCCACAACTGAAGATTTTATACAAGAGGAATGGAGCTCTTCTGATAATGGTTGCCTACACCCATGTCACAAAGTTTGGCACGGTGCAAAAGTAAAACAAAGGATGAAATGGGTTCCCCTTTCCAAAAGAGAATGCTCAGTTGAAAAGAACTTGGAGGTCTAGATACAGAGGACCTATCACCACCTAAAACCCTTGTTGAACCCCAGGTCAATGCACATTTTCCCAAAATGACTTCAGAAGTCCAAGACAAATCATATTCCCATAAGAATCACCCTATCTGGAAACTTTGGTTCGACGGCTCCAAGTGTAAACAAGGAGCAGGAGCTATCAGGAGCTGGGATTGAATTGATCAATCCTTGTGGGGGTTCATACTATGCTACCTATCAGCTACAATTCTACTACACCAACAATGTCACCGAGTACGAGGCTTTGGTTCGAGGTCTTCTCATGGCACATGAGAAGAAGGTGAAAGCATTAGTTGTAGAGGGTGACTCACAGTTGATAGTCTGACAGATCTGGAGCCAGTATTCATGCACTGACAAATGATTGGCATCTTACCAAAATCACTTTTGGGACCTAATCAAATATTTCAAATATTTTAACATCCGAAGTGTCCCAAGAAGAAGGAATATTATTGTTGATGCTTTGGAAGTGTCGGCAAGCTCTTTACAACCACTGGAAAAATCTAAATTGAAAAAATTCTCTGTTGAACTGGTGATTGTGCCAGCTGTCCTAGATAATGTAAAAAACTTCCAAGTATTCCAAGATGATCAATAGTTACTGGAGTTTATCATGAATACTGGAATCTTTGACAAACAAAGCATTGACGAAGAAGAGGATGAAATGGAAGAATCAGATGACTTAGGGATCTTAAATTTGAAGACTAACTCCATTCCAAAGGGAATGGTAGCCTTGGAAAGGATTTTTGATAGAGATGAACATGCTTAGGAAAGAGGAAAGACACCTATGATAGGAGGTGATGATTGCAAGCTCTACAACTTGGGTACACAGCTGGAACCCAGAGAAGTCTGTATTGGAAAGGTCAGAATAGCTGAAGAGAAGAAGCGGATGGTAGAACTACTCATGGAATTCAAAGATGTCATAGCCTGGAGTAATGAAGACTTGAAAACATATGATCCCAATGTTATTGTGCACAACATCCCTTTGAACCCAGATGCGAAGCCCTTTCACCAAAGACAAAGACTGGTGAACCCTATGATCGAACCAATAATCCAAAAGGAGGTACAAAATTTGCTCGATGCCAAAATTATTTTCCCTATCTGGCATTTGACTTGGGTAGAAAACCTCATCCTGGTGAGAAAGAAAAGTGGAGAGGTGTGCCTTTGTGTAGATTTCCAAAATCTAAATAGGTCCTCTCAAAAGGAAAAACCCATTGCAATCTTTCCTGGATGGTTACTCATTTGGGACCTATTTGAGGAAAGACATTGGATGGTTACTCCGGGTACAACTAGATCATGGTAAAAGAAGAAGATCACCTGAAAAATAGCTTTTACAATCAAGTGAGGGACATTTTCTTATCATCGTATACCTTTTGGTTTGATCAACATAGGAGCCACTTTCCAATGGGCCATGGATGAGGCATTTAAAGGCCTGGTCAACAAATGCATTGTCATCTATATGGATGACCTCACAGTTTTCTCCAAGAACCGTATGGACCACATTGAAGATCTACAAAAGGTCTTGAAAAGGTGTTGACATTATGAAATCTCACTAAATCCTAAGAAGTGTGTCTTTGGGGTAACACAAGGAAAACTTCTCGAGCACATCGTATCCAAGATAGGCATCTCAATTAACCCCAAGACAGTTGAGGCTATTCTCAAATTGGTTCCCCTAAATAGCAGGAAGGAGTTGAAATCATTCTTTGAGAAAATCAACTTCGTCAAAAAATTCATCAGTGGATTTGTAGAGATAGTGCACCCATTGAATGATATATTAAATAAAGATGCTAATATTGAGTGGAGCACTCTGGCTAAAGAAGCCTTTGAAGAAATCAAGACATCCATTTCTACTGCTCTAGTTTTGGTCAGCCCCGATTATCTTCTACCATTCAAGGTTTATTCCTTTGCATCAAAGCACTCATGTGTAGGGATCCTCACACAGAAGAAAGAAGGAGAAGATGAATGACTAATATCTTTCATGAGCTATCCTTTGAAGAATGCAGAACTTAAGTACCCAAATCTTCACAAACAATCATTTGCCTTGGTCAAGACCGTCAAGAAATTTAGACACTACATCCTCTGGAGTAAGGTCATTGCTATTGTTTCAAATCCAATGATCAAATCCTTGCAAATTCAAAATGAATTCAGAGAACAAAGAGGGAAATGGATGGCAATACTACAATAGTTTGACATCAAGATCCAGCCAATGAGATTAGTGAGAGGCCAAGGTCTTACCAAGATGATGGCAGAAATGGAGCAGGGTTTGGTGTGCCAAGTGTACATCAACGAACGAGTGGTCACTAATATCTGGTAGCAAGACATGGTTTACTATTTGTTGCAAAATTGTTGCCCCGAGGAATTGAATGATTCATAGAGGAGAGCACTAAAGAATAAAATTAGTTCATACATGCTAAAAAATGGGAAGCTATACAAGTGCAATTATGATGGCCTCTACCTACGCTGTTTAGATCAGACAAAAGCCAAGCAAGTTCTCACAGAATTTCATGATAAGTATGGTACCAGGAACAGATTAGCAAAAGCCATGGCCCATCATATATTGAGATCTAGCTATTATTGGCCAACTTTGTTCAAAGGCACTCATGAGCACGTGTGCTCTTTTCATGTCTTTCAGACTAGCGCCATTCATGAGAGACATCCGACAATGCCCCTACAACCAGTCTATGAGGTGCATCCATTCACCTAGTGGGGGCTAGATTTCATGGGAATGATTAATCCTCCATCATATGCAGGGCATCGATACATCTTGACCACAACCAATTATTGTACGCATTGGACAGAGGTGCAGGTTCTGAAAAATTGTACTACTAAGGTGATAACCAAGTTCCTGGAAGAGTTCATCATCATGAGGTTTGGCATGCCTTTCTTTTTGGTGTGTGACAACGCCCCGTATTTCTCTTCTACATCACTCATTCAATGGGCCTTCAAGAACTAGGTAATTCTCAAATTCTCATCAAATTACTATACGCAAGGGAATGGAGTTGCTGAATCGACCAACAAGAACTTAATCACGGTAATCAAACACCTCTTGGATGATAATCCCAGAGATTGGCACACTTAGTTAAAATATTCCCTATGGACAGATTGTGTGAGAATCAAGAACACCTTGGGGGCCTCTCCCTACCAACTGGTCTACGGTCTGCAACCTATTTTTTTTATGAACCTGAAAATACCAATTCTCAGAATTATGGATCAATACGTCGAGGGTGAGAATCGGGTGCAGATTCACCTCATGAACTTACTGGATCTTAAGGAGAAAATAACCATGGCTTTGGAGCATGTGGCCAAACATCAAGTTGTTGTCAAGTGTTTCTTTGACAAAAGAGAAACAATAAAGGCCTTTAGGATTTCTGATCTAGTTCTAATGTGGGATAAAGCAAAAGAAAAACCAAGCAGCCACACTAAATTTCAACGTTTGTGGATAGGCCCTTTCCAAATTGTAGAAATTTTGGGAGAGAATACTTTTTAGATTAGTTCTCTTGATGGAAAATTGGTCCCATTTCCAGTTAACGGCCAATTTCTCAAGTATTACTTTGGGTCTTGACAGGCCTTTGTATAATTTTGTACATTCTTGTATTTTAGAGTCTTTTCTTTTGGGTCTTGTCCTCTGCATCTTATCGTTGGGTCTTTATTTGCAGGGGTAGATGCTTCTTGAATTTTGTGATCTACACCAGGTAGTCTGGGCAAGAGATAAAGGTTTTCCTTTGTCAAACCTCTTGATGTAGTTTTGTCTTGCAGCGAGCCAAAAACAAAGATCGAAAGTAAGGCATTTTCTTTTCAGACTTCTCAAAAGGGTTCATCAAAACCAACCATCTTCAACACTAACACACATTTAAAAGGGATCCCAGGTCACGAGCCTTTCATGAAAGGATTCTGGTCAGAGTCAGAAAATGCCCATGGTCATGGAAGAGGTCAGGAGTCAGAACCCTATCCTAACTAGAACACAGACTAAAAGAAAAGAGCAAGAAAGCAAAAAGGAGGAACGCATAAAGATGAGATTAATAATGAAGAAATATCCAAGCTAGGGTAGCATAGTCTAAGCACTACCCCAGTTTTGGAAAAAAAAGGGAAAGAGAGAGCAAAGAAACAATACCTAATAAAAGCCAAAAGGAATACCAAAGTAGCAGATGTTGTACCAAAGAAGAAGCAAACCATTTAGAATATGATGGTCCAAGTTTCAAGCTAACATATGTCAAGTCTAAGAGCCCTCCAAAGAAGTTTAAAGCTTTGAATAAAGCTCATCTATAGTAAGGGAAGGTTAAATTGACTCTAGGCCGAATTTAGACTGGTGGGCAGTGATCTGACAATGGTTGGTTGATAATCAGCAGAAGCTTAAGGCGAATGATTCCTAGGAAATTTGAACGCACATAAACACACACTAGATGTGGATGTTATGATGTCCTTGATCATGATGACATTAAGATGATCATTCTGGCTGAAGGATTTGTGTTTGGTTCACCGTAGGATGGACTTATTTCAAAGTGGAATGGCTCTAGGAAACTCGGGTTGTTCCCCTTTCTTTTGTTGGGGCTATTTGTTGTGGTCCCACAACCACGCTCCCTTTTTTTGCCTTTTAGCTTCAGGGGCCCCCCTTATTTTAGCTTTTCCTTAGTTTTTTTGTCATTTTTGTTCTTTGTCTAGTTGTTTTTTTTAGTTTTTTCCATGTGTCACAATTTCCCACTTTCGGAGGTCCGAAAGTGCGAAAAGACTAGAAGTGCAAATATACCCTTTTTAGCCTTGGCATTTCTGAAACCCTTGGGTTTCAGACTTTCAGACATCTGAAGAAATGAAAGGTCTGACTCCCTGAAAGGAGTCAGTGTTTTAGACTTTCAAAGGTCTAAGACCCCTGAAAGGCCAATCAGAAGGGGGCTGACATCACCCGCCGGTTTGCCTATAAAAGGCGGTGAATGGGTTTTACACCCTCACTTGTTTGCTGTGCATTTTGTCATTACCGAAGCTTTTGGTGAGTCTTTCTTGTAATTTTCTCTTCACTCTCACCTCATTGTCTTTGTCATTCAGCTTCTTTGAGGTTGGTGTCCTTTCTCCTCTTTTGTTCTTTCTTTGGTTTGATGTCTTCAATCATCTAGGTAGAGTTTTTTTTTCTTATTTTGGGTTGGTCTTGCTAGGTTTTAGATCAGTCATTAAAGGTTAGGTAGCTTAGGTGTTTTGGGCAATCTGGTCTCACCTTGGGGGATGTGAGGTTGTCCCCTCTAACCCCTTAGCCCTGAGTTTGTGGTCAAACTCATTATCAAACTCATTTTTTAGTCTGACACCAAACCCTAATTTTGGGTGTTTTCGGGCATCAGAGTTTCAGACCTTCGTGGTCCAAAACTTTGGGCTTTCTTCAAAAAAATTCACCTAAGTGCCAGAGCTTTCAGTGTTTCATCATTTTTGCACACTGAAACAATCATTTATTCGATTCACCGAAATCGCCGAAGTCTGAACTTGTCTTCAGAGTAAAGGTACCAAGGTTGCTCCTTGATGTTTCAGGGGTTTCACCCTCCAAAACTTCAAGACCCCTGATTCGCTGAAGTTCAAAAAGGGGCATCACAAGCAAATTTTCAACTCAACTAGCTCTCTATCAGCATTTCATCCCTTTCAGCCTTCCGGAGGTCACATACCTCCAAAGGTCCGAAAGGTAGAAAAAGGTTTTTCAGAGATCTTTCAAGCTTAATTTGTCAAAACACTTTAAGTTTTTGGGGTGTTCCTCTCTTTCCTATGATTTTGTGTTTACTGATTCATGTCCTTTATTCTTTGCAGGAATGGCAGAGAAGGTTATGTCACCAGCCATGAAGTACTAGTTCAAGGGTTATCATCCACCTTCCAAACTTAGTAATCTACATGTTGAGATCATAGATACTGACATTGGTAGTGTCAGCTGGAATGAATACCTAGTTAAGTGTGCCCAACTAGTGGGAAGATCATAAGACTACACCTCATTAGTGCACTATTCCTTGGTAAATGTTGCAGCACACCCTGTTTTCATCCTATCATCTAACCTGATTAACACTTTAGCCAGTCACTACGTAACTGATGAAAGAATGGTGAAAAATAGAATGGGTGAAGCGGTTCTAGATCTAAGACCAAATAACATCGAAGATGTCTTCCACTTGTAGAAAGGAGTCGACAAGTTTTACAACTTTCACATCAACAAGGGGATGGAGCTTTATAACAAGGATGTTTTATGAGCTCATGGAATAGTTAACAATGAATATCTTATACAACCCATGCCTAAGAATAAGTTGGATATGATAGATATGAGAAGAGGATACATGAAAGAAGACATCCAAGCAGACATCACCATGATCAGTTGGGTGTATGGACTACCCAAATCTATTCAGCTAGAGCCATGGATGATCCTGCTCATTGAGAAGATAAAGGAGAGGCAGGCAAGGTTCGATTGGGCCACTATCCTTAGTGATAATTTGGATGAACAGCTAATCAAAGTGAGGAATGATCCACATTTCTACATGACATCTTATGTTGTGTATCTACTGGTCGCTAGAGTAGTATACCCAAGGTTGACAAAGGTTGGTGCTATGGGAGATTTGAACACATGTTCATTCACAATGTATCCATAGTTGGTCAGGAAGGAATATTACACACACAACAGCCCTGATTTCTATATTGTTAATGATGCCTTGGTATTTTCCATCATACGCTCCATAAAGGGAGACTATGCCAAGAGAATGTCAACTGAGGTTGCCATTAAAGTGAAGGCCCTTGGGGAATTTTACATTTAGTTCAGAATCTTCACATACATCTAGATGGTGGGATGCACCTTGGCCCCTAAGAAGCTCCCCGGGTATCCTTTTGATAAAGTGGTCCTATTGGAAATAGCAAGGCAATTATCCGATGGTCTTGAGCACATCTGGAACAAGAAGAAACACTATTAGGATTTCCCAATTTCCATAGGGCCCCACTGTGTACCTAATATGAAGATTTGCAAGTCTCTGACTTTCAAATGGGATGAATTCCCTCTACCAAGCTACAACCTCATATGAGCCCATTTTGATCCAATTGGTACGTACAGTCACATAATAGGAAGGCACTATATACATGAGCCACATATTGAAGACCATTGGATAAATTGTGTGGATGACTATGAAGTTAGGATCCATGACTATTATCAGATGAGTCTGGAGCTGGTGCAGACCACTTTATCATTAAAGATCCCTCCGAAGGTGATAGCAGTTGACTCCGATGATATTTTAGATCCTATTTACAATCAATACTAAGTATATGCTAGGGCCATTCTGAATGCAAAGGTGGATAGAGATGAAAATGATGATATTAATTTCAAGGCCAGTCATGTAATCAAGGTAACAAAAGCATGGATCCTCCACCCATTTCATATGGAACCTGTGACAATGAAGAAACTACTAGAGCATCCCTCCAAGGAGAAGAAGAAGAAAGGAGAGAAAGTACTAAAGCTACAATTTAAAGGGTTGCACCCTTAAAGCTAGAGACAGTTTATAGGCATGAGCATCCTACAACATATGGCTCAGCTACTCATTCCAAGAAGACTAAAACCATAATGATAGGGAGAATAGCACCTCTAGATGTGCCTTCTTCCAGTGGTCATGAGTCTACAAGTACAATAAAGAAAACCCCAAGATTCAAGGTAACAGGACCTAAGCCGGTTGGCGTGATTAAAGGAAATTTATACAAAAAAAAGAAAGGCTCCATGCCTACTCAGATGGACACCCTCTTGGAGGATGATGAGGATGAGATGGACCAAATACCCCTTAGTAGAAGAACCTGATCTGTAGGATCCCTGAAGAAAAGAAGAATAATGGAAGATGATCTAGAGGATGCTGAAGGGGCAACCCAAGGGGAACCAATAAATCTTGACACTCTAGGTGATGATGAATTCAACATCATGGATTTCAAAGGGCTCCATGGTTTTAAAGAATCTAAGCAATAGGCTTCACCTCCAAGAGAGTCCTATTCTTTAGATCATGTCCCTACACAGTTCACTAGTTGTCCTGATAATATGGGAAAGGAAGCTCCACAAGGGTCTCAAGAACCAATTGAGGAAGTGATAGTTGAGGTCCAAAAGGAGACAATAGAGATAGGAAGGGATTCTTCCATTGGTGTCACTTATGAGGAAGATGTAGCTGCAAAAGTTCCCTTGGTTTCACATCTAGTTCAAACTCCACTCCCGCTTTTGCATCAAACACCATCAACCACTTCGCTTCCACCTCCATTTCAAACCACTTCGTTGCATCCATAGCATCCACCATTTCATGGTCCCATGCCAACTCTGCCTCCTCAATTCATGCCTTCACCCACTCCCCTTGTTGCTCCAACTCCAAATCCTACCATGCAAAATCCTCCTTCTCAAGCACCCGCTCCATCATTAGCCAACATAGAAATGATGGCACAAGGGTCTCAAGAGCCCGAGAAAGAAATAGAAACAATGGATGAAATGTTGTCAGAAGGGTGGGATGGATCTAATGAACAAGCACATGAAGAAAAATAGGTTGGTGAAGGAGAGCAGATAGCTAAGGAAGAGTAGACAGCTGATGAAGAGTAGGCACGTGAGGAGGCAGAGTTGAATGTGCTGGAAGAACAGGAAACAGGAGGAGAAGAGGAAGGTCATGAAGAAATGGAGATAGAATGCCTTGCAATTACCATGACTCTCTTAGCTCCTTATGAACCTCTCAATGCCTTTTCGAAGCCCACTTGGTTCACAAAGGAAATTTAGCCAAAGATTAGGGTATACATTGATGATGAAATAGATATGGCTACACTAGGGTGAGCATTCCATAAAGCTCAATCTAGCACCCAAGAAAGGACACTATCATATCTCACACAAGATCAAGTGAGGAGATGGAAGGCATAGGTGGTTGTTCCCACAATGAGCATCAATACAGTTGAAGTTACTCCAGATGACTACGTGTTGAAGTAGATTTGGGAGAGCCAACCAGAGAGGGGGAGTAAAACTCTAGCTACCCTCAGACTAAAGCATGCTCTTGGTTTCATGGAAAAAGATGAGGAGAAGATAAAGACATTAATGGAGCAGAATGAGGCTATGAAGAATTTCATTCTTAAGACAACATGTCCCATTGACCCTAGTAACCTTGAGGCCTCATTACAGGCAATTTTGGAAAATAAGGGGGATATATCAATAGACATTCCACATTCTTTTGTACAAGCTTGTGCAGACTGGAAGGAAGATTTTGAGAAGTTTGCTAAGGAATTTCTCGAGAAGATTTTTAGGCCCTTTTGAGGTATCCTTCAAGGAATCACCTCCTTGGTAGAGATCATGAGCGAAGAGGATGGTATGGAGGAAAGGATTCTGAAGTGGAAGAAGGTGTTGGATGACCTTATAATAATAAGGAAGCAACGCTTCCAAGTGTTGGTAAAGGTATATGAAGGATCTGAGCTAGACAATTTTGAGAAATGGATCGAGGATATAACTAGAATGTTGACTATCTTTGCAAAGGTACTTAAAAGAATGGATAAAAGGAGAGATGATAGTCTGCTCTTTGTAGGAGACATGCATAAGTTCTTCGATGGACTGGATTTGGATTTGTATGATGAAGATGATGGAAAAAATATGAATTCTATGAACTTCATTGTCAATCAGTACCTGGGGATATTTAGAGGAGTTAAGACAAAAGAAGACCTCCAACAAATGTTTTATCAAAAGGAGGAAATCCAAAAAATGCTATCTCAGGAAGAGGAGATATGGGGGTTTGCACTAGAATTGGTTGCCTTCCGAAAGAAACAATAGGAACTCCTCGAAGGGGTAAAAATAGATGACTTTGAAGAGGTGTTGGAGATTGTGGATAGGTTCCACAAAGCGCATCCAGAAGTACTCCCTAGCCAGTGAGGGTCCAGTCTAGACTTAACCAAATTTGGTGCAGAGAAAAGGTAGTTTTGTACTTCACCATTTTTACAGAGCCTATTTTTCGGCCTTTCAGCCCTAGAGATTTTTCGGCCTCTGAAAGTTTGAAGTCAGAAATTTGGGAAAAGAGGACTTGACACTTAGTCATTTTTGAAGCTTGGTTTTTTCAGACCAATTGTCAGGATTTATGTTCTTTTTGGCACATCCACTGTTTAACTCCAGTTATCTCAGACTTGATTTTTCAATCAACTGGGCCTCTTTTATGGGATCATTCCTACATGATTTCTGGGTCTCTTTCAGTTGAGTCCACATGGAGACACTTAAACCAAGGATTAAGCGCAAGATTGCAAAGTTCTATGAAGGGCATGCACAAGGTCTAGCTTCATTTTCTAGTTGTTTTATGCATAATCTGCTCAAGTTCTTTAATGCACGAGGTTTAATTCTATGCTATGGTAGTTTAACTAAGTTTTAGAGATAGTTGCATTAATGTAATCTT
Organism: Chamaecyparis obtusa; assembly: GCA_027943335.1. Taxonomy (NCBI): domain Eukaryota; kingdom Viridiplantae; phylum Streptophyta; class Pinopsida; order Cupressales; family Cupressaceae; genus Chamaecyparis; species Chamaecyparis obtusa. Next base: position 438,637 of record BSBK01003565.1, on the reverse strand, counting down.
TAGTTTAGATTTATTTCCAAGTTTTAGATGCAGCTGAAACCCTAGCTATGAAAATAAGAGCACGGCTCTATAAATTGTAAGAATTCAATGTAATGAGGGTCGATTTGATCATTAATGCAATATATACAGGTGATGCTTCATTCATAGTGTGATATTTTTGCTACTTTGTGATATTTTTGAATGTGTGAATTGCTCATTCATTTATTTCAAAGAGACAATTGATTATGTGGTGGTTTTAAATTTGTGATTCTTAGTTCAATTTTTACTGGTGTTATATTGCTTTGTTGTGATGAATTATTGAGAAGATCTTTCTTTTGGTGCTTTTAATATAAACTTATCTCATGTGTGCATGCATCTATGGTGGCTTCATGATTCGATGAGTTTTGGCTTATCATACGTCTACGTTCACTTTCATTGATGATTGCATCTACCTAGTGGAAGTTTATGATTTATTCTGATCTTTGTTTCATGGGTTTCCTCATCTTCTCGGTCTTTTAATTTGCAAAGTGGTGTTATATTGGTTTATGTCGATTAGTTTCTTCTCAGTAATTTCTTTCACATTCTTATCACCCTACTTCTTTCTTTTCTTTACAAAAATCAATTATGGTAGACTAGTTAGATTAACATTCCTTTCATTCTAAAATCTGAATATCCAAAAAGAGAAACATTATGGTATTTTGAAGTTTGTTTTGTAGCCTTCTTTGAGATATGAACCAGTAAAGGCCTCCTTGTTAACAGATTCACATTATTCTTTAGTTGAGATATCCAAGCGATTGAGACCCGACCCAGAAGGAACCTTGAGATTGATTCACATCAGTCTTCCAAGAGGTGAATTTTCTCGAGTAAATTCCTAGCTGTTGTCTCATGTAAAAATGATGCTCAACAAGTACCTAGGGGAGGAGTACATAAATAGAGAAGGAGGAGAGATAAGTGTGGTGAGGTAGAGGGTGTAGGGGACAACAAAGTGGTAGGAGAGGGAAATATGGGGGACACAAATGGAGACAACTAGTGTAGGAGGGAGAGTATCCGTTGGAGGAGGCAGTGGTGATAGATACTGATGAGGTTGTGCATGGACCACCACATGGGGAGGGACAAGTACTACCAACACCACCTAGGGATAGAGGGGGACAAAGATAGGAGGTAGAGGTACATTTAGAGTGATCATATTGGCCAAGAGGTATAGCAACATGGATGGTCTCATTGTAGGACTCATTAGATAGATGTGATCAAATACCTAAAGAGGTAGTTACAAAGAGAGATACTTTGTGACATGACAGGGATACACTAAGGCAAAGATGTGATAGCCTACAAGAGAGAGATTTGGATTGATTATGGAGAGAGATAGCCTCCTAGTGGAGTGTGATTAGGTAGTGGTGGAGAGGGATGGATTGAGGAGAGAGATGGATGATTATATAGCTATCTATGATTCCATGGAGTAGGCACACCATAGGAGTGAGGAGTGAGTAGTTAGATATTAGAGGGAGAAAGATGAGTCTTCGAATTAGAGAGATGAGGCTCAACAAAGTGAGATGGGGGATAGTATGGGGGCTATGGAGGCTTTTATAAAGATAAAACTATGGGAGATATGGGAGCTAGCTAAGTAGATATGGTATTACAAGATTTCCTACTACCATGTTGTAATGAAGGGTTAGAGGGAGGAGTATGTTCCTACTAGGAGGATGGATTTGGGAGGGGCTGCATGGAGTGGGAGAGATAATAGGAGGAGGACCAGTGGATCTAGTAAGAGAGATGGCTCTAGTAGGAGTTCTCACTCCCACAGGTCAGGGTACAGTCACAGGGCCTCCCAATATTTTGACTTAGTGGTAGGGTTATTTGATAAGTGGAGATGTTTTCCACAACAAGTCAAATTATGGTATTGCTATCAAGATTCAAATATGTATTTTTTCGAGTCAAGTTCATTGACCCATGTTTCATGAGTAGTGAATCACATGAACCCACATCTTATGAGAATGAATGGAACACTTAACACTAATTGGATCTAGGTGATGCTCACAAAGGTGAAGCATCAGGACCAGCTCTATTTTCTCCTTGGTTAAACCCACTCTATTTTCAGCCCCATTTGAAATAAATCCACCAAGTGTTGTTCCTTATGAACCCTTATTTATAAATACCCTTAAGCTCATCAATTGATAAGTAGGAGATGTTTTCAACAACAAGTCAAATTGTGATATTGCTATCAGGATTCAACTGTGTAATTTTTTTAGTCAAACTCATTGATCCATGTTTCATGATTAGTGGTTCATATGAACCTATATCTTATGATAATTAATAGAACACTTAGCACACATTAGATCTAGATTATTCTCATAGAGGTGAAGCACCAAGACTTTCCAAGAGGTCACCCATCCCAGTACTACTCCAACTTGAGCACACTTAACTACAAAGTTTCCTCCATGGTTAAACCCACTCTACTTGCAACCCCATTTTCAAAACCTTCACCAAGTGTTGTGCCTTATGAACCATTTATTAGAAATACCCTTAAGCTCATCAATTTATAAGTAGGAGATGTTTTCGACAATAAGTCAAATTGTGATATTTCTATTAGGATTCAACTGTGTAGTTTTTTGAGTCAAACTCATTGACCCATTTTTCATGATTAATGGTTCATATGAACCCATCACTCATGAGAATGAATGGAAAACTTATCACTCATTGGATCTAGGTGATTCTCACAAAGGTGAAGCACTGAGACTTCCTAGGAGGTCACCCATCCCAGTACTACTCCATCTTGAGTGTGCTTAACTATGAAGTTTCCTCCATGGTTGAACCCACTCTGCTTGCAAGTTCCCCATTTGCAAAACCTTCACCAAGTATTTTTCCTTATGAACTATTTATTATAAATCCCCTTAATCTCATCAATTGATAAGTAGGATTAGTGTTGATATTACAGAGACAAGGGTAGGTTGGATGGGCTATAGGATAGGAGGACACATGTACCTCAACTATACAACCATAACCCACTAATACAACCAGCTAGCATTTTTGTATACTATATGATATATAGATTATTTTGTTGTAACATACACATGATGTACACTATTGATTAATTGATTCATTGATGTACTTTATTATGAAATATGGATTATGATGGACATTATTTTTTGATATATTTCTAATGATATATACATACATACATACATATGTGTGTGTGTGTATATATATCATCCTAAAAAGTTACCACCCATTATTGGACGCCTCTAGGACCTTTTTGGGCCACATTTTAGTCATCTTTTAGATATGAATGTGTTCGTGCTTGATTTCCCTCTTTCACCATCCCTTACTCCTCTATTCTCTCAACACTTCATGCATCACAAAGACCATTGTGAAATGTGCCTCTTTTGGACTAGGCCAAGTGAATTTGGCCTAGTCCATGGGGTTTGTTTTTCAATAAGATCTAGGCCCAATGCAGGGTTATGTCTTTTCCCACTCTTGGTTGTTGTCAGCCTATCAATTTTGGATCCTAAATTGAGTATAAAAGGACATTAAAGCTTCTTATTTTGGCATCCATTATTATCCATGATTATCCATTATATGTGCAAGCAATCCATCTTTATGCAATCAAGATTTCATGTACAAGAAATTATTTGTCATTTCAAGTGTTCTTTTGGATTCAAGATTTTAAGACAAGGCTTCCAACTCAAAATCTTCAATTTTTCTTCCATCCAAGATCTATTCAAAGGTAATATTATCTTATTTATGCTATTTTCTCTCTTCGATGGTGACCAAGCAGAGGAATTCACAAGTAAGCAATAATATATACATCTATTTCCTTATTCTTCCTCTCCTCCATTGAAGTGATCAATCATACATACATTCAAGATCTAAGGATTTGGCAAGTGTAGATCAAGAGGGTTTGACAAGCAAAGTGAATACTTATGTTTTTCTTATTTTACAAGCTTTAATTATTTCCTTTCAAGGTTAATTCCTATCCAATTGATTGACCAAGGCAAGTCCCTTTCCATAATAATTTTCTACATTTTTCATGTGTACAGAGACGTGTGCATTTACAGATCCAAATTTTCAAGATTTCAAAACTAGAGCTTGATCCTCTATAGATTTCATCAGATTTTATCCTTCCAGGACTAGGATACATTTTTGGGACTAGGCCTAATTTTTTGGCATGTTCCTATGGATCTAAAAGTTGCACAATCAGAATTTAAAGGTTTGATGATCCTAGATCAGGGACAGTTTCTAATTCTGATAGATTTTTGTCAGCTAAATGTAGATCTAAAGTTCACTAGTCCTCTTCTTGCATAAGTGTTTGTCATACTTTATATTTCATAGACATACATTTCAATCCATACAAGGAATACCATACACACCCCAGCAAACTCCCCCTTTCTCTAGATCATGCATTTGCACCCCTCATCCATTTTGGGTTGTGCTAATAAGATTTGGTCTAAGGATGGGATTTGGTATTCTGATGTATATGGAAAGTGGAGGTCTACCATTGATCACCATTTTCCATATCAAATTTTGGTGAACCCGAATCATAACCTTTCAATATTGATTTTGGTGTTAGATTTTCCTTTCCTATCTAGATTTACTTTATTACATTGTATGCATATAGTTAGAACTCCTTTGCATTTTTACATTTTTAGATCTCATTTTCATTATATTTTCACACCTATATCTACTTTTTATGTATTGTGTTATTCACTATTGACATTACATATTTGCTACATTGTATGTATTTAGTTTTATATTTCATAATTACATGCTTAAATTTGATAGTTAAATTTGTTTGGATTGGAGGTTTGTTTTAAATTGCATTACATATCTCTTTCCTTTCATTCCCTTGTGTATGATCTTTATCACTTTGAGTCCCACCTATAGAATTATGGTTAGAAGAAGTCATAGACTCATGGGTTCCTTTGATCCTAAACCCTCCTTCTTTCCTAGGAATATTGATGAGACCAACTTTCCTCCTAATGATACCAATCCTATCATGGAGAACAACTCATATCATTATTATCATGATGAAGATGAAGCATTAATATTTTTTCCTTCTCAACTCCAAAATATTTCCCATGACTTTGAAAATTTTTAACATTGGCTAACTAAAGAGAATCATAATCCTAAAGCTCTTTCCATTATGGAAAGTATAAGAAAACTTCTTCATAATGATAAAAATGGTGTTAACATTTTGGGTACTATTTCTCATCTTTTTCATGCCAATGTCAAACCTCTTCAGGAGTGCGCTCAAGATTTAGGTATCATTCCACCTACTACATGTTTTGAGACCTCTTTGCCTATTTCTAATTCCATTCCTAGTGTTTCCACTTATGCTCCACCTATCATCACAACTTTAATTCAAACTTCCAATCTTACACATGTGAATCTTTCTAATCCTATTCTTCCTTCTATTCATTCAAGTGTTCCATGTGTTTTGTTTCATTCATCTATGCCGAGTTATCATAGTGTTCACTTTTTCATATTCAAACATTCCTTCTATTTCACACAATTATCCTAACATGTCCCATATTTATCCACCCATTTTTTCTACTAATTCCACTATCAATATCTTGGCTCAAACTGTGTCTTCTTTGCAACAAAAAATTGCTTCTACGAATCAATAAAAGTTCAACATTCCTACTTGTATAATTGCTAGTCATTTGTCTATGGATATTATCATAGTGTTCCCTTTTTCATATTCAAACACTCCTTCTATTTCCCACAATGCTCCTAACATTTCCCATAATTCTCCTCCCATTTTTTCTACTAATTCCACTATCAATAGCTTAGCTCAAACTATGTCTTCTTTGTAGCAACAAATTGCTTCTATGAATCAATAAAAGTTCAATGTTCCTACTTGTGACAATACTAGTCCTTTATCTATGGATATTATCCAAGTTTTTACCCTACAAAGTATTGATATTCCTCATCTTAACACTTATAATGGTAAGGGTGATCTTGTGACTCATGTCAAAACTTTCCAAACCTTGTGTAGTGATTTCTCTCATGACTATAGGTTCATGACAAAGTTTTTTAATAGAACCTTTCGAGACAAATCCTTGTAATGGTATTGTTCCTTACCTCCTTATTCTATTGATTCCTTCCACAATATTTCTAATGCTTTAATTAAACAATTTCAAAACAACATTGGTCCTAAAATTTATTTGACTAATTTAATGCATTGTAGACAAAATGTTAAAGAAAAATTTACAATGCATTTTTATTTCTAATTTACAAAAAATACATTAGAGATGAGATTATTCTTTCTAAGGTTTCTTCCTTTTCACAATTGTGTGTAGTGCTTCATCATTATCAACTACAAGTGAGTCAATTTGAGAGCACCACTCAAATGGATCATGTTCCTATTGATAAGAGTGATGCCACATCCAATTTCAACAAATTTTATAATTCCAACAACTACATCAAAATCAACAATTCAACCAACATAGTTGATGAAAAAGTGGCAACATCATCCAAAGGTGTGGCTCCTTTGTCCTCTATTTTTAGACCTGCTCATAATTATACTCAACTTTTTGAATCTTTTCATAATGTGATGATGAATTTAATGAATTCTAATATGTTAACACTTCCTCTCATCAAACCATTTGACACATCCAAACCTAATTCCAAATACTTTGATCCCAAAGCTTTCTTTCAATACCATCGTCAACCTGGTCATGATATTGAAAAGTGTTTTCAATTGGAAAGTTTTGTTCAAGACCTTATTGATTCCAAGGATATATCTATTTATGTGTCTAATGATCAAGGAAACAAATTAGTTGCACCTCCTAATCAAAATTTATAAATCTACACCAATATTATTAATGAACCTTCTTTGTCCCAGTGCATTGACTATGGTGAGAAATTTTATGAAGCCAATCATGTTGTCAACCAAATTGAACACGTCCAACCTAAAGTTCAACCTAAACCTCAACACCCTCCTCAATTATTGCATTAACTTTGATCTTTTTGAGATAATTAAATCACCTAATGGTCCTCTCAACATTGTCACTAGGGTTAGTGGCATTCCTTTCTATGGCACCCTTGTTGATCCCACTTGCATGGTGAATATGATAATTGAAGAGCATCTTTTTAGTGAACAATTGAAAAAAGATTTTTTTGATAAATCGGATGTCTTGATTCAAACTTGCAATAGTTTCCTTTATCCTTCTCAATGGTCCTATTTTCATTTCCTATGGAAGTTGGTGGTAAAACCTTAGGCACTACTTTCATTGTCATGTCATTCCTACTTTTGATCAATTTCAAGTCAAACTTGGTCTTCCTTAGCTTACCTCCATGAAATTATTAGCTTCTCCTATTCATAAATGTGTTAAATTCCCTCATAATGGAGAAATTATGATTTTTAACCATAGCCTTTATCAACCTTTTGTGCCTAGAGACTTGGTTGACCTTGATTTCTTTTGGCCTTCCATGCCTCAACCAACTCAAATGCGACTAGACTATTTCTTTCCATCATACCAAGCCTACAAAATTAAAAAGATTTGTGAACTTAGAAAACATAAGGATGATCCTAGAAGTGTACTTTCTCCTACACCATCTATACCTCCTCTTCCTATTGCTTACTTTCATACTTATCAACCCATCTCTCAACCTAGTATGGTTTCTTCCATTCTTCCTCCTAAAGAAGAAAAGGAACCAATGTTGATTGAACTTATCCCAAACCAAATTTATAGCAAGACCAAATGTAACCAACATGCCCATGATCATCATTGCAAGTTTTGTGCTATATCCCATCAACATGCTTCTCAAAACATTGCTTCACCTCATATACATCCTTATACTTCACTTCCCTTTGACCAACCCATGCTTGAGCTTATGGAGGAAGTGAATTTAAATCAAATAAAAATGCACAAACATGACAATGATATTTTTATCTTGGATTCTATTACAATTCATCTTGATGATGAAGATACTCTTGATTATGATGTTCATGATGCTAACAATGATATTAATGGTAGTGATTTTAATGACTATGACACTATTGATATTGATCATGATTTACCAATTATGATTTCACAACATTTATCTATCACTCTTAGTAATGAACATAATGACCTATCTTCACAAAATGGTCCTTGTTTGGAACTAGCTATTGTTCAACCTGTTCTGCTTGTTTTTGCTCCTCTTGCGAGTTGCCCACCTTCCCTAAACACTATTGACCGAGATAGGGGGTAGGCGATGCACTTGACTAGTTCCTCTTGTGTGATGGGTTTTTGTGTGTTTACCTATCATAATGTGCTTCCTCAATGATGTGCTACTTGTTACATGTTTTGTTTAGATTTATTTAAATGGTCCATGTTGCTTAATTGGCACAAGGTGATAAAAGAATCACAATTTCATAAACATTCTTCTATTTGCATCTCTCTTCTTCTATATGTCATTACATGTTATGTTGTACCTATGCAACTATTTGTAAATGTGCCTTTGTGTTGTCTTTTTGGGATGATGTGAAATGGTAGACACCGATTCTTTTTGGTCTCCATAACGCCAGTCCAAAAAGACTCTTCTTCATAACTCTTATGTGTTTTTCTCTCATTGTATTGTAGTTGTACTTCCTTTAGGGGATGATGACATTTCATTTTGATATAATATATCACATATTATCATATGATCATACTGAGCCCAATGTTGGTAGATCCATTTTGTGCTCTCTTTTGGTCATGTGCTCATTTCCCTTGATTTATTCTTTCTTGGGGGCATTTCATAGTGGAAACATCTCTAGTGGATGAATGTACACTCTGTAAAGCAATTTATCTCATTATGGTGCTTGCAATCACTTTAACATGGGGGCATAAACTCTACTCACATTTTGTACACATGCACTATTTCAATGTTTCTTTTCATTTGGATCCCTTAATGGGTACACTTTCCTTAAGGACAAATCCTCCTTTTCTTTTCAATCCCTAAGGAAGTTTACCTTCCCTTAGGAGAGATTTCCCTTTTGGATCCCTTATGGGTACACTTTCCTTAAGGACAAATCCTTCATTTCCTTGTTGACCCCTAAGGAATCTTACCTTCCCTTAGGGCAAGTCATTCTTTTGTTGGATCCCTTATTGATACACTTTCCTTGAGGCCAAATCCTTCATGGATTGATTAGCATGGCACACAAACCTGCTAGAGATTTCAATGCCATCTTTTGTGGTGCCTTATTTATGGGGTTGACAATAAGACATACAATCGTATCAGGCTAAGGTGATCTCTCTCTCTCTCTCCCTCATCTTAGTTTTGGATTTGATGACTTAAGTCACTTGGGGGCTTGATGTTTCTTTGTCTCCTTGACTTTGATAAGATCATCTTATACATTTGATCTACTTTACTATGAGCATGATTTTATCTCATACTTCCAATAAAGTGGGGGATAAATGTACCATCCTAAAAAGTTAGGACTCATTATTGGATGCCTTTAGGACCCTTTTGGGCCCCATTTAGAGATCTCCTAGATCCAGATGTGTTCATGCTTGATTTCTTACTTTCACCTTCCCTTTCTCTTCTATTCTCTCAACACTTATCGCATCCTAAAGACCATTGTGAGATGTGCTTCTTTGGGACTAGGGAAAATTTGACCTAGTCTTGGACTAGGCCAAGTCAAGTTGGCCTATTTCTTGGGGGTTTTTCAATGGGTACTGGGGCCAATGCGGGGTTATTTATTTTTCCACTCTTAGTTTTTGTTGGCATGTTAATTTTGGATCCTAAATTGAGTATAAAAGGAAATTCAAGCTTCTCATTTTGACATTCATTATTAACCATAATTATCCATTCTATGTGCAAGCAATACATCTTTATGCAATCAAGATTTCATGTGCAAGCAATTATTAGTGATTTCAAGTGCTCTTTCGGATTCAAGATTTGAAGAAAAGGCTTCCTTTGAAGAAAAGGCTTCCAACTCAAGATCTTCAAGTTTTATTCCATCCAAGATCCATTCAAAGACAATATTCTTTTATTTATGATATTTTCTCTCTTCCATGGTGGCCAATTAGAGGAATTCACAAGAAAGCAAGAAGATCCACATCTATTTCCTTCTTCTTCCTCTCCTCCATTGAAGTGATAAAGCATAAATACATTCAAGATCTAAGGATTTGGAAAGTGTAGATCAATTACATTTGTGAATAAATCCTTGATTATACAACACACATTTCAAGCATACATCTTCGTGGGTTTATCGGATTTGTATCCATCCATGAGGGTTTGACAAGCAAGGTGAATACTTACATTTGTATTGTTTTAATTGCTTTACTTATTTCCTTTCAAGGTTAATTCCTATCTAGGGTCTTGGCCAAGGAAATCCCCTTTCCACAATAATTTCCCCATTTTTTATGTGTGTAGGGATAGGTGTTTAATTGCAGATCTAATTTTTTGAGATTTTAGAACCAGAGCTTGATCCTCTACAGATTTCATCTAGTTTTATCCTTCTAGGACTAGGCTGACTTTTTGGGACTAGGCCGCCTTTTGCAACATGTTCCCTTGGATCTAAAAATTGCATGATCAGAAGTTAAAGGTTTGGCAGTCCCAAATCCCAGACAGTTTCTGATTCTGATAGGTTTTCGTCAATTAAACGTAGATCTAAAGTTCACTAGTCCTATTCTAGCAATTAAGCTAAGTACATCATTCTCCTTTTCCTTTAGCACTTACTTTGATGCATTAGATAAAATTTCATACATTAATGGTTATCATCCTCTTTATCATTGCATAAGTGTTTGCCATACTTTATATTGCATATACATGCATTTCTATCCATACAAGGAATACCATACACACCCCATCAAACTCCCCCTTTATCTAGATTGTGCATTAGCACCACTTCACCCATTTTGGGTTGTTATAATAAAACTTAGTCTAAGGGTGGGGTTTGGTATTCCAATGTATATGGAAAGTTGAGGTCTACCATTGATCACCATTTTATATATCACTGTGTGTGTGTGTGTGTGTGTGTGTAAGTGTCTATCTATATATATATATATCTGTGTGTGTGTGTGTGTGTGTGTGTGTGTGTGTGTGTGTGTCAAAGATTCTATAAGGACCATGTGCATGTATACATTTTTATGTTTTTATGTGAAGTATAGATGCATATCTATACGATGATGTACTGATGTATTTATAATGTAGGATGGGACACATTATGATGCCTATAAGATATGACTGCATGATGTGATGCTTATGAGTTATGTAGGTTATGTTTATATGTATTCATTTATGGTGATGATGTGTTCTTAATGTGTGTGATGCATTATGTATTGATTTTCTTATGTTCATGTGATGTATACTAACTTTACTATGATGCAAGATGTGATAATTGTGATTATGCTTATATGACATGCATATGTGAATATGGTGAATGAAATGTGATGTGATTTATTTAAAATGAAATGAATATGATGAATGTGTAAAGGGTTTTGAATGCACAGAATAAAACAAATCTAAATGCAAATGAATCTAGTGTAATGAATAAGATAATGACTAACACTAAATAATAATGAATATGATAACGATAATGCAACTAAATGAAATTAATATGATTTTGCAATGAAATGCAATAAATATAATAATGCAATTAATACATTAATGCAATAAATATGATAATGCATACTAAATACAATTAATATGATAATGCATATGCAAATGGATGAAAATGCAAATGTAAATGAAATTAAATTAAATTATGTGACACAAATACAAATGAAATAATTGATGATGTAATCACACCTAATGAGGTAATGCAAATGTAAATGAACTAAATGATAATGCAAACACACCTAATGAGATAATGCAAATGTAAATGAATTAGATGATAATGAAAATGAAGCTAATGAAAACACAAATGATCGAAGAACCACTCATACAAAACAATATCAAAGATAAGAGCAAAGACACAAAATCATTTGCACATTCCTATCTAAAGAAGATTAGGGGCAAGGGGAGTGTAAGGGACGTGATGGTGAAATGGAGGATTAAGAAGCTCGAGTTGGAGTAATCTAAAATGATACCACCATTTAGTGAGTGCTTATTTTGATTCTAGAAACATATGTACATGTTGGGGTATGAAGAACCAAGGATCTATTTTAGATTTTACATAGGACTAGCTCAATGAATAGACAAGATTCGACCAGCATCACACAAATCCACAAAGGACTATGGTGGATACAATGCTAGAAGAACCAACAAGAAATTTACATGCCCCAAGAGCACCATGTGACCATGTGGATCACATGCATAAATGCAAGGGACACATCTACAAACATGCAACACAAAAAAGATCAAGACCTTACCCCTAGATTCACCATTCGTAGCACACCATCATATAATTGATCGTGGTAACCTTGAGGAGGTAATATGAGGGAGCTTAAAGAAAAGATAATCAAAGCTAAAAAAAGGAAATTAATGCCATAGTGATTGTCTACAAACATCTTTTTCCAAGTTGTGACTTGACTGATGCGATTGATATGGTTTGATTTGAGCAAAGGATGCATCCTACGAAGATTGATGATGGATGAAATTTGAACTAGTTTGGATGACAAAAGGCATATAGGACAACCAAGACAACAAAGATTACTAAATGATATATGTTGAAGTGCCAAATAAATGGGGACAAAGGTCTTGATGACACACAAAAAACATGACATGAGAAATGACACCTAAGGACACCATATGTACAAAGGGGCCTAATCAAAGACATAACTGACATGACTATACAAGATGAGGAACTAGACACTATATACAGCTAGTATATACAAAGCTTGGGAATTGAGATAGTAGAATGAGGTCTCAATGCACATGTGATAAACATTGAAGTAGTAGAGGTAGATGGATGCATGATGGTATGAGAATGGATGCTAATGGAAGGAAGTGATGTGTGAGAATTTATGTTGATGGAAGCATGATTATGGGTAAAACAAGGGCTTGAAAGATAATAGCTAGACCCTTTACACACAACACCTATTTCCAAGTTTTCACCACATGTACTTATCCAAGGTGCTCGATTGTCTAGTTTTCACCATAACATGATTTATTTATTTTTACTTTTTATATTTTTTTGCTATTTTTTTAGTACTTTTTTATATTTTTTAATGATTTTTTTAGGTAAGTGGGGTACATTGCTTTTGACTCAAGAATAAAACCTCTTCAGATGAATTATATTCATGGGATCACTCAATGATTCACCCTCTAGTGTGGAGAAATGATATGCCTTTGATTCATACTTTTCTATAATGACATAAGGGCCAAGTTGACTAGGTTCAAACTTGCCCTTTTTCTCTTGGTCTTGCTTTACCTTCTAATTCTCCTTCAAAATAAAATCACCCACTTGAGATTGAATGGGGCATATTTTCTTATCATAGCTCCTTTTGAACCTCCTATAATATACAATTGTTGATCTCTAAGTCATGTTGTCTATTAGTGTCCAACACTTAGTCATTTTCAAAGTAATGTTGGTTGATCATCACTGCGATCGAGCCATCCTATTAAGGTCGAGTAATATACTAGACTTGTATTTTGTATATGTACTAAGAAGTAGTTACTACCGAGAAAGTCAAAGGTCACTGAGTACTTCAATAGTTACCGAGCACTATATGTCAAGTTGTATACAAGAGTCAATGTCAAGTGCTAATATATGGAGAACAGTTTTGACCAAGCATCAGAGACTTCATATGTTGAGCAAGCCAGTTTTGATATATGTGTTTTTAATGGAAAAAACACCTAGGTAAACCATTTTGGTTGAATTCTATGTGTTATTTAATGTTTGCTGCTTTAATTAAGGAGTTGATTATGGATCATGATTTCAATCATTAATCCATATGCAAGTAATGTAACCAATCATAAAAAAGGAATATTTAAGCGACATAAGTGATGAATCTAGATCATTGATCTTGATCTAGAAGCTTGATTAGTTGTTTATATAAGGTGATATCAAAACCCTAAAACTTAGCAACAAAGGAGATCTCTTGTATATGGATTGAAGCAGTGTTTTGATTGTTAGATGCAGAGATTAGGCAGAGTGACCGAGAAGAGAAGTGAAGGATGGAAAATAGAAATATTTGATTGTGAGATCATATAAGTATTGGAAAGAGGAGATCTTTTATTATCATTTGAAGTGCAAACTGAAGGATCAATTACTGATACATTCTAGCAAGTGAATCAGGATAAATCTCTTAACAGAGTGGTCCTAATAGACCTTTGTAAATATCTTAATCAAGTGTTTACTTAGCTATAAGTTTCAAATCCTTTAATCGAGGTAGATTGTATAAGCCTATAAGCTCTTAACAAGGCAGACCCCTCATAGGGTAGATCACCAAAAGTGATCAAAATTTTTTATCCCTAACAGACACACTTTATTGCTACAGTAGTGAATATTTGTGGGTGTCATCCCCACCCCAGTTTTACCTTTCAAGGGTTTCTAGGTTACAAAATCTTTGTGTTATGAGTTATATTTTATGGATGTGATTATAATGTTAGATTCATTTTAGTATTGAAATCTATGATTATGGTATAAATGTAAATTGGTTCCAAAGTATAAAATTTTGTGGATAATTGATTCACCCCCCCCCCCCCCCCCCCCCCCCCGCTCTCAGTATCTCACTTTCCCAAATAAGATTTCCAAAAATTGATATCAGAGCTTAGTTCTCTTAGAAGAAGTCTAACCACTTGAGAGTTAAGATCTTGGAGATAGAGGCTTATAAGTTGGGAAAGATCATAAAAAATCAAAAAATTGACATCTAGCTTGCATTGCACCAGCTTGAAGCATCCAGAGAATAATTGAAGAAATCCTTGAAAAGAAGGAAAGAATTGGCAATCCAACTGAATGATAGTCAATATCAAGAAGAAGATACTAAAGGACTATTTGATAATGGAAACTCCAGTGAAAGTGATGTAACAATAGTAGATCTATTAGAGAAAAATGATTCTCTAAATGAAGATGTCAGAAGTATGAAGAGAGAATAGGAAATTCAATCAGTAAGACTATGTGAAGTGATTGAACAAAAAAAGAAAGCTGAAGAAGACAAGACAATGGTAGAAGAAGATAAGAGACAAGTGGATACTAGACTTGATGAAAGGACATGTGATATGTAGAAGTTGACAAGCAATCAATTGGACATGGTAAATCAACTATTACTTGCAAATAAAGAGTTGAACAGGAAAGACGTGGAAATTACAAATTTGAGATCAGAGAACAAACAACTGAAGAATGAGTTAAGATCTAAAAAGGAACTCAATGAGAGGATGAAAAAACCTAATGAAGCTATGAAATATTTTGAGGAACTGATGAGGTCACCAAGAAGATCAAGTGACACCTTTGGACTAGGACATGACGAATACCTATCATCCACTAAAGAAGGAGAATCATCAAACAGTGGAGAAAAGAGGAATGCAAAGCTAAAGAACAAGAAACCTACATGTCATCATTGTGGGAAGCTAGGACACACAACAAACATCTACATAAGCAAGAATGGAAAGTCCAATCCTAGGCCAAAATTCAATGGATATTATTTTAACTGTAAGAAGCATGGACATCAGGCACATGAATGCAATTCAAAAGCTAGTAATACACCTACTGCACCTAGATTTCAAGGACATTGTTATAATTGTCAAAAATATGGTCCTAGAGCACAAGAATGCAGATCCAATGCAAAACCTAAGTGGACATCTAAGAAGCGAGGTAATGCAACTAAGAAAGGTAACACCTTCAATTGGGATTACAATACATGGTATAGTTGTCATTATTGTGGAGAGTATGGTCATATTGGAGCAAATTGTATAAGGACACATTTTAGAGGCAAATCCAAGAGTTGGATGAGTGGAAGTTTGGTCTATTACAAATGCCACAAGATTGGTCATATAAAAAGAGACTGCAGAGCACAAGCACCTAGTAATGAACAATTCAAAGGTGAAGAGACTGTTGAACATATAAGAGACCAAATGAATAAAACATGGAAAAAGATAGAGGAAGCACGTAGTAGTGGATCTAGTGAACCTGAGGTCACCCAATCTAATGGATCAGGTGATCACACTAATTCTAACTAAGCAAAGAAGGTATGTAAGGAACTAAATTTTCAAATATTATATTTTACACCAATTCCTGACATTAGATATGTTAAAGTCCATATCTGCATAAAATAAGATGCATTACGATAGATTTGAGAAAAGAGTTATTTTGAATAATTGATGTTGAGCATTAGTATTTATGTCTATAGTGACCAAGTCACTTAGTATGTGTCGAGCTCCTATAATAACCAAAATGTTACATCTACCAAGATGAAGTGGAAATGTTAGTATCAATCGAGTCATGGTTTCAACTAAGTATGGGTACATGTTAGCTAAGCTATCATGTCAAGGCCGAGACAACTGTATTTCACCTACTAGTGTACAAAGAATTTAATGAAGACCTAAAGTGACCATTTGAGTCTATATAACAAAATTTTATCTTTCATTCTCATTTACCTAGCGATTTGAGAGTTTGCAGAGTGATTCAAAGGTGATTTTAAGAGTGATTTGTACAAAGTTGGTTTATGAAGATTCTACAAGTGTGTCTTCGACAAACATTGTGAAGAACTATTGAAACCATGTATTACCAAGTTACTTTGAAATCATTTTACAAATCCTAGATCAAAAAATTGCATCTAGCTCATCTATTGTAGTTAGGAAGCAAGAAAAAGAGGTACTCAATGTTCATTTAGTAAGAAGTGATGTGTGTAAACCACCCAATTTTGGGGTTGTACTTGACAGCACAGTGAAGGGAGATCTTTCGAGACCCTTGTCATCGATTCTGCCCAAAGTGTTAATGATACATGATGTACATGCATGCTACATGTGCAAGATTGGTGAAATCATAGACTATGAGCTGAGGGAGGTATACAAAAGATTGTGTGATAATGGAGTGTTGAAGGCAGAGCATCAACATGTTGTCAAGAAAGGGTTAGTGCATGCCCTAGACTTCCCTCACAATTTCAAGATAGAATGGATCAAGATTGTCTTAAGAAGAGTTCACAACATGTAATTATGGTTGGAAAATAGGTTGGTGAAGATCACCAAGGAAATTATTCACCAAGTCACCGGTTACCCTATTCTTACCGAGAATAATACAATGAGATGTTAGAGTAAAGAAATGATCCAGGAAAACACACTAGCAGTTTGGAATAAGAGAGGAATGACTATCTCCACCATCATAGATTCTGAGATTGATTTTGTTGTAAGGGTAATTGCTCACAAGTTTTATTAGTCAAGTTGAATGGATAGTTTCCCCTACATTGTAGTGGACCAGGCATGGAAGATTGTAAAGAAAGATCATACTTATAATCTTGCTGAGTTGCAGTTGACACAACTTGTCAAGAATCTTACATCAATCAGGAAAGCTAAAAACTCAATGTGTAAGTTCAGTTCCTTGATAGTCTATATATTCTTTTATGTGCAAAATACTTTTCCTATAATAGGAGATGTAGTATGGAGTTAGGATCAACTTGTGACTCAACACATTAATGAATTCAATCAACAATTAGGAGATAATTTTGACAGTGTGATGGAGAGTTTCTTTGTAGAGTTTAAGAAATATATGAGAAATAGAAGTAGGATTCATATATCCCTAGTAGAGAAATTCTATGATGATATATGTTTTCTAGTGGATACCGACAATACCTCTATTCAAGATGTTATGCCTTAGGTAGCATGGTTGAGACCATTACCCTATGAAGTCAACATAGATGAAACATAAAAAATAATAATTGCTTTACTTTTTGAAGAGATTGATAGTAAAGACAAACCTTTTGGAAATTATGAAGAAGCTAAGTCTAAGATTACAATGGAGTTAAAGTCTGCAACCCTAGAGAGAAAAAGAAAGAAATTAGTCAAAAACCTTGAGAAAATGCTAGGCAAAGGAGAAGAAGAGAATGTACCTCTATAAATCACACAAGGATAGGGTGAGGATTAGACAAGTGAATCTGAAGATAGTGAAGAGGAGAAAGTAGAAACTCAAAAGAATGACAAAGAGATAATGGTTGTTGAACCTAGCAAAAGGAAGAACCAAAAACAAAAGCCTACTCCTCCTATAGAATTAATACCTAGAAGTAGGGAAGCTTCAACTACCATAGTTGTCGTGCCCCAAAAGAGAATACTAGTAAAGAGCACTAGAGGGGAGAGATCATGGAAAAGAAAACAAGCTCAAACTAAGGTTGTGTCGAGCAATCCTAAGAAGAGGCGAAGGAGAAAACTAGTGCTACAAAAGGATGATGGTGATGAAATGACTGATACAGATGACAAAAGAAAAATGAAGGTGGAAAAGCATAGACATCAAACCAGTGTGGATGAAATCTTCCAGAACATCAAGAGAAAAGCAGGATTAACAGGATTTAAGCTTATAAAATTTAAAAAGTTGAACAAATTTGATAAAGACAAGATTAAAGAAGCAATGATTGAAATGTTATGTACATGCAAGATGACACCTTTGTAGATAAGGAATATGATCCCTGATGATTTATTTGACAAAATTGATGCAAGATGGCAGTATGCCATTGTGATAGAGAGGTAGATAAGAGAAGGCACTCTAGTATAGCTTATGTCTAAATTGACACCAAAGAAGATAGAAAAGTTTATGGAGAAACATAGAAATAGGTTTATACCTAAGATGAGGGCTTACTCCATATTGAAAAACAATGTTGAAGAAGTTGTTACATTGAGCAAACAGGTGTGGAAGATCATCTTTGGATTAATAGTTGAGAAGAGTGCACAACAAGATGAAGGCACATCCAGACAAGCTAAACTAGACAATACCGAGGATGTAGATGAACCACATATCCTTGAGGAAGAGAAAAGGTAGAAGGTAGAAGAGAGTGAATCATAGGATGTGATCACTATTTGATGTAAGATAAACTCCAAGGCTTAGATTTCTACTCCCTCCAAGAGACTTCACTTGTCTCCTAGAAACTTATCCTTCAATAGGATCTCCTAGTAGGCTTAGATAATTAACTAAGACCTATCCAAAACTCTATTACAAGATTCACACCTTGAAACCTTCACCTTGGATGATCCACACCTTGATTTTGATTCACTTTCCCACTCTCACTTAGAAGGATCTAAGTGCCAAATCCACTAAAACTTCACAAATATCAAACTTCATTGTAGAGACCTTCTTCACATTGATTTAATTCATATCCCATCCCATTTTATTTATTTTGGAAGGATCTTGCTTCATAGTTTCATCAGATTCAAGATTTCACCATAAGAGACCTTAAAACTAGGCTTATTTCTAGTAGCCTTTTTTTATGGCTTTTTCCCTTTCTTTCTCAAATTCTCCAAACACCCTGTAAAATAAAATTTAGATATGAATAACCTTTTGTCTTAACTTAAATATTCTAGAGTTATTAGGTTCTGACACCCTCCATACACCTCCTTCCTATGATCAAGGAGAAACAGGGCTAAAAGACCTAGTTTCTAGGACAGACTGATTGTGACTGAAGAACTTGCTCAAAACCTATCCTAATGGATTGGTATGACCTATATCCACCTAGGATGGTTAGATATGGTGAAAAAATTCTAGAAAAATCCCTGGGGATGTACTGTACCTTTCATTCCCCACATGAAGTCACTCAATTTCTCTCTGCCAAGCCTCTAACTGGGTCTACCTAGCTCGCCTAGGGCTTGATTCTAAAATTAGATATCTTGCTCATGAAGTCCTCTCCCTTTATATACATTATATATATTGTCCTCACTTGAATATTCAACCATTTATTTGGTGTTTCCATGGTTGAATCTCATGTGAGGGCCATTTCTACACAAACTATCACAGTGAGACCAGTGAATGGTCCTGAACTAAAACAATTTGATAACTACACTAAAACTACTTAAAGTCCTAAACTTATCAAATGGAAAAACTCTTAAAAATTCCTCTAGAATACTAAAATAATAGTCAATTTGATCTTTCAATGCATTAGGCCCGACTATCAACACAAAACTCAAAAGATATTCACTGTCACCGTAACAGAGCTCTCTATTCACAAACTCCAAAGATTACAACTCATACAACTTCTTTGAGATTCAAGACATTACTCACATTAGGTGTCTCCTCCATCATTCTAGGGCCTTTTGGCTGAGCATAACCTCCTACAACCAAGGGAATCCAAGGTTATCCATGTTGCATGCAACATTTGCAATAATTGCAAATGTTGTCATGACAACATTTGGCAACTTTGATAGATGCCTTAATCTTATATTCTAGGACTCATATCCTCCTATCTTTCAAGGATCCAAGGTCATTCATGACCATTATATCATCTTCATAACCATTAACCATTCTTAAGCCTAAGACACATTAATGACTCAATCTCACTAACTCCTAACATTAAGAAATTGAAATAGCAACTAACAAAGGCTATTAGTGTGACCTTAGTCCTAGTGACTAATTCACCTAGCCAATGATGAAAAAGACCTTATAAGGTCCAAAAACAAATAAATTAAACTCTTGACTTTGCTAGAGTCAAGTACAATCCTGAATTAACTTATCCAATGGAGGTTAGCCTAGGTGCTCCTACACCATCCTCCCCAAAATAAGAATTTCAATCCACCCTTGGATTGATGAGGCTAGGATTTATTCTCATCCTTTTGAACTCTAATTATTTGACCCAAATTACATCAGCAGCACTCTTCTTGTACCTCTGAATAAGGTGTTCCTTGTATTCCTTGAGTCTAGTCTTCTTGTATATCCTAGTGTCTAGTACGCTGTCTAATCCTGTACCTGCACTAGTAGGAAGTTGTAAGTCTTCCACATCTTTGATCACCTCATGTATGGTCTGATCATTGTTTTGTTATGGTCCCTTGTAATGGACAAGGTCTGCAACATTAAAGATATTGGACAATCCACTATCCTCTGGCAGGTCTATCTTGAAGGCGTTGTCACCATACTTTTCCAATATAGGACAGGGTCCTATCCTCCTCATTTGCAGCCTATGAGGTACTCCTTTTTTCAATTTGGATTTGTTTAAGTGTACCATGACAAGATCACCAACATTGAATTCCACTAACCTTCTACTTTCATCCACCTTGGCTTTGTGCTTGTTGGTGGTGTCCACTAATGTCTTCCTCATTGTTTCATGAACTTCTTGCATAGCAAATGCAAAGTCATCAGCATATGCACTTTCCTTAACTCCATCTTTCAAATCCCTTAATTCATAGACAACTCTAGGATGTAGGCCATAGAAAACTTCAAATGGACTCTTCCCAGTTGATCTATTGATGGTGTCATTATAGGCATATTCAGCTTTCCCAATCAACTGATCCCATTGTTGACCATACTCCTTAGTTAGGCATCTTAGAATGTTTCCAAGGCTCCTATTAACAACCTCAGTTTGTCCATCAGTTTGGGGATGGTAGGCTGACCCAAAAGATAAGTTGGTGCCCAATCTTTGCCAAAGAGTTCCAAAAATGACTCATAAATTTTGTGTCTTTGTCTGATACAATGTTGATAGGCAATCCATGGATTCTTAATATCTCTTTGAAGAATAGAGATGCTATTTGACTTGCATCATTTGTAGTCTTGCATGGCACAAAGTGAGCCATCTTGCTAAACCTATCAACAACAACATAAACACTGTCCATCCCCTGTCTTGTCTTGGGTAGCCCAACTACAAAATCCATGCTTAAGCATTCCCATGGCGTAGTAGGAATTGGTAGAGGTTGGTAAAGAATTTGTAGAAGCTCCCTTGGCCTTTTGACATACTACACAACTCTCCACATACCTCCTAACATCTAGATTCATCCTTGGCCAATAGTAGAACCTTGAAACAAGGTCTTGAGTCTTAGTGATCCCAAAGTGACCACTCAAAGCACCATTATGCTTTTCTTGAATCAATTTCTCTCTAATGGAGCCTCTAGGAACACACAATTGATTCCCTTTGAACAAGAGATCACTTTGCAAAGTATAATCAACATATTTACTATGAAAATGATTCTTGTATTCAGCACATACCTTGTAGATGTCAGCAAAGTTCTCATCATCTACATATAGATCTTTGAAATGATTTATCCCCATGCTTTTCAATTGAATTTCTTGGAGTGTGAGTGATCTTCTTGACAATGCATCAACCACCTTGTTTAGAACACCCTTCTTATGCTTGATATTGAAGGTGTAAGCTTGTAGGTACTCAACCCACTTCATGTGCTTGTGACTCAACTTCTCTTGTGAATTTAGGAAACTAAGTGCTTGGTTGTCCAAATACATAATGAATTCCTTGGGAAGAAAGTAGTGCCTCCACTTTCTTAGAGCTTGGACCAATGCATATATCTCTAAGTCATATGAGGAGTACTTCCTCTTAGCCTCACTTAACTTTTCAGAATGGAAAGCCACCGGTCTGCCCTCTTGGCTTAGAACAGCCCCAATTGCTACATTGCTAGCATCACATTCAATGGTGAATAGCTTCTCAAAGATTAGCAGCACCAAAATAGGTTGGGTAGCTATCCTCTCCTTCAACAACTCAAAGCTCTTGTTAGCATCTTCATTCCACACAAACTTGGTTTTCATTCCTCCTTTGATAATGTCTAACATAGGAGCACAAATTGCACTAAATTGTCTTATGAACTTCCTATAGTATTGTGCAAGACCATGAAAACTCCTTACCTTGTTGCTGACCTTAGATTAGGCCAATTCATGATAGCCTCCACTTTGCTCTTATCCATTTTCAGATTGCCATGAGATAAGACAAACCCAAGGTATACTAATTATGATTTGATGAACTCACACTTCTCCAAGTTGATCATCAAATTCTCCTTATGTAGCTTCTTGAAGATAATGTCAAGGCATTCCAAATGCTCACTCTTTGTCTTGCTAAAAATCAGTATATCATCTAGATATACAACTACAAACTTGCCTATGTAGTCCTTGAGTACTTCATTCATGAGCCTCATGAATGTAGAGGGGGCATTTGACAATCCAAATGGCATGACAATCCATTCATATAGCCCTTCATTGGTCTTGAAGGCTGTCTTCCACTCATCTCCTTCATGGATTCTTATTTGGTGATAGCCACTCTTCAAGTCTATCTTGCTATAGTACCTTGCTTCACCTAAACAGTCCATTAAGTCTTCAATCCTAGGGATAGGGAACCTATACTTTATGGTTATCCTATTGATAGCCCTTGAGTGAGTACATAGCCTCCAAGTTCCTCCCTTCTTAGGTGCAAGTATGGTGGGTACAACACATGGACTAATACTCTTTCTAATTAGGCCTTGGTCTAAGATCTCTTGTATTTGCCTTGCTATTTCCTCATTTTGTTGAGGGGTTATCTTATAAGCTGCTTTGTTAGGTAGGGTAGCTCCTAGGATAAGGTCTATCCTATGACTTATGGCTCTTTTAGGGGGTAAGGCGGAAGGTTGACCATCACTTACAATGCCTTGGTAAGTCTGCAACATACCTTGAATCTCCTTTGGTAATTTAGTCTTCTTGGTTGTCTTGTCTTCATCTCCCTCTCTTGGTTTCAACACCAATGCATAGCCTATGCCTTCACTCTCTTCCATGGTTTGTAGGAACTCTTTTTCACCTACCATAAGAACATTTGGGCCTACTATCTTCACTTCAGCATCCTCCAACAATGACTAAATTTTGAAGGTTACATTGTCCTTCTTGAAAGAATAAGAATTCTTCCCTCCATCATGTATGGCTTGGCGGTCAAATTTCCATGGTCTACCTAGGAGAAAATGGCATTCATCCATAGGCAACACATCACACAAAACTTTGTCTTTGCACCTTCCAATGGAGAACTCCACCCATGCTTGCTCATTCACTAACACATGTTGTCCCTTATTAAGCCAAGTGACCTTGTAAGGATTGGTAGGAGATATCCTTTTCAATTTGAGCTTGCTAACTACTTCCTCTAACACTATGTTATCAGTAGATCCTGAATCAATGATGACCCTACATACTT
Organism: Chamaecyparis obtusa; assembly: GCA_027943335.1. NCBI lineage: Eukaryota > Viridiplantae > Streptophyta > Pinopsida > Cupressales > Cupressaceae > Chamaecyparis > Chamaecyparis obtusa. Next base: position 414,749 of record BSBK01003565.1, on the reverse strand, counting down.
TTCCCATTATCTTGCATTTGATTCTAAACAAAGATCTCCTCTGGCTTGGCTCCTCCTTCACCGGTTCCTTGATTAGAGTTCTCCTCATCATGAGGTTCTCCCCTTCCTCTGAATTTAATGGAATCTTAGAATGCTTGTCTACTACATTTGTGTCTTCATGAACAAGGTTATCTCTCTTATCACCCCCTTGTGATGAACCACCTTTCTCAGGGCATCTATAGGCAAGGTGCCCCATTTGATTGCAATGGTAGCACTTCATATTGGCAAAATAATTGCCTCTTCCTCCTTGTGATGAACCACCACTTCTTCCTCTAAAGCTAGAGTTATAATTTCTTCCTCTACCACCTCTACTTGAGCTTCCTTCTTTCTGCTCACTAAACTTTACCTCACCTTGAGCTCTTGAATCAGAACTTCTTCCACCATAGCCACCTCTTTGACCTTTGGTATCTTTACCTTTGCCTTTACCTTTGGAGCTTTCTTGCCTTCTCTTGCTTTTCTCTTCTATCTTCAAGGCCATTTGATAGAATTTCCTAATGGATTTGAAGTTCACTAGGCTCATCTCCTCTTGAATAGACCATTTGAGGCCATTCAAGTACCTTGCTAGCTTGATGCTCTCATCTTAAACTACCTTGGACCTCAAACACAATTTTTGAAACTCCTTGGTATATGCTTGGACATCCAAATATTTTTGCCTAAGATTGTGTCTCCTTATATGCATTTGGACTTCATAGCCATCAGGAAGGTAGGTTTTTTTGACTTTGGATACCATACCCTTCCATGTCACAATAGCACCTTTTCCATCCTTCTCTCTCTCAGTTTGCACAAACTTCCACCAAGTAAGAGCTAAACCTCTTAGTCTAGACTTTGCCACCATTACATTTTGTGCTTTAGAGATACCATCACATTCAAAATGGTTCTCTATGCTATCAATCCAATCTACAACTACATCTGGATCCATTTGTCCACTAAAGAGTGGGACACCTTCCAAAGCCTTGCCACTCAATGCCTTCAATGCTTTTAAGAATGGCTCTTCAGGAAGAACAGGGTCAGGAGTTGGTGCTTCTTCTTCCAACTATAATTCCTTCTCCTTTTCTTTAGCTTCTTCTTTAAGGTCAATCTTCTCTTTGACCCTATCATCTTTGTCTTGGACTTCACCCAAGAGCTGCTCCATTTGAGCTAGTCTTTGCCTTAACAATTTGTTATCCTCTTCGTGTTCCTCAACCTTCTTTTCTATTTTAGCATTAGTCACCATGGCTCTAACTGGTGTATTCTCTCCTACTAATTTAGAAGATTGAAACATTAACCACAAGCTTGATCAACCAAGCTCTAATACCAATATGATGTAAGATAAACTCCAAGGCTTAGATTTCTACTCCCTCCAAGAGACTTCTCTTGTCTCCTAGAAACTTATCCTTTAATAGGATCTCCTAGTAGGCTTAGATCATTAACTAAGACCTATCCACAACTCTATTACAAGATTCACACCTTGAAACCTTCACCTTGGATGATCCACACCTTGATTTTGATTCACTTTCCCACTCTCACTTAGAAGGATCTAAGTGCCAAATCCACTAAAACTTCACAAATATCAAACTTCATTATAGGGACCATCTACACATTTATTTCATTCATATCCCATCCCATTTGATTGATTTTGGAAGGATCTTGCTTCATAGTTTCATCAGATTCAAGATTTCACCATAAGAGACCTTAAAACTAGGCTTATTTCTAGTAGCCTTTTTTTATGGCTTTTTCCCTTTCTTTCTCAAATTATCCAAACACCCTATAAAATAAACTTTAGATATGAATACCCTTTTGGCTTAACTTAAATATTCTAGAGGTCTTAGGTTCTGACACCCTCCGTACACCTCCTTCCTATGATCAAGGAGAAACAGGGCTAAAAGACCTAGTTTCTAGGACAAACTGATTGTGACTGAAGAACTTGCTCAAAACCTATCCTAATGGATTGGTACGACCTCTATCCACCTAGGATGGATAGATATGGTAAAAACCTTCTAGAAAAATCCCTAGGGATTTATTTTACATTTCATTCCCCACATGAAGTCACTCAATTTCTCTCTGTCAAGCCTCTAACCGGGTCTACCTAGCTCGCCTAGGGCTTGATTCTAAAATTAGCTATCTTGCTCATGAAGTCCTCTCCCTTTATATACATTATATACAGTGGCCTCACTTGAAGCTTCAACCATTTATTTGGTTTTTCCATGGTTGAATCTCACGTGAGGGCCATTTCTACATAAATTGTCATAGTGAGACCAGTGAATGGTCCTGAACTAAAACAATTTGATAACTACACTAAATCTACTTAAAGTCCTAAACTTATCAAATGAAAAAACTCTTAAAACTTCCTGTAGAATACTAAAACAATAGTCAATTTGATCTTTCAATGCATTAGGCCCGACTATCAACACAAAACTCAAAAGATATTCATTGTCACCATAACAAAGCTCTCTATTCACAAACTCCAAAGATTACAACTCATACAACTACTTTGAGAGTTGAGCCATTACTCACATTAGGTGTCTCCTCCATCATTCTAGGGCCTTTTGGCAGAGCATAACCTCCTAAAACCAAGGGAATCCAAGGTTATCCATGTTGCATGCAACATTTTCAATAATTGCAAATGTTGTCATGACAACATTTTTACAACATTTGGCAACTTTGATAGATGCCTTAATCCTATATTATAGGACTCTTATCCTCCTATATTTTGAGGATCCAAGGTCATTCATGACCATTATAGCATCTTCATAACCATTAACCATTCTTAAGCCTAAGATATATTAATGACTCAATCTCACTAACTCCTAACATTAAGAAATTGAAATAGCAACTAAAAAAGGCTATTAGTGTGACCTTAGTCCTAGTGACTAATTCACCTAGCCAACAATTAACAAGACCATCTAAGGTCCAAAAACAACTAAATTAAAATTTTGACTTGGCTAGAGTCAAGTACAAGCCTGAATTAACTTATCCAATGGAGGTTAGCATAGGTTCTCTTTCACCACTATTGAGGATGTCCCTAAGGACACACATGTAAACATTAATGCCTTGACCAAGGAAGAAATCAAAAATCAAATTCTTACCGAGGTAGCCTCAAATCCCTTTCTATCATGCACCAATTTAGTTCTCATACAAGTTCATGATTATCAAAGGATTGTGGGTGCACCAACTACAAACTCAATACCTTCAAGATCTAACACACTCATAGTAGAAGAGAAAGTCACACAAAGTACAAGTGCTAAGGAACAGGGCAATCCAAAAACAACTACAGAGAATACACCTATCGAGGTAAATGTTGAAATCATTACAAGAGAAGGAGAAGAGAGCATAAAAGAACAAGCAGATAAGTATGCAACATAAGTTTTAGGACTAGATAGTGAAGAAGAGAAGGAGACTGAGCATAGAATAAATGAGGAGCATCAAGAGCCTAAGGAGAAAGAGGCTATTCAATCCTTAGTACAACTGTCGAGTAGCATCACTCTAAAGCCTAAGAAGAAGAAATCACAAAAGAAAAAGGATAATTATCCCGATACATAGGTTACTTTAAATGAAGTTATAGTAATTATGAAGTGGTACACTGATAACTTAACCTATGAACAAATGAAAATATTGCAAGATCTCTTGAAGAAGAAAAGCAAGAAAGAGAAACTAAGAAGAGAACATCAAAAAAATTAGGTACTTTATGAAATTAAAGGTATATTTGTAGAAGCTTTTGAGTTAGATGATGTAAATGAGACTTCACCTATACTGGAGAAATTGGTACATATTGTCAAAAAGGTGAATAGTGAAGACAATGAAGCAAATGAAAAGCTAATGCAGTGATCTGAAAGAAATTTTGAGACCAAGGTACTTGAGACGGTCTCCATAGAGATTGTAGTAAAATAAGTAGAACTTTCTAACCTAGTGAATAACCTAGAAGAGGTTGTACAAAATGTTCATTCTTTGTACAAACAATTATGTAATGTAGAGACATTAACTAAGGAAAATCAAGAGCTTATTAAGAAGGTACAATTGGACATGAAGTCTACGAGACATTCACTGAGCATGGATGCAAGTTCCAGCTCTACTCATTTTACAAGACTACTTCATGCCCAAGGAAGATTAGCCAAGTTGAAGGCTAATGATGGAAGGATAAGAGCCAAGTTAATCTCAATTCAAACAATGTTGACACCATATCTGGAGGTTATACAAAGAGAATTGGCATCAACAAAGGAGTTGGTACAGAGAGATACTCATCTCTCTATTGCTAAGAGTTTGGTTGATCTAGCTTCTTGGCTAGAGATCAAGATATAGGTTTTGGAGTCTCTTAGATCTAGATGGGATAATGCACTAGGAATGATTTTGCAGCTTCACAAACCATTTTTGGACAAGTATTATCTAACCCCTACACCCCAGTAGCTCAAAGTGATAAAAACAAGGGGGAAATGAGTCATGTACTCATGTACATACAAAGATCAAGGGGGATATAGAGTAGAATGAGAAAGGTATGACATACTATTTTTAAATTTCATGTATCATTGTATGTCAAAGTAATGTATATTATATAAATGTTATGAAGACCGAATCATAGTCTTAGGGGGAGTACTCAAGTACTAAATACTAATGTAATGTAGAGTCATGACAAAGTGTTTTTTCCACTAATGTCAAAGGGGGATATTGTTGATCTCTGAGTCATGTTTTCTATTAGTGTCCAACAATTAGTCATTTTTAAGCCAATGTTGGTCGGTTATCACTGTGACTGAGCCATCCTATTAAGGTCAAGTAATATACTAGACTTATATTTTGTATATGTACCAAGTAGTAGTTACTGCCGAGCAAGTCAGAGGTCACCGAGTACTTGAGTAGTTACCAAGAAGTATATGTCGAGTTGTATAGAAGAGTTAGTGTCGAGTGCTAGTAAATGGAGAATAGTTTTGACCAAGCATCAAAGACTTCATATGCCGAGCAAGCCAATTTTGATATATGTGTTTGTAATGGCACAAACACCTATGTAAACTATTTTGGCCTACTTCTATTGTTGAGTTAATTAAGGAGTTGATTACATATCATGATTTTAATCATTAATCCCTATGTAAGCAATGTAACCAAATAGAAAAAGGGGATTCTTAAGTGAAATAAGTGATGAATCTAGATCTAGAAGCTTGATCAGTTGTTTATATAAGGTGATATCAAAACCCTAAAACGTAGCAACAAAGGAGATCTCTTGTATGTGGATTGAAGCAGTGTTTTGATTGTTAGATGCAGAGATTAGGTAGAGTGACTGAGCAGAGTAGTGAAGGACAAAATAGAGAAATATTTGATTGTGAGATCAGATAAGTATTAGAAAGAGGAGATTTGTTATTAGCATTTGAAGTGCAAATTGAAGATCAGGTATTGATATATTCTAGCAAGTGAATCAAGGTAAATCTCTTAATAGAGTGGTCCTAACAGACCTTTGTAAATCTTTTAATTGAGTGCTTACTTAGTTGTAAGTTTCAAATCCTTTGATCAAGGTAGATTGTATAAGTCTGTAAGCTCTTAACAGGGAAAACCCCTCACAGGGTAGATCATCTGAAGTGATCAAAACTTTTTAGCCCTAATAGGCACACTTTATTGCTATAGTAGTGAAGATTTGTGGGTGTAATCCCCACCCCAGTTTTACCTTTCAAGGGTTTCTAGGTTACCAAATCTTTGTGTTATGAGTTATATTTTATGGATGTGATTAGAATGTTAGATTCATTTCAATATTGAAATCTATGATTATGGTATAAATGGTAAATTGGTTCCAAAGTATAAAAGTTTGTGGATAACTAATTCACCCCCCCTCTCAGTATCTCACTTTCCCAGATAAAATTTCCGATAACAACCAAGTGATCATATGTTTTATGTCTCTTTTGATCTAGTAGCTAAAGTTGCATGAGTCATGCCATGTAGTAATCCTTATTGTTGACCATATGTTTGAGTGAGACATGCAAGCATGGTAACTTGACCTCAATTTATAAGATTGCTTCAAAACCATATACAAGTGAATATGGGGTGACATTGATAGGGGTGTGAATGGAAGTGTGATTGTGTGATAAAAAGTGTGACACACTTCTATGAACCATTACACTTGAGAGAATCCATGTAAGAGGAAATCTCAAGAAGTGACTAATAACTTCCTAGTTGAAACAAGTTTAATCCTTCTCATGATGCTCATCAAATTGGCATAGAGGATTACTAACTTGACTACTCCAAAATGGAAGATTCAAAGTTAGAGATGAAGCTAAGATGCAAGATTAACAAGCTAGAATGAGAGATTAAGCTAAGATGAATGCAAACAACTAGTATTGTAGAATGAAGATGCAAGAGATATACTATTGAAGCAATGAAAGAAAGGAAACTAGATTAATAATACAAGATTAATCTAGAAATGAAGCTAAGCTATGAGAAACTAAGAATTCAAATGACAATATTATTCTAAAATTGAAAGAGAGTTAAAAATTAAGATGCAAGACAACAAGATGCAACCCTCAAGCCAAGGAAGAGCTTCCTTTTAAAGGAATTGCGTCAAGAATAAAGGGCGGAGATTAAGAGCCAAAAGAATGAGTGATTGAGATGAAGAGGCAAAAGGGGATGCAAGGAGATGCAAGGTTAGGTAAAGATAAATGGTGAGGATTAAGAGGCAAAGGGGAAATGTTAGGTAGAATATGACAAAATAGCAATTTTGAAAGCACAAATCCCTTTTAATTGATAATTAATCAAGATTAAGTGTGTGCATACATGGAATGTGTTCTTTTAATAAAAGTGTAGAAACTTTATATTAAAAGCAATAATTTAGAAATTAAATAAATATGCAAGCTCTATAAATTAGACCATAGTATAAGCTTGATATAAGATTTTTTATTCAATTATGTAAAGGGGATTTTAAGGGTTACTCTGCACAATTATGTCTAGTAAATATTCCTTTGAGATTTAGGAATTAATTTGAGGCAATTTAATCAAAAGGGGTGCTCAAGTTCTACTAGACCATTTTTAGGTGATTATATTTGCCCATATTTGACTAATGTGTGAGTAATCTGGGAACACATTGAGTCAAAGAATGATGATTTCGAGGTAGTTGATATAGATGTGTCTCCAATCCTAATTGAATGAAGATTGATAAGCTAGATGAGAGTATCCAACCTGATATGAAGTGATGAGACTAAATATCTATCCAATGAGATTGAGATAGCTAATCATCTGAGAGTCAATACCAGATTGATATGGGTCCTAATGAACCTGATATACCCCAAGAGATCAAAAATATGCATGTTCGAGTGAACTGATATGAAGCGATGAGAACACTCTTTTAGAAAGGAGATGTGGATGATCTCAACTTGATATGAAGTGATGAAACTGAGATTCCCCGAGCGATGATATTTTAGTCCTGATTGACTTGATCGATTTAAGATTTGGTTTAATTACTAGATTTGCAGATTAGGATATTTGAAAAGATTTTCTATATTTTCATGCCCCCTTTGGGATTGAAAAGGAAATGAGGTACAAGGGACAAAAATTAGCCTCAGGAATCCAAGAAAAGAAGATGGAGGTGAGTGAGAAGTGATCGTGTTAGCAATGAATTGCACTAGGAGATTTGGAATTTTGATTTCAATCCCGAAAATAGGATCAAGATAAGGATTTGTAGTCAAATACATAAACAAAGAGAAAGGAAGAGTGGAAATAAAGCATATCTTGAAAGGGAAACATAAATGCAAAGCTAAATGCATCCCTAGAAAGAAATACAACCTAAGACATGAGAGCAGTCAAGTCACTGATGCTATAGTTGTTCATTTTTCATCATTTGAGCTTTTGGACATTGGAGGTCAGTACAACCATCACCGGTGCAAGAGCAACCATGAAAATATGAATATGACCTTATCAGATAAGATGTAGGAAACACACATAAGCATCGAGGCACAAGAGCCGAGATGACCTAAACATGGTTTCTAAGTTAATGTTGTAAGAAAATACCCGTATTGAGCCACAAGCAGCCAATATAACTAGGAGTGTCATCGTACGTGCTACACACAAGCAACAGACAAGAAGATAATTCCAACCTCACCCAAGTGTCTAAATAAAGAGGGTTGAGGTATGTGTGACATTCTAATCATGATGGAGGCTCTTACCACAAACACCCAGTTTATTAGACAACTTAGGATCATTGAAGTCACACCACAAGAAGAAATCAAAGAAAAGATGTTATGCCCCCATTCACAAATATCTAGTCAAGTAGACATCATCGAGTGACCTTAAAAGACATAGAAAGAGAAAATCAAAGATAACAAACAACACACAAGAAAATAGTTCAACATATCTTAAACATTTTCAATTTTCTAGGATGTAATTTGTTCTGGGTGTTAAGGAACACCTTTGTGCTAGTGTTAAAGTGCAAGTGTATAGTGAATAGTGCAAGATACGATATGTGTTGAAAAAAAAAGTGATGTCTAGATTAGTAGTGTTAAGAAACACTGTAAGATTAGGGTGTTGAGAAACACCAAGTAGTGCCAGTGATAAAGTGTCCATCGAGAAGGACTAATAAACTGACTTAAGTTAAGCTCAAGAGGTCGACCAAGTGATAAATCACTGACAACTCAAATAGGCGTATAATTTCTCCTAGGAAGTAGATAAGGACCGAGGACAAGACTAAGACTAGTTCCAACTCATGACACCATAAGGAAACAAAAAGAGAGATGGATGGAAGCACAAGATCTTAGGCACGTGTTGATAGATGGAGCATTGATGACAAGTAGCACTCATTTGCCAGGTTTTCACCACTTGGGGTTATTTTATTTTTTCTACTAAGGTGCTTTTTTCCAGGTTTTCACCAACGTACGATTTTTTCTTTTTCAATTTTTTTGTTATTTTTATTTTTTTGTATTTTTTTATATTTAATTTTTTGGGGATACATCAAGGCACCTGTTTCCAAATTTTCACTAGGATGATCATTTTTTTAGGACATTTTATAATTTTTAATTTTTTTAAGGACTTTATATGCTTTTTAGGATTTTTCTCAGGATCATAAGTTGTTGTACAAGGAGGCAAAATGCTTAGCTGTAGAGTCACTTCAAGTGAAGAGCATTGAGAAGCTTTTTGAGAACACTGTCATTTATAGTAGCCAATTGATAAGCTTTAGAACCAAATGTTGTAGTGACGATAAATAGATCCATCTAGTAGTGTTCAACTATCGAGAGTTTCATAGCTAGGGAAAGACCATTCGAGCGAGATTCACAAATATCCTCATGGACCTCTCTTAACATGTTGTCAGATTCCTCATGTTCTAGATGCCTAAGGAAAGTACCATCTAGCCTTCTCTAAAACAAGTCATTAGTGATGAATAAATACTAGGATACACTTTTGGGAAGGCAATGATAGATTGGAGAGTAGCATGAGGTATTGGAGGTAATGATCGTGTAGATGATTTGAGAATTATATGAGTTATTGGTAGGAAAGGGGAGTTATTCCACTAGGAAGTCATCATAGAATTGATGTTCTCCAAGTTGTAGTATGGAGGCTGAGATAGCCATAACATCCATTGTTTTGTCTTATGCACATAGTAAGTGTTGAAAAGTGATGAATATAAAGTATTTCTTTAATTTATCAACCATAAGTTTTTTCCTATCTTTGGTTCAATATTCATCAGTAACTTAATTGGTTATTAACTAAGAGTAGACAAGAAGTTTGTTGATTGTCCATTCAATAGCCATATTGAATTCATTAGTGAATCCTTCATATTCAACCATATTGTTTGTGCAGAAAAAGATTATCTTGTATTCCTTAAGAAATTTGTAACTTTGTAGAGATATGAATAGAATATCAACATTAGCACTTTTTGGTATAGATGAGCCATCACAATATATCCTCTACAGATTTTGAGTTAAGCTAGATTCATCAAGTATCCCATCCGCAGGTGCCTTAGAGAGGTTTTCACCATTGGATACGTCTTTTAGTTTTACCTTTTTAGAATCTAATACTTCCATAGAGTGGTTTTCACCATTAGACCATGTTTTCTTTTGATTTTTTTCTTTTGACTAACATATTTGATATATTCCCCTATTATATATCTACTCATTGCACTGGTGGAAGAAGGGAAAGGTTCAACAACATTTAGGTTAGGGGATAGTTCAGGATTTTTGTCACAAGATATGAGTTGGATAGATTTAGAAATGAGCTCAAGATGGATGAAGGATAAAGACTCAATGGGTTCAAATGCAAAGACACTGGTATCATCCTCATCATTCATGAATGAATCCGAGAGATTAAGAAAGTTATCCTTCATAAAGCATTGTCGATCGCTAGTTGTCCTAGAAGTATCAGAGGAGTTTAGAGGAATATTACATGAATCTAATTGAAAATGGATCATTCTAAGAACTAAGTACCTCTTGTTGTTCCAGAAGTGTACAAACATGAACCATCTCAATCCTATGTTATCATAACTGATAATAATGTTCATGTTTGATTATCTGATGGAGCTAATGATGAAGACCAACCAAGATAAGAGGAATACATGATGATAGTAGAAAGGTTAGATCAATTATTGTCTTTTCATTAATGTCAAGCAATTGATTTTTTATTTATATTATGTTTCCATATCATTCAATAATGATATAAGATGAATGAGTTAAGGAGAAGAGGAAATGATAAGTTGAGAAGTTGTAGAACTTAATTGGGAAATTGATACAGATCGAACAATGATTAAGATTATGTTTATATAATTATTTTCTACCTAACATATGATTATGTTAAGTTGGTAAAGCATAGTGATGAAGATTTGACAATTCAGTAAGTTAAGTTGAACTACCTACCAAGATGGAAAAGTCACTTGATAAAGTAAAAGTAAAAAGATAGGTCACTCGGTAAAGCGAAAAGGTTTATGCACCAAGAAATGTAACCAAAATTCTAAGCAAAGAAAATTGAGAAAGGAAAAAATATTAAATATGGATGGAATCAACATTTAATGATTAGCTATGATGAGTTGGATGATCATGATGATGATGAGAGTTAGTTATAGAGATCTATGGCTATGAAAATTCAAGTTGAAGATCTACGGCAAGATCTAAGTAGCAAAAAGGATCGAACAAGCTCCTAGAAAAGTTCAAGTTCCTAGGTGAAAAGGAAATGTGTTACCGAGATTTGATTTCAAGGTATAATGAATTGAATAGTCAAGATTGATTTAAGGAAAATGTAATAGATGAGACTAAAAGGCAAAAGTTATCTATATAAAGGATGATCTTGTATGGACAAATGGCTGGCAAACTGAATAGTTTAAAGGTGTAATAATTTGCCTAAGGCAAAGAATAAAAGCCAAGATCTAGAAGCTCAAGAGATAGCACAAGAGAGATAGGCAAAATGATCAAATAATTGATTATAGCCAATTGAATTGATTACAAAGTAGGAGTGCCTGAATATATAGGCAATGCAATAAGACTACATGATAAGAAGATGATAAGATATCAACCACACAAGGTGGAATCACATGTCCACCAAAGGTGGATCATCCTCCATTGTACATGAAAGTATATGAAGCATGTGCAACAATGAGAGGATGATAATGTGATAAGAGCACTAAAGGTGGATCTCACACACAAAGAGGTATGTGATGACAACTATCACACCTAAAGTGGAAATTCTCCTAACTATGTGCTAAAATGAAATGCAAACTCCTAGGTGTCACAATGACAACTAATATGCAAATGCATTATCCTAAGTAAACTTAAGTAAGTGTAATTAGTAAATATTTAATTACACCAACACCCCCCCTTAAGTGCAACTTAGGGGAATGCACTTAAGCTCACAATGCAAGATGGGTCTCGGCTACTAGGCCATGTTAGGTACCCGTGTACAATATGCAAGAGCAAAAGATAATGCAATCTCTCATAAAGTGGAGAAAGAGGGAAAACCTCATGGGAAAAACCCTCCCCCCAAAAAAGAGATGAATACAAGATGCATGCATGGATGGAGTACTCAAGACCCCCCAATTATGATATACATCATGCATATACAATAAAAAATCCCCCAAAGGAAGGAAACAAGGAGACATGATATCCCCCCATAATGAGTAATCTCCTCCAAGGATGGTAAGTGCTTGAAGACAAAACATAGTCCAATTCCTATAAACAACATTTCTCCTCTTAGGAAGAAGATACACCAAGTATAGATGTAAGAAGGCTTCCCATTACGGATAGGAAGTGGGAAGGGGAATCCAAATGAAGTATGATGTCTCTAAAGTATGCCCGAGTGTTTCCATGTCCTTGGTTGATGAAGATGCCATGAACCAATTAGGAGAAAGCCCAGTAGAAGAAGGAACCAATGATAATTGATCCACGTAAGAATTTGGATCAAACTCCAAAGAGTCAAATGTCTTCTCTGAAGTTAAAGAGACCTCCTCCAAATGTTGTGTCAAAGAATCCACAATCATGTCAATCTCGAAAGAAGGATCAAGTGGAGAATGAAGATGAGGGTTAGCATGCTCCCTCACAAAAATTGAAGAAGGATCATCCTCAACAAAGAGAAGATGAATGTCATCAATGAAGTCTTCCAAATCTGAAATGTAGGACTCCACAAGCAAACCTGCAATGTTTGTCAAGTAGTCATCCCATGGAACCAAGTCTGGAAGACAATGAATATCTTGCTACACTATAGAACCTAAACCCATGGCTATGTGAATGCAAGCATCATTAGGAGAAAGAGTAGTAGTCTCAATAGGAGGAGAAGGAGCTACAACTGGAGGTTCTGGATGTTTTGGAAGTGGAGGAATATGTGGATCTCCATATATTTCCCAAAGAATAGTCTAAAGATCAGGAATATTCATTGTTTCATCTTCGTAGTCATCAAAGGAATCCATAACATCCATATCCATATTCAAATAGATGACCTTAACAACTTCTGAGTAAGAGTCACAATTTTAAGAAGGACTTTTAGGTCTATACTCATACAAATAGGACAATAGGTTATGCTCACTAAGATGAGCAAGAACCAATTCACTCCATTTCTTATAATTTCCTCTTGTCAACTTAATTAAACCATCCATGATGTGCTTCTCACATGAAACAATGAGACCAAAAAAATAATGCACCCCCCAAAATGCAATGAGCCAAAGAAACCCCCAAAATAGATGATTTTGGCACTTTATATATAGTGCGTGTACAATTGCCACTTGCCAAAATGAACCAAAGTGGACTTCTGATTTTGATGATTACAACATAAAATATGAAGCTATGGTAGAGTCATACAATTAAGACACAAGACCACTCAAGGATCCAACAAATTACAAGTGCCAAATAGGCCAAAATAGACCAAATTTTGAAAGTATTATGTCCACTCAAAATTTTTCCAAACTGATACCAGATCTGGAAAGTAGACAAAAAATTATGAACTTTCAAAAAAAATAGCACCTAAAAATGTGTCCATATGAGCCCAAACGAAGCCTCTAAAGTTGTAAAAATCAGGATTTGCGATTTTTAGAAAATATCAGAAATAGAGATCAGAAATCACCTGCACCATTGTGTAGATCATGAAATTCTACCCCAAAATAAAAACAAAATCTCAAAAAAAGGACTCTAGATGACTGAGATATCGTTGTTTCAAAATCGCCTTTAAAATTATTTTATCTGAATCACCGCTGCTGAACCTTGAAAATTCAAATGGCTCTAGATTTGGCTTCAGATGTCCGATTTGGATGAAACAAAACTTGATTTAGGGGTTTTGGGACCTTCTCAATGTGATGCCAACCTCTGATTTTCACCAGCAAGCTCTAATTTTGACCTACAATAAAAAAAAAAATCTCCAAATAGGCTATACAAATGAAACTCCTATGGCTCTGATACCATGTAAGAATTTGCCTAAGGAAAAGAATAAAAGCCAAGATCTAGAAGGTCAAGAGATAGCACAAGATAGATAGGCAAAATGATCAAATAATTGATTATAGCCAATTGAATTGATTACAAAGTAGGAGTGCCTGAATATATAGGCAATGCAATAAGACTACATGATAAGAAGATGATAAGATATCAACCACACAAGGTGGAATCACATGTCCACCAAAGGTGGATCATCCTCCATTATACATGAAAGTATGTGAAGCATGTGCAAAAATGAGAGGATGATAATGTGATAAGAGCACTAAAGGTGGATCTCACACACAAAGAGGTATGTGATGACAACTATCACATCTAAAGTGGAAATTCTCCTAACCATGTGCTAAAATGAAATGCAAACTCCTAGGTGTCACAATGACAACTAATATGCAAATGCATTATCCTAAGTAAACTTAAGTAAGTGTAATTAATAAATATTTAATTACACCAACAAAGGGTTACCGACTATTGCAAAGAAGAAGGAATAGAGATCTTCTGAGTGGAAAAATAAAGATTTGATGAAGTGTTGATGCCAGTGGATGATGAAGAATTGAAGTGAAGATTGAAGAGCACACACATATCTGATTGAGAAAAGATAGTTGCACATCAACATGTCAATTTTACTACTATTTCTTATTAGCATTTGTAACAGAGAAATATCTTAACAAAGTGGACTTAACAATCTTATTGTAAATCCTTGAGAAATGTGACATTCTAAAAGAGTGTTTAAAGCCCTCTAACAAGGCCACTCCTAACAGGGTGAAGATCCTAATAAATATGAGGTTAAACCCTTAATCCGGTCACACCTAACAGTGGGTTTTGTAATATTTAACCAGATTAGCTCTTAACTGGGTGTACTTCAAAAGAGTATATTTCTTAGTGGGTGACAATTCCCACAGTGGTTTTTCCCAAAGCTAGGTTTCCATGTTAAATATTGGTGTTACACATTGTGAATGACTTGTGTGAATGATTTACTAATTGATATAGTTTATTTATTTTTGTCAGTAAATAGTGAATTATGTTTCTACCAAGTAGTTACCAAGTTAATCAAAGAAAAGATTTATAGGTTTTTTGTGATCAGGATTACTGATTCACCCCCCCCCCCCCTCTCTCTGTAATCCAAAAATTGGTATTAGAGCTAAGTAACCCGAAGAGATAATTTTAAAGACTTGATTAAAATATCTGAAGATGTATAGGAATGGAAATGAGTATGACAATATCTTGACCGAAGAGAAAGAAAAATAATAATTTGAAGCACTGTTGGCTAATCGACTACCTAGAGGCAAAGGAAAGTATAAAGGAAAGTTACCATTGAAATATTTCAATTGTAATAAGATTAGACATATTGCATCTAGATGTCTTGACAATGACAGAAATGATAAGAATGATAAAAGAGATAACCAACACCGAAGATTCAGAGATTTTAAGGATAAAGGAAAGAAGTCTTTCTACCTAGCTAAGGAAGGTGTAATTGATGATGAATCTGATGATACCGAGGAAGGATATGAAGTTGTCTTTGTTGCAGTAAAGGAAGAATTAGATGAGAAAAAGTATGAAGATGAAAAAGCACTGGTGTCTTATGTAAGTAAACCAGACCCTTGGATTATTGATAGTGGTTGTTCACATCATATGACTAATGATATTAACAAGTTTGAAAACCTAGAAGAATATGATGGAGGATTTGTTAGATTTGGCAATGATGCTCCATGTCCTATGAAAGGTAAGGGATCCATTATGTTAAATGAGAAGATTAAATGTAATGATGCATATTGGGTTAGAGGATTGAACTATAATCTGTTGAGTGTTGCACAACTAAACAATACAAAAGTTAAGATATATGGTGCTAATGGAGATCTAATTGGAATTGGAGGACAATCAAGAGGTAATTTATTTTATCTTGATACTGATCCAAAGAGTTTCTTATTTGATAAAACTAAAGATGTATGGTTATGGCATAAAAGACTATGTCATGTAAATTTTGATAACTTGATCAAAGTGAGTAAGAAGAGTAGAGTCAGAGGACTACCGAGATTAAGCAAACACGATAAAGCTATGTGTAAAGAATGTCAAGTTGGTAAGATGACCAAGTCAAGTTTTCTAAGCAAATCTTATTCTATAATTGGTAGTTTGGAATTAGTTCACACTGACCTTTGTGTTCCTATGAAAGTTCAAAGCTACTATGGAGATTGGCACTTTATTTTGTTTGTTGATGATTATTCAAGAATGATGTCAGTTATGTTTTTAAAAGAAAAATATGATGCATTTCAAATGTTTAAGTGGTATAAGGCTAGAGTTGAAAAAGAAATAGGTAAACAACTGAAGTGTTTGAGATCTGATAGAGGAGGTGAATTTATCTCTGATGAATTTATTGTCTTATGTAATGAGCATGGAATTAAAAAACAAGTGTTTGCACCGAGGACTCCACAATAGAATGAGATAGTTGAGAGAAGAAACATATCTATTGTTGAGTGTGCTAGAACTTTATTGATTGATAAAAATATTGCACAAATATAATGGAGAGAAGCTATAAATACTGCAGTTTACACTCTCAACTGAATACAGTTGAAGAAGGGTACAAACAAGACACCCTATGAACTATGGTTTGGACACACACCAAATGTAAGTTATTTCAAAATCTTTGGAAGTAGGTGTTATATACTAAAAGATTCTAGAAATGGAAAGTTTGATTGTAAAGGTGATGAAGGAATATTTCTTGGTTACTCATCAAAGATCAAATCATATAAATATTTAATCAAGGATTCAAAAAAAAAGTTGAAAGTGCAAATGTAAGAGTTGATGAATTTGCATAAAAGAATGAAGAGGATAGAAAAAGGGAACCTAAGGATTATAATAGATTTTTTTTATGTACAAGATGGTAATTCAGTTGACACAACCAAGAAACAACAAGAAGGCACCAATGAACGAAATGAGCCTCCATTGAGAGATGAGAATACTGATGAACAAGCTATTGAAACTATGTTAGCAAAGTATGTGAGAAGACACCACTCACCGAGAAAAAATATTTGAGACAAAAATGTAGGATTTATGACAAGAAGTAAGTTAAGAGATAACACATGTTTGATTTTTGAATTTAAGGTTAGATTGGTAAATGGTTCATTAGAAAATGAAGATTGGATGAATGCTATGAAAGAAGAAATAGATCAGATTGAAAAGAATAACACATGGTCATTGGTACCGAGACCTAAGAATAAAAATGTGATTGGAACTAAGTAGATTTTCAGAAATAAACTCAATGAGAAAGGAGATGTGATCAGGAACAAAGAAAGATTAGTATGCAAAGGGTATGCACAAGAAGAAGTTATTGACTATGGTGATACTTTTTCCGCTATTGCTAGATTAAAAAGTGTAAGATATTGCTTGCATATGCTACTTACAAAGGATTTAAAGTTTATCAAATGGATGTTAAATGTGCATTTTTTAATGAAATTCTTGAAGAAGAAGTCTACATTGAACAACCTGATGGATTTGTTGAAAAGAACAAGAAGAACATGGTCTGCAAACTGCATAAAGATTTAAATGGATTGAATAAGGCTCCCTAAGCATGGTATGAAAAATTGCACTCTTATTTAGTTAAGATTGGATTTGAAAGGACTAGTGATAACAATAATTTATACTTGAAATATGATAAATCTAATGAAATTTTGATTGCTAAGATATTTTTTGATGACATTATATTTGGTGGTAATGAGATAATGTATAAGTCATTTGATGAGGAAATGAGAAAGGAATATGCGATGTCTATGATAAGAGAGATCAAATTCTTTATTGGACTTCAAATAGAACAAGTTAAGGATGTGATCTACATCACTCAATCTAAGTATATCAAGGATATCCTGAAAACATTCAATATGGAAGACTCTAAACCAGTTGGAACACCGATGGCTACTGCTTATAAATTGTCAAAAGAAGATGATACTAAGGAGGTGAATGAAACACTTTACCATTCCATGATTGGTAAGTTATAGTATGTTGTACATAGTAGACCTAACATTGCACATTCAATTGGTATTGTTGCAAGGTCTTTTACAAACCCCAAAGAAACACATTTGTCTGTAGTTAAGAGGATATTCATATATTTGAAAGAGACTGAAGATTTCAAACTATTATACACAAGAGGAAATTTTGATCTTAAGGTGTATACTGATGTTGATTGGGCAGGAAATATTGATGACAAGAAAAGCACTAGTAGCGGAGCTTTATTTTTAGGAGAAAGACTAGTGACATGGTTAAGAAAGAAACATAGCTGTATTTCACAATCTATTATTGAAGTTGAGTATGTGGCAACAACTATGAATTATTATAACATTGTATGGATTAAACAACTACTGTAAGGTATGCATGAAGAAATTACTGATCCTATTACAATTTATTGTGATAATACTAGTGTTATTAATATATCAAAGAACCTTGTGATGCATTCTAAACTAAAGCATATATCTATTAAGTATCACTACTTGAGAGAGAAAGTACATGATAAGCATGTGACATTGGAGTATGTGAATTATAAGGAGTAGATAACTGATATATTTACTAAACCATTACCAAAGGATGATTTTGAGTATCTCCAAGGTAAGTTAGGGGTTCTTCCCCTATCTATTAATGTTCATTAAGGAAAGATGCATGCTACATCAATCCAAGGACTCAATAGAATATCTATCTTGTGAGTTGATGCTATATTTCACTCTTTAGGTGAAGCCCAAAGTTGTGAAAAAGGAAGTTTGTGAATGTAATGAAAAATATATATACTTGAGGTATATCTTAGATGTTTTTGTTTCTTTGGCATTGTTGTCAAAGAGGGAGATGAACATATGGGAGAATATCAGGGAGAATATGTCAATTGATGTAGGGAGAAGATTACTGAAGAATAGATGTATACAATGAGTGAGAATAGTAATTGATGACAAATTATCGTGAAGGAGATATTTACTGAAAGAGGGAGAATAATGAGACAAATTAGAAGATGAGCACAAAGTATCACGAGGAAGATAAACAAGAGAATGTTGCTGATGGAATCAGAATGGAAAGTGTTACTAACAAAAAGAGAAAGACTACAGGTGAAAGATCAAAAAAGGAGAAGTTACTACTCAGAGGGAGTACAAAATATGAATGACAGTGAAGTGTACCATCATCAATTAAACACTGAATTTGTTAGTGTTTCCATCAATGTCAAAAAGGGAGATTGTTATCATAACTAATAATAATATTGATGTTGATTATCTGATGGAGTTGATGATGAAGACCGACCAAGATAAGAGGAATACATGATGATAGTAGAAAGATTAGACCATTTATTGTCTTGTCATTGATGTCAAGCAATTGATTTTTTATTTATATTATGTTGCCATATCATTTAGTAATGATATAAGATGAATGAGTTAAGGAGAAGAGGAAATTAGAAATTGAGAAGTTGTAGAACTTAATTGGGAAACTGATATAGATCAGACAATGATTAATATTATGTTGATATAATTGTTTTCTACCTAATATATGATTATGTTAAGTTGGTAAAGCATAGTGATGAAGATTTGACAATTCAGTAAGTTAAGTTGTTCTGGCTACTGAGATGGAAAAGTCACTCTGTAAGGTAAAAGTAAAAAGATAGGTCACTTGGTAAAGCAAAAAGGCTTAAGCACTGAGAAATGTAACCAAAATTCTATGTGAAGAACACCAAGAAAGGAAAAGATATTAAATATGGATGGAATCAATGTTCAATGATCAGCTATGCTAACCTAGATGATCATGATGATGAGGAGAATTAGTTACAAAGATCTATGGTTATGAAAATTCAAGTTGAAGAACTATGACAAGATCTAAGAGGCATAAAGGATGGAACAAGTTCCTAGAAAAGTTCAAGTTCCTAGGTGAAAAGGAAACGTGTTACTGAGATTTGATTTCAAGGTATAATGAATTGAACAGTCAAGATTGATTTAAGGAAAATGTAATAGATGAGATTAAGAGGAAAACATTGTCTATATAAAGGATGATCTTGTATGGACAAATGGATGGAAAACTAAATAGTTGAAGGGTTACCGACCATTGCAGAGAAGAAACATAGAGATTCCGAGAAAGAAAACAAAGATCTGATGAAGTTTTGATGGTAGTGGATGATGAAGAATTGAAGTGAACATTGAAGAGTGCACAAGGATATGATTGACCAAATATAGTTGCACATATACAGGTCAATTTTATTACTGTTTCTTATTAGCATTTCTAACAGAAAAATCTCTTAACAGAGTGGACTTAACAGTCTTATTGTAAATCCTTGAGAAAGGTGACATTCTAAAATAGTGTTTAAAGCCCTCTAACAAGGTCACTTCTAACAGGGTGAAGATCCTAAAAGATCTGAGGTAAATCCCTTAACCGGGTCACACCTAATAGTGTGTTTTGTAATCTTTAACCAGATTGGCTCTTAATCGGGTGTACTTCAGAAGAGTATATTTCTTAGTGGGTGACAATTCCCATTGTGGTTTTTCGCAAATCTGACTTTCCACATTAAATTTTGGTGTTACACATTGTGAATGATTTACTAATTGATGTAGTTTATTTACTATTATCAGTAAATAGTGAACTATGTTTCTACCGAGAATTTGTCGAGTTAATCAGAGAAAAATTTTATAGGTATTTTGTGATCATGATTACTGATTCACCCCCGTCCCCCCTCTATAATCCAACATCCTAGACCTTCCTAGGTTCCATGAAGCTGTCGTAGGATAAGGTCTTATATACCCATGATTTTCTTGATTAGCTGGAGTGTTAGCTTGATTAAAAGTAGATGACCTAGGAGTCATATGAATGATTTCCACAAAAGGATGAAAAGGATCATCATTATTTGATTGGTCTTGAGAATTAGAGCTTTCTCCTCTTTCAAAATTCATAGCAATAGCATATATGTGTATGACATCAACTTGTATTTCCATTGTAGAATCTGATAACAAGTCCCACTAATATTCATGCGAATCTGTTTCATTGTTACGATACTATCTGATGTAATCAACTAGAGTTATTATAGGAGGTAGATTCTCTTCATCACTTTTTTTATCGTAGGAGGTATATTTTTAGTAGCGAGAAATTTTTCAGTAGTAGTAATTGTTTATGTTTGAATGTTGACCTCTAATTCAACCATAGACTCAACATGATCATTACTCATAAGCCAAATTATGAAGATGAGTATGAAGTACTCATTTCACAAATATAAATGAAGTGACCTGTTACCTCCTATTTAGATGGGGTGTTTGAATTACTCTCAGAACAAGAGCCCAACAACCATAGACCAAACTAAAATGGAGGATTTGAAAACTAAGAAAATAATTGAATTGCAATTAAACTAAGAATGAGAATGCAGATTTTAGTCTAGAAATGAAGATGCAAAGTAATCTAAGAAGCTTGAAAATGAAAGATGAGAATTAATCTAAAACATAGTAAGCAAACTAATTAACATGAGAGTGCAAAATTATGCTAAAATGAGATTATTCTAAAATGCAATATTATCAAAGCTTAAGAAATATGAAAGTGAGACAAAAATTCACTATAGTTTTAGTGCTCTCAAAAATTGCCTCCCCAAATGAGGGAAAAGAGGTTCATAATATAGAAGAACCCAGGTGAAGGATGAAGAGTTTCTTGGAAAGAAACGGTCGACTCTTCATCTCCTTGGAGGAAGGTGAGACAAATTGGAGATATTATTTAATAAATTAAATGAAATATTGCCACATGGGTGGATTTTCCAATTTCTTGAATAATTGAGCTCAAATTGGGATATTCCATTCAAAGAACTAAATAATTATTTAATTCCTTTGATGTGTATTAGCTAAAGGGGGTGGAATTAATTTAATTAAAGCACTATGACTTTAGAGTTAAATTAATTAATCATAGGGATTATTTAGCCAATAAATGTCAAAATTTAGGAATTAAATATAGTGTATGATTAATGCAAATTTAAGGTTTTTTTGCATTTGACACCAAGTCAAATAAAGTCGATTAGGAGAAAGAATTGCCTAGTATAATAGGACTTTAAGGATGTAGAAATTTGAAGGAATGCACCAAAATTGATTAGAATTATAAGGAGCCAATTTTGGGGTATTACATTTTGCCCCTCTTTGAATTGATATGCGAGCAGCGCGTTGATTCAAAGAAAAGTCTGATGTGAAAAATGATGAGGTTTCAAGATTATCTCTAGAACAGAGCTTAACCCTCGGAAGTCAAGGTTAGAATGCCAAGACATTGATCAGATCGAGTTGCAGAACCATCTCTAGAATGAAGCTCGATTCTCTGAAGCCTAAGTGAGATTGTGAAGGCATCAGTCAGATTACCACTTAGAAGGAAGACTATCCCCAGAACGAGGCTCAATCTTTAGGAGTAAGGGTTAGATTGCCCCAGTACCCATTGATTAAATGATAACTGATGCAGATTTAGGACTATCTCTAGAATGAAGCTTAGTCCTCCGAGATCCAGGTTAGGTTGCCCAGATAACGGTCAGAAAGAGATTTGAGAGCCATCTCCAGAATGAAGCTTGACTTTCAGGAATTAGGGTTAGTGAACGGTCTCGCAATAGGTAGAGATAATCATGCCATTATCTCTCTTAAGGGTGATATATCTATGCTATGGATTACCTATCCCCATCATGAAATGCATTTAAATTATCAACCCAAGGACATAGACTTGAAATGGGACAGCACAGTTTCTGCACTAAGTTCCTTTAGGAGTCATAACACCTATGCTGTAGGAAGTGAATAGATGTAAAATGGATTCACCTCTATTCAAATGTAAAGGGGGAAATATGAGACCTATTCTCAAACCCAAATTCCCCAAAGAAGAGATCTAATTTGATCAACCAAAAAGGTTAATGCACAATCGAATCAATTTATGGAAAAGAGTAGAGAGTAAATCCAATATTTCCCTATATGGAGGAGGATTATGTTTGGAAATCTAAAATAATAAATACTAACCTCAAATTAGGGCAAATTTGGAAAATGTTAAATTATGATGTCTGTGTACACTTTCGGGAAAATTTGAAACCTATCCTGGACTAGAAATGCCGAGACAAAGAAAACCTAGAAATCTTTCCTCAAGATGGCTCAGCTCAGGTTTGACCCTCATAAAAGGTCAAATACCACATTCTTTATTTGAAGTCTGATTCAAATTATGTTCATAGATCTCAGAAGTTTGTCGAAAAGGGTATCCAAATTCGCTCTTAGATCTAAAATTTTGCACCCGTACCTACAAAAAAATGGGGGTTTTTGTTGTATGGGGGGTTTGCCTTGGTCAAACCCTAGTTTGGAATCAACCTTAATATTGAAATTGAAATAGAGAATGCTAGCAAGTAGTAGAAAAGGATCTAACAATGAAGCTATGCAATTCAATAGATATGCAATTGTATTTGAAATGTAAACAAGTATATTGATATGAAAGCTTGAACACAACAATAAATGTAAATCAAACCTCCATGGTTGTATACTTGGAATTCACCTTGGTAAGAGAATGAAGTGGATCTTGAAGATGAACAAAGGATCTTGAAGGAAGATCACATCATCAAGATGGCTAGATCTAGGGTTTGAATGATAAATCTTGAATGCTTGAACCAAATCCCTTCAATGGCTTGAATGCTTGAATCCTTGATCTTCAATGGAGAACTTGGATGGAGAAGAAGATTTGAATGTTTGAATGGATGCTTGGTTGATCACCTTGAGAGCTTGAGAGAAATTGCTTGAGGATGAAAACTTGATTGCAAGAGAAGATGTGATTGATGGATGTGAAAATGAGAGAGGAAGGCCTCCTTTTATAGTGAACTAGGGAACACTCCTCTAGATGGGCCACCTTGGAGAATTAAATCCCAATTAGGTCCTCACCTTTATAAAATATACCTAGATTAAATGCAATTAAAAGATTTACCGTCCTGAAACTTGAAATGGCGAACCCAAAGGCAGGAAAATAAATTTCCCAAAAGCTCGAAGCCCGAAAATTAAGGATCTTGAAAATTTGGAGAAAGGGGTCAAAGTCGAGGTTGACCCTAACCTAGTCAAGTTTGAGCTCGACCTTAACCTAGTCAGGGTCGACCTTAGACATTGACTCTGGTCCCAGGTTGACTCAGAACCAAGTTAGGAGGTCCCAAAGATGTCCAGAAACCTAGAATTGATGCCAAAATAGGATAGAATCTCAGGGATAGACATAAAATCCTATGATTACTGAGATGAAGCCTAGGAGGATCCATTTCTAAATCCTACCTAGAAAATAGAGCCATGGAAGAGGGAAATTTAGGAGAATCCTTAAGATCCTAACCTTAATTTCACCTAGAATGAAGAAATCAAGTGTAGGGAAGAAGTGGAAAGCAGGGAGAAAAGCCAAATACATGCAAAGACCCAATCAAGGTGCTTAACATGACCCCAAACCACTTACTCAGAGGGCTAAATGCTCTTATCATGGAAGTGCTTCCATTTTAAGATGATACATTAAGCCCCCACTTTAGCAAGAGTATGGACTCGATGCAAACTCTTGGTAAAGGAGATCAGAATAAAAAGATAATCTTATCATAATCCAAAGGACAAAGAGAAACCTTAAGCCCCCAGGGACTCAAGTCTTCGTCGACTCCTAGATCACAATAAGAGAGACATCTCTAGAGAGAGAAAGAAGGTGTGATTACCTCACCCAATGAGAACTTATGTCCCATTGTGAACCACACAGGAAAATGGTGCAACTGGATTCACCACCATTCAAATGTAGAGGGGGGAAATATGAGATCTATTCTCAAACCCAAATTCCCCAAGAAAGAGATCTGATTTGATCAACCTAGAGGTTAATACACAATCAAATCAATTTATGGTTAATATGGAAAAGAAAGGAGATCTAATGTTTCCCTTTGTGGAATGGATATTATGTTTGAAATATTGAACAATTGAAATACAAATACTAACCTCAAAATTAGGGTGGATCTAGAAAATGTTGAATTTTGGTGTCTGTGTGTACTTTCAGGAAAATTTGAAACCTTTCCTAGACTAGAAATGTCGAGACAGAGAAGACCCATAAATCTTTCCTCAAGATGGCTTAGCTCGGGTTTGACCCTCATAAAAGGTCAAATACCACATTCTTTATTTGAAGTCTGATTCGAATTCTATTCATAGATCCCAGAAGTTTGGTGAAAAGGGTATCCAAATTCTCTCTCGGATCTAAAACTCTGCACCTGTACCTACAAGAAAATGGGGGTTTTTGTTGTATGGGGGGTTTGCCTTGGTTAAACCCCAATTTAGGAATTAACCTTGAAATTGAATTGAAATATATTGTGCATAAACAAAGTAATTGAAACAAATCACCTCGCTTATGTTGAAGTCCTTGTAGAGGATTTGAATCCTCAAATCCACAAGTAGGAATGCTTCAATGGATGTCGGATGTCTCCAATCAATGGTATTTGATCTTCAACACCAATCTTGACTTGATCTTTGCATATGAGAAGGGTTGAATGAATGGAGAAGGATGGATCATCAAAGGGGGCTCCAAAGAGATTGAATCCTTCAATGGCTAATAATGGATCTCCTTGATGAATGGATGCTTGAACACTTGAATGCTTCAAGACTTGCTTGAAAAACTTGATTATGAAAACTTGATTGCACTTGAGAGTTCTCACAAAACTTGATGATGAAAATGAGAGAGGAAGGCCTCCTTTTATAGTGATCTAGGGCACACTCCTCTAGATGGGCCACCTTGGAGAATTAAATCCCAATTAGGTCCTCACCTTTAGAAAATATACCTAGATTAAATGCAATTAAAGGATTTACCATCCTAAAACCCGAAATGGCCGACCCAAAAGCGGGAAAATAAATCTCTCGAAAGCCCGAAGCCCGAAGATTCTAGAAATTGAAATTTTGGAGGAAGGGATCAAAGTCGAGGTTGACCCTGACCTAGTCAAGGTTAAGCTCGACCTTGACCTAGTTAGGGTCGACCTTAGACATTGACCCTGGTCCCAGGTTGACTCAGAACCAAGTCAGGAGGTCCCAGAGATGTCCAGAAACCTAAAACTAATGCCAGAACAGGACGGAATGTCAAGGATAGACATAAAATCCTATGATTACTGAGATGAAGGCTAGGAGGATCCATTTCTAAACCCTACCTAGAAAATAGAGCCATAAAAGAGGGAAATTCATGAGAATCCTTAAGATCCTAACCTTAATTTCACCTAGAATGAAGAAATCAAGTATAGGGAAGAAGTGGAAAGCGGGGAGAAAAGCCAAATACATAAAAAGACCAAATCAAGGTGCTTAACATGACCCCAAACCACTTACTTGGAGGGCTAAATGCTCTTATCATGGAAGTGCTTCCATTTTAAGATGATACATTAAGCCCCCACTTTAGCAAGAGTATGGACTCGATGCAAACTCTTGGTAAAGGAGATCAGAATAAAAAGATAATCTTATCATAATCCAAAGGACAAAGAGAAACTTTAAGCCCCTAGGGACTCAAGTCTTCGTCGACTCCTAGATCACAATAAGAGAGACATCTCTAAAGAGAGAAAGAAGGTGTGATTACCTCACCCAATGAGAACTTATGTCCCATTGTGAACCACACGGGAAAATGGTGCAACTGGAAAGATGGAATTGAACCGCCTAGTGAACGTGGCTACTCACTAGTTTACCCATCAAGGATTTATCCTTAAGAATATTCTATTCCATAAGAATAAAACCAAAAATAAAAACAAAAGAGATCCAATCTTAAGGACACTTCCGACCTTAAGGGATCACAATATATGTGTATTTGAAACTGGAGGGATCAAGAGATCCTAAAATATAAATCCGTACTTTAAGGATTAGTTACTAATCCAAAAAGGGAAAAGAAGTATCTTGAAAAATATGTGTGTATTGAAAAGTGCATGTGTGCAATAGGTGAGCAGAGCGTATGCCCCCACGTTAAAGTCATTGCTGACACTTTAACAGGAGCAATGGCTTTAACAGAAACATAAACATCTCCATCGATTACATTTCCACGTTGAGATGCCCCCAGACGAAGACAAATCAAGGGAAATATCACATAAACATACAGAGAACATGGAAGGGATCTACCTACCATGGGGTCAGTATGATCATAAGATAATATATATATGATATTATTGCAAATGAAGTGACATCATTCCCCAAAGAAAGTAGAACTACAATCACAAAGGAGGAAAGATCACATAAGATATATGAAGGAGAATCTTTTCAAACCATGACATGAAGACCAAAAAGAATTAGTGCTACCATATCTCAAATCCAAGCAGATTATACAAGGAAACATTTATGAACAATAGCACAGTTACGACATAACATTGAACAATGCATAGAAGAATAGAGATACATATAGAAGAATTTGAACAACAGTTTCGATTCCTTCATCACCTTGCACCAACCGAGTAACAAGGATCATATAAAAGAATCTAACAACATTTAGCAAACACATTACGAGAGAAGCATAGTACAACAGGAAAACACACAACAAAGCTACCACGAAGGACAAGCTGATCAAGCGTGTCGCCTACTTCCCCCATCTTGTTGTATATCATTTAGGGAAGGTGGGTAACTCGCAAGAGGGACTATATCCAACACAGTAGGAATGATAGCCAGTTCCAAACAAGGATCCTCTTGAGAATCACTATGTTCGACACTAGGTGTAAGAGTTAATTGTGATGAAAGCATATTAGGTAAATCAATGTCAATGTCAATAGTCTCATATTCATCATTAACATCATCAGTATCATCAAGAGTATCTTCTTCATCCAAGTTAATTAAAATAGGTTCTAAGATATGAATAGAATCATCATAATCATGCATGTGAACATCATTATTAGTAGCAACATTGTCTAACACTTTATGCATAGGTTTATCCAAAGAAGATAGAGATCTTTTAGCTTTAGTATGAGCACAATGCTTTTTATGACGTTCATTAGTAGAGAGATTACATTTTGATTTATTTGAAATAGGTTGAGAACTAGGAGGAAAAATCATAGGATCCTTCATAGGTTCTTTAGGAAGATTAATAGGATTATCAACCATAGGAGAAACAATCACAGGATCTTTAATAGATTTAATAGAACTAGAAGCCATAGTTAAAGGAGATATTGAAGGTGTAGGTAAAAGACTGCGATTAAGATCCATAGGAGGTGAACTTAATTCAAGGATTTTATGATTTTTATAAGCTTGATATGATCGAAAAAGATTATCAGGGTGAGGAGGACATGAATTAGGTAGGGAAGGCCAAAAGAAATCTAGAGCAACACAATCTCTAGGCCTAGAAGGTTGATATAGACTATGATTGATCATCTTCACTTCATCATCATGAATGAACTTAAGAGACTTATGGATAGGGGAAGCAATAGCATGCATGGAATTCAACCAAGGAAAACCTAGCTTAACTTGAAATTGATCAGAAGTAGGAACCACAACGAAGGTAGTGTTCACAATTTTTCCAAAAAGTTCAACCGGTAAAGTAATAGAACCAAATGAGGGATAAAGAAAACCATTGCAAGTTTGAATCCTCACATCCGATGTATCATAGAAATCACATTGTAAGCTTTTCATAAAAATATTTTCTTCAGTGATAACATTGACTAAGGAGGTAGGATCAACAAGACAACCATGAGTAGGTATCTGAGCAATCCAAGCAGCAATGTAAAGGGGACCATTAGGAGCTTTAATAGTCTCAGAGTAATCAAACGTAATCAAAAGTTCCTGAGGTCTTTTATTCTTAGATTGTTGTTGAGGTTTTGGTTGAGTTTTCATTTTAGGTTTAGGTTTTGGTCGATGTTGAGATTGAACTTGAGGTTGAATCAGAGTTTGAATTTGAGGTTGAGGGTGAGGTGGAGATATAGACTGATCAACATGCTCCACTTGATTAACAACATGATTGAGATCATCCATCTTTGAATCATACACAATTTCCATAGCAGATGGTTGAGCAATAGTATTAGTATCATGCGTAGGTAAAGGATTCATATAAATTTGAAGGTTCTGATTAGGAGGAGAGACAGATGAATTCCCACTACTATCCAGATTGTCAATAGATAAAACCTTAGAATCAATGAGATCTTGAACCTTATGTTTTAAAGAATAACATCGCTCAGTATCATGACCATTCTGATGATGATATTGACAAAAAGCATTTTGATCAAAAGATTTAGATGCAATCATAGTAGGTAAAAGTAATCATATTAGCAGCTAACAACCTATTCATAATAGCATGTAAAGTTTCAGCAAGAGGAGTAAACATACGATTTAATCAAAAAGTAGTGGATGCAGAAGTGGCATTATGAGATGTAATAGCAACCCGATCAGCAACTGCATTCACTTGTTTGTTTATCTTGACATAATTATTGAATTTTTGAAACTTGTTTGGATTAGAAGCAACATCACTCTTATCAACTGGAACAGGAGCCATTGGAGTGGTGCTCTCAAATTGACTCACTTGTAATTGATAATGATGAAGCGCTCACAAAGTTGTTGAAAAGAGGTAAATTCAATAAGCAGAATCTTATCTCTAATATCCTTTTGCAAATTTGAAATAAACATACATTGAATATCAATATCAGGAATAGGATAGGAAATCTGAGCATGCAAATGCTTAAATCTACCAATAAATTCAGTCAATTTTTTTTTAGCACTTTGTTTACAATGCATTAAATCAGTCAACGACACTTGCGGGCCAATATTATTTTGAAATTGTTGAATAAAGGCATTAGCAAGTTGTGGGAAGGAATCAATTAAATAAGGAAGCAAGGAACAATACCATTGTAAGGCCTTGTCACGAAAGGTTCTAGCAAACAGTTTGGCTAAAATCCTATGGTCATGAGAATAATCACTACAAAGGATTTGGAATGTTTTAACATTATCAATAGGATCTCCTTTTCCATTATAATTCTCAAGATGAGGCATCTCACCTTGCTGAGGAACAGGAGTATGAATAATATCTCGGGACAAGGGACTTCCCATGTCACATGTAGGAATACTAAACTTGTTTTGAGTTAAAGAAGCAAGTTTTTGTTGTAAGGATGATACAGTTTGAGCCAAACTAATGATGGTTGAATCATTAGAGGAAATAGGGGGAGTAGAAACATTAGACACACTAGGTAAAGTGTAAGAAGCTACAGGAATAGAGGATACAACTGGAGGAACACTAGGAACTACAGTTGGAAGCGGATTGGAATAAGTAAAAGGAACATTATGATATGAAGGTTGTGATGTAGGAAGGGACATAGGAGGAATACTCAAAGGAATAGAGGGAACCGTCATAGTCACCAAAGAAGGAGTATAGATAGGAATACTAGGTAAAGGATTAGAAGGAGGTTCAACACTAGTGATAGGAGGAGTTAACCCTAAATCTTGAGCTTCTTGAGCTAAAGGTTTAACATTGGAATGCACAAGATGAGTAATACCACGCAAGAGGTTAATACCTTGATCACTATCATAGAGAACTTTCTTAAGAGCCTCTATAGCTTGAATGGCATCTTGTTTATGGTTTTCTTGAAGAAGCCAATTACCCATTTTATCAAGTTCATTGGAAAGTTTTTTGACTTGTTCAGGAGGAACTCTTAAAGCATCATCCACATCATGAGATGAGTGAGAAGAGTTTTGCTCCATAGGAGGATTGGAATCATGAAGAATCAGGTTATCATCTGGGATCCTAAGGAAAGGAGAAGAAGATTTAAGATCAAAGGCACCCATGAGTCAATGACTTCTTCTAACCAGAATGTTATAAGTAGGACTAGTGGTAGTAAAGCTAATAAACCAATATAACGCAAATGAACTAAACTAAAAGCATGAAGATGAAATCTAATTAGCATGCAAGATCAATCACAAAGGAAAAATCTAATACTAACAAGATAAAAAGAAAGCACAATAAGGCAAAGGGAAATCTAACACCACAAAGAAAGAGAGTAAGCTAGTCGGGTTCACCAAAATGAATGATGTTAAAATGGATTCACCACCATTCAAATGTAGAGGGGGGAAATATGAGATCTATTCTCAAACCCAAATTCCCCAAGAAAGAGATCCGATTTGATCAACCTAAAGGTTAATACACAATCGAATCAATTTATGGTTAATATGGAAAAGAAAGAAGATCTAATGTTTCCCTTTGTGGAATGGATATTATGTTTGAAATATTGAACAATTGAAATACAACTACTAACCTCAAAATTAGGGCAGATCTGGAAAATGTTGAATTCTAGTGTCTGTGTGTACTTTTGAGAAAATTTAAAACCTACCCTGGACTGGAAATGCCGAGACAGAGAAAACCCAGAAATCTTTCCTCAAGATGGCTCAACTCGGGTTTGACCCTCATAAAAGGTCAAATACCACATTCTTTATTTAAAGTCCGATTCGAATTATATTTGCAGATCTTGGAAGTTTGACAAAAAGGGTATCCAAATTTGCTCTTAGATCCAAAAATCTGCACCTGTACCTGCAAGAAAATGGGGGTTTTTGTTGTATGGGGGGTTTGCCTTGGTCAAACCCCAATTTAGAAATTAACCTTGAAATTGAATTGAAATATATTGTGCATAAACAAAGTAATTGAAACAAATCACCTCGCTTATGTCGAAGTCCTTGTAGAGGATTCAAATCCTCAAATCCACAAGTAGAAATGCTTCAATGGATGTAGGATGTCTCCAATCAATGGTATTTGATCTTCAACACCAATCTTGACTTGATCTTTGCATATGAGAAGGGTTGAATGAATGGAGAAGGATGGATCATCAAAGGGCGCTCCAAAGAGATTGAATCCTTAAATGGATAACAATGGATCTCCTTGATGAATGGATGCTTGAACACTTGAATGCTTCAAGACTTGCTTGAAAAACTTGATTATGAAAACTTGATTGCACTTGAGAGTTCTCACAAAACTTGATGATGAAAATGAGAGAGGAAGGCCTCCGTTTATAATGATCTAGGGCACACTCCTCTAGATGGGCCACCTTGAAGAATTAAATCCCAATTAGTTCCTCACCTTTAGAAAATATACCTAGATTAAATGCAATTAAAAGATTTACCATCCTGAAACCCAAAATGGCCGACCCGAAAGCGGGAAAATAAATCTCCCGAAAGCCCGAAGCCTGGAGATTCTGGAAATTGAAATTTTGGAGGAAGGGGTCAAAGTTGAGATTGACCCTGACCTAGTCAAGGTTGAGCTTGACCTTGACCTAGTTAGGGTCGACCTTAGACATTGACCCTGGTCCCAGGTTGACTCAAAACCAAGTCAGGAGGTCCCAGAGATGTCCAGAAACCTAAAATTGATGCCAGAATAGGATAGAATGTCAGGGATAGACATAAAATCTTATGATTACTGAGATGAAGGCTAGGAGGATCCATTTCTAAACCCTACCTAGAAAATAGAGCCATAGAAGAGGGAAATTAGGAGAATCCTTAAGATCCTAACCTTAATTTCACCTAGAATGAAAAAATCAAGTGCAGGGAAGAAGTGGAAAGCGAGGAGAAAAGCCAAATATGTGCAAAGACCCAATCAAGGCACTTAACATGACCCCAAACCACTTACTCAGAGGGCTAAATGCTCTTATCATGGAAGTGCTTCCATTTTAAGATGATACAGGAAGATAAAATGCATGAAAGGAATCTATGCTATTGCTGAAGGAAAGTAAACACACTTGACTATTGAATGGAATTACTGTAGAAAACTTGTGAAATGAATCTAAGCCTATCTAACAACTCAAAACATTCACTATGCCCATCTCTACAAATGCTACAGGAACAACCACAGTGGCAATGCTGCAGGAGTAAAATAGTAACTCTATTTGAAAACAGGAAAAGTATAGGAAGCAAATCTATTCTAACTTAATCTAATCCACCTTCCAAGTGGGCCCCCTTGGTTGGCTTCTACTAACTACTCAACACAAGAGATAATCCAAAATCACTCTTCCATTAAATTCTTCTTAACTGGTTACATAACAATTGATAACTCATGAAGAACAAAAATAGAGCAACTTGCACTATACTTAATACATAATTCTATCTTTCTTCATTTCCTACTAAATCAGTCAAAATCCCTTTATATCAAGGATTGAAGCTTATTGAAAACATAATAGAAAATTCTCATTAAACCTTGCCAAATATGGAGGAGATAAAACAACCACGACATAATACAATTACTGCTGACAATAGAATAATAGTTCTAAGGAAATATAGCAGGACTAATTCCCTATATTCTCTGGAACAACAGCTCCTTCAAAGCTCGACATATCCATCAAAATCATGTTGGATTCTCCCACCATGGTTGGTCTTTTAATGGTCCTTCTTTAATATAGATGTGCCACTCTTCATATCGCTCCATGTTTACCTGAAAGGTTAGTAACATTCGGTACACATATGCAAGTCAACATTTTCAACTCCTACTTAAATGTTAGAACACAACTTGAAATAATTATATGGAGTACTGCATTATATTTATAATAGTCAGCAAAACATATCACTCAAGCTACCCATAGATTTTGTGGCTTTAGCTGTACTTGGCATAGGTTCACATAAGTATAAGTCATAAAATGTCTTGAAAATGTTTGTCAGAATATCAATAAAATATAAAGATCATAACAAAATTGAGGCAATAATTGGACTCATCATCTGCCCCCTACTAACAAAATGCATTTCCTCAAGCATTGTATTTCCTTGCTATGGTCCTGAAATCTCCAACAGTCATCTTCCCCTTCTTTCCACTTCTGAAAGTGTAGTAGAACCCCCTTGTGTGTTCCAAGTAATCTTCTTGATGCTCCTCAACCAACTGATCCAATCTAGTAGCACTAATGTCATATAGGGGCCAAAAGAGTGTAGGTGGCTGGAAGGATAAGGGCATCCCTAATTCCCTTCTGGGTTGTCATCCCAACTTCATGTAATTAGCCACTCTGTGGACAGCTGCTTCATAATTAATTGGACTATGTGGTTCTGCTTTTTTGAAAGTTTCTAGCAATCTGTTCCACCTACTTCTGACTCCTAAAAGAGCTCTTTGGGCCGTAAAATTGGGCAATGTCTGATAATCTCTATAAATTTTATCCATCAATGCAAATACTTTCTCCCTGATTTCTGGCTTTGGTCTCCCATAAGTCAAATTGAGCCAATCCCTCAAAAGAACATCAAACTTATGTGACTTAGCCCTTAATGGCAAAGGCTCAGATTTCTCTAGATCCATGTAGGTGTTCAGCTATCTGTCATAGTTTGTCTCATTATGCATCCATGCCATCAAGGCCCTTAAGTGAATGTCCCCTATATAGAGCAGAGGATTCCACTCTGTTTCATGTGGGATAATAAAATTGTGCAAATAGAACTCACATAACATATTCTGTTGCCATGATGGCAAAGTCTAATACAAACCATAGAATTCTTGGGCCAACTTGAATTCACAATCAATGTCCTTCATTGTCATCATAAGTTGGAACAAAAGAAATTGCTCCTTTAAGCAAATAGCATATACCCTAGGTGGTGGTCTACAAGCTATCACCTGGTTAGCTAGTTTTAAGGCCTTGTCCATTTTCTCTTTCTGTTTCCTTAGCTGCTCTTTGAGAGATTCAATTTCCTCATCCTTCTCAAACATCTCCCTTTGCATTTGGTTTCTTTCCTACTTCCACCATATTTTTTGAAACATAAAATGTTTGTATAGATGAAAGAGGATAGACTGAATTGTTGATGAAGGGAACTCTTGTATTTGAGCCTTCTTTTTCTTCTCCTTAGCAGTTTATTGGAAGAAGTCAGTGAACCACGTTGATTGGTAAGGTATAATGGATACATTAGAATATACAAGATGCTAAGAAGGAGTAGATTGATCATTCATAGGAATGCTCTCTTGCATTACTTCAGGGTTCGTCTCAGGCATTCCTTGGTCATTCGGTGGTATGCTACTGTTGGGTTCTTGCTCATTAGGAGGCTCCTCCATATGATGGGGTTCTATCTGCGTAGGGGAGTCATCAGGAATATATTCAACAGAGGGCTCTTTAGCAGGTTTTGGTGCTGGAACATCTGGGTGTTGAGGAGAAGGTGGAGACACCTATCCTCTCATGCGAGGGCTTCTACGCACAGTTGCCTCTTCAACCACTGCAGTTTTAGGTTGGCGAGACCTTTTTGAATTATGTGCTGCAGGAGTAGTTACTGTAGGACTCGACCATTTTATTTTATTAACTTGGATTGTAGGGTTTGAAATTTCTCCTTCTGAGTTAGGGATTTCTTTTCTAACTTTCTGCTTTCCCTTTCTTGAGGAAGAAGTGGGTACATTACTTTCTGGAGTAGGTTTAGGAGGTTGGTTTTCTGGTGGTAATTTTGGTTCTTTTTCTTTCACAGCTGCTTCTTCAGTAGGGTCAAAAGATTCTACTGCATCTTCTAGAGGTTGGGCCACAGGATTTACTTGGGGTTGCAAAGTTTTGGTTTGGACAAATTCTGCCCATGACATGGGGGAAACATGCCTAAGAGATTTTTCAACCAAAAGCTTGATAAGGGCATGGTGACTAATGGATTTTTCATTGCCCTTTTGAGTTTCCTTGGCACTGATACTTAGCATATTATAAAGAAAATTGGGAATATTAACCTGAAGATTATGCCTGATACAATTAAGCAGCTTAAAATGATGAGCATGCAAGTTTGAAAATCTTCCTTCACAAGTTAAATACCTGATGATGTGTGTAGCCAATTCTAGAAATGGTTATGGAAGAGACAATCTACTACACCCCTGCTTAGTAATTTCAATTAGAGGATCACCTGGCCTAGAGAACTGAGCTCGAGATGACCTGGCGTCATGCTCGTTTGGATAATGTTCTCCCACAACTAGTAACCCTGTAACTTCCGCAATTCTCTCTTTAGTAGCAACAACTGTCAATCCCCATATAGTTTCTTGTCCTTCTTCAAATGTACCCATGAATTTTGCAGCAACCTCCTCATTAAATTCTGTCAACTGAAGAAAATAGCCAAGCTAGCCACATGCATTGAACCTGCAGACGACCTCAACATCTGCCAGCAAAATACCATGAATGACTGGTTCATGTTTCTGTAATTGTCTACCCATCTTAATAATGCCCAATCTCTAAATGTTTTAGCTCTCCAACCCACTGCTAAGCTTTTGGTTTCTCTGCGAATTCCCTCTTTTGAAATGCAATTGTGATTCTTGAAAATACTGATATTTTTGCTTGCATTACCTTTGTTTTACTTGACATGAACTATAATAATGGCATTGATTTCAGAGGACATCAATACCTTAAGTGGGATTTACCTCACAAATTAATTATGATCCTTTTGAAGTCATGTCAAGTTCAAGAAATCAGAAGTCATGTCCAAGTCGCCTCTCGCACGAGGAAATAGTTTCCTCGTGAGGGTGAGGGCTCCATCGCATAGGGCTCCTCCACGACCTTGTGCAAGGTGCTCGGTGATGTCATGCAAGATTTTATCCTCAGTGATGAATTCTCGTGCAAACGGGGATACCAGCTTGCACGGGAATCTGCTATAACATTTTAGAGTCTTTGTCCAATTTTTCATAAAATCGGCCAATTAGAGCATCCAAGAGTCATGTTTAGGATAGGTACATAGTTCCAGTTATTGTGTTTTGCATTAAAAACCATCATGATCAAGATATTGATTGAGTGTTGTCTCTTGCATTGCAGGTTGACTTCCCAGATATTGCATTCTGGTCTCACCACCCGATCATCGGTGAGCTAGTTTGACGGTTAGATGATGCTGAGGGTGCCCATATAGATGGGCTGGGATTGTCTTATTTACGTGATGTCCTGACATTCGCGCAAATCATAGTTTTCTAGGTGCCTTGGTTGAGTGTTTCCACTAAGAAATGAATACCTTCCACTTGCTAGTAGGGGAGATGACAATCACCCCAAATGATATCTACAAGATTCTTAGGATACCATTCCATGGCGCAAGCATAGAGTATGAGGTTTATCAAAGAGCATGCACCTTGGCATTGAGAGCTATATTTCAGGATGAGCTAGTGATGGGTTGGGCCATCTCGTGGGATGACCTGATTGGCCGATATGGAGTAGGACATAGGTTTGCGGTGGTTCTAGCACTATTCTTGAGTTGTTACCTGATGCTGAAAAGAGGACAACATGGACTGGAGTGTAGTTGGGGACACATGTTGCAACAGATGTTGGATAGGCCAGTTGTGAGGTTCGGATGGGGTGAGTGCATGCTTGCCCAGGTGTATCATGAGATGCATGAGATCATGTATCAGGGCTCTAGGACTATGGCCGCAGGAGTCTTTGTTCTATAGATCTGGGCCTGGGAGCATCTCCCCGTATGCAGGCCAATTTTTTATGACACCAGGCAACCTTTAGAGCTATATATCTATAGGTATGCTAGATAGATGACCCAACTAGTGCTAGGTAAGATAGATTAGTGGTGAGGGTAGCTAAACGACATGGTTGCAGTGATTTGGCGGCCATGGGCGGCGACAGAGATATGGGATGACACGTGACACAAGCTCCCACATATGTTATTTTCACATCCTTTGATTAGGCGTACCATTTCTATCATTGAACACTTCCTGCTATCATGGGTCTTACAATAATTTGGGAGGCCTTAGGACGTCTACCAGGAGTACTATACAGATGCCTGATTCACCGATGAGGCAAAGAAGGCCTGACAACCGAGGTTAGACTAGGGAAGGTGTATGATTGATGCATAGATGCCACCAGCTTAGTGGGATTATATGGCAGATGTGACCAATGTAGGGATGACACCTGCATACAGGGATCACATATTGGTGCATCCTTATCCTAGATTCATAGATCTTGTTGGCATGGGCCAGCAAGTACAATAGGTAGTTCAATTGTAACCTGTGTAATAGCAGGTACAATAGCAAGTGGCCCAACAACAGGCTAGACAATAGCAGAGGGTGTTGAGGCCGAGGACCGGGCAGGTAGACATTCTTGCGATGCAAATGGGTTCAGATACAAGTGTTGGTAGTAGCAAGGACACATCTCAACAATCACCTCCTGACAAGGGGTCACAGGTCAATGATACAGACATGTAGGATTAGGCAACACAGGATCCACCTATGGGAGGGTAGATCACATAGTTACAGGAGGCTCTATGGAAGAGCCAAGAGAGGATCTGATAGGTACAATAGGAGAGAGATGACTTCCATACATAGGTCATTGTTCAGGAGACTTGAGTGGTCGAGAGGGATCGAGAGGTCAGAGGGCTACAAGAGGCGTTGGCTAGGGCTCAGCTAGAGGCTAGATATGAAGCTGCACATGCAACATATTATTATGCAGCATATGTCAGGGTAGTGCTAGATTTAGTAGAGTAGGTTTCACCATTTTCAGAGTATGCTGGAGCACGAAAAGTTCCACAAGGACCTCCACCATAGGGACCACCTCCACAAGCACCACCATAGGCACTGCCATAAAGAGCGATGCCTCCACCTCCACCTCCTCCTAGTGGTAGTGGGCAGAGCTAGATTAGAACTTGATATACATTGATCTATTGCCCCATTTTTTATAGACTATGCTTGAGTAGCACCATTCTTTTGTATTGACATTGATCACTATATATATGAGCTCAACTTTTAGCATCATTGTACTTGTGTATATATTGCTTTAGATTTGTTTATGCATTATGAGATGTTTCCTATATGATTAGATGAATAGATACAAGATGCACATGATTCCTTTACGTATATGCAAATGAATATGCACATGTTTTATTTTATATATGAGTATGCAATGGTAGATGGTAGATGAATAAATGCAATGAATGATTTGATTTATGCTTATGATGAATGCACATGTATATGAATATGTAGATGTAGAATGTATGCATATGAGTTTATGGATGCAATGAAAATGCAATGGAAATGCAATGTTTATGGTACTAATCATCTCATGCAGGATGTCGCAATACATGACAGGTACTAACCAAAAGAAAGTTTGAAGATCGAGAGTGAGGATTAGACACTTGTGCAGCCAAGATGAACCTGGGACTGAAGATGAGAACCCTCAGTGAATAAATCAAGGAGACAATCAAGTGAACACAAAAACACTATCTCAATGCAAGCCTAGAATGAAAATGCAAGCCTAAGCTAAATGCAAAACCCTAAGACTTGGTTGTTGGGCCCATTAGGATATCATCATAGAGTTTTTAATAACAGACACTTGTAAGATGTCATACAACCCTCACTAACATTGCAATCATGAGAATATGAATATGACATTAGTCTTAGATTTGTCGGAATGAGGTGTAAGCATTAAGGCATAAGAAGCCAGAATGACTTGAACACCTATTCCTTTTGATTTAGAAAGTTAACATAAGCATCAAAGCATAGTTGCTAGAATGACCTGAATGTTGCTTGCATAAAAACATGCCAGATATGCAAGAGTTTCTTCCTTTTTCTAAGTGAATGATAAGCATATCAAGGTGCTAGCAATGACCCTTATGTTCACTTCACAGAACGAGCATTTGGAATTTCACTTGTAGCAGAAAGAAGTCACTCAAAAAGACAAGGAGAAGAACCAACCTCACCAAAGTGTCAGAATAAAAGGAGTCAAGGTACACATGGCCATCCAACATGAGATGAAGGCTCTCATAGTGGACACCCCTCTTATATAGATCCTTTGCATCATTGGAACTAAACTAGCGAACAAAAAGCAAAGAAAAGATCATGCCCCTAGTCTTCGCTTCTCTCAGTCAAGAGGGACATCTTAGAGTTGCTCGAGGAGGAATGATAAAGTGAAAAGACAAACACACAAAAGAAAAGCTCAACATGCTTTAGAGAGTTTCAAATCTGGTTTTTAGTTTCAGTTTCAGCGGATTGACGTCGGATCAGAAGTATACAGTGCGAGAAGTCTCAAGGAGAAATTAGAGAGCGAATGAAACATCAGCAGGTAGACATAGTGGGAACCACTGGTGACTGATGTACAAGGGATCCTCGAGAAGAGAGATCCAATTGATAACTAGGTATCAATAGGTAGACATAGTGAGAACCACTGGTGACTGATACACGAGAGATCCTCAAGGAGAGAAATCTCAAAAGTAGCTAGGCATCAATAGGCAGACGCAGTGAGAACTACTGGTGATTGATGCAAGAAAAATCCTTTGAAAATGATAGGACAATTGCCCCCTAGACCAGGAAGGTGCCCCCAAGTGTGACCAATTTCAATCCATGTAGAGTCGAGCATAATCTCGAAGATAACTGAAAGCGAGTGCGTGAACTAGCAAACTAAAGCAGGAAACAAACTAAAGCAAGAAAGGCGTGAAAGCAAACTACACAAGGCCAAGCGGTGCTACAATAGGTATAGCATTGGGGAACAAGAGGCACCTATTTACTAGGTTTTCACCATCTTGGCAGAGATTCTATTTTTGCTACCATGACGCCTGTTTGCCAGGTTTTCATCAATGACACATTTTTTCTTTTTCAATTTTTTTGTACTTTTCTCTTCTTCTTTTTTGCATTTTTGAATTTTCAATTTTTTTGTATTTTTCATTTTTTATTATTATTATCAAGGCACTTGTTTACCAAGTTTTCACCGGGATAATAGATACATCAAAGTGCCTATTTACCAGGTTTTCACTAAGATGATCATTTTTAAGGACATTTTGCAATTTGTAGGATTTTTTCAGAATAAAGTATGTACAAGAGCATACAGAGAATG
Organism: Chamaecyparis obtusa; assembly: GCA_027943335.1. Lineage (NCBI taxonomy): Eukaryota > Viridiplantae > Streptophyta > Pinopsida > Cupressales > Cupressaceae > Chamaecyparis > Chamaecyparis obtusa. The sequence goes on along the minus strand of BSBK01003565.1, from coordinate 374,258 downwards.
TCTCAGCTGTAGAACCGCTTTAGGTGTAGAGCGTTGATTGGCTCTTTGAATTGTTCTCCTTTAGTAGTAGAGAGTTGGTCAGCACTAGACCCAAATGTTGCAGTGATAATGTATAGACTGAGCCAATTTGGTTCAAACTTTCCTTTCTGGATCCGTTGTTGTTGATTCTTTGGGTTCTCTCTCAGGATGAGATCACCCACTTGAAATTCTCTTGGTCTGACCTTCTTATTGTAACCTTTAGACATTCTTTTCTGGTATGGTCTTAGATGATCGAATGCCACTTGCCGACGTTCATCCAGTAACTCTAGCTCTTGTAGCCGAGATATTCTAATATCTTCATCAGTAATGAGGCCCTTTAGAGAGACTCTCAATGTAGGAATCTCTACCTCAATAGGCAACATAGTATCCACACCATAAACTAAGGCAAAGGGCATGGCTCTTGTTGGTGTTCAAATGCTTGTTCTATAGGCCCATAAAGTCGAATTAATCTGGAGGTGCCAATCTCTACCAGATTTGTGAACTGTTTTGTGCAGGATCTTAGGGATTGTCTTGTTGGAAGCTTCTGCCTATCCATTACCCTGGGGATAATAAATCGAGGACCAATGCTAAATGATTCTGAACTTAGTACATAATTCCTTTAGATCCTTATTCTTGAACTGCCCCATGTTGTCAGTGATTATTAAGGAGGTACACCATATCTACAGATGATGTAATTCAGTATGAACCTGGCAACAGATTTTCCATTAGCTATGGCCAGAGGCACTGCCACAACCCATTTAGTAAAATAATCTATGGCAATGATAATGAACTTGCACCCTCTAGAGGAAGACAGATGAATCTGACCCACCAAATCAAAGGCCCATTGCTGAAACGGCCAGAAACTGATGAAGGGAATGAGCTCCTTGGCGGGAGTGTGAATCAGATTTTTGTGAAGATGACACTATTTGCAAGATTTGGCATATTGTATAGCTTCTTTTTCCATATCCAACCAGTAGTAACCAGTTCTAATAAGTTTATGAGAAAATGTCAGGCCGCTCGAATGAGAACCATAGATGCCTTCATGCACCTCAGCTAACGCACATTTGGACTTGTCGAGTTCTAGACACCTAAGGAGGGTACCGTCTAGACCGCACCTATACAAGTTGTCAGCTATAATGACATATCATGAAGCACTGCGGATCAGGTGACATTTTTCATTCCGGGTATAAGTGTATAGGATAATTTGGTCCCGGAGGTAGGAGTAGATATGATGGTAATGGGATGAATCATGTCCAATGACTGAACAGATCATCTTAGATTTAGGGGTATTGTAGGATGGGTAGCGTAATGTCTCCACCAGGAATTCATCTCTAAAGTCATTTTCTGGCATTTGTAGCATGGAGGCAAGAGTAGCCATGGCATCGGTTGATTTATTATCTGCTCTTGGAATCTGGTGGAAATTAATGTGTGCAAAGTAATTTTTTAGATCATCAACCATTCATTTATAAGGCACCAGCTTTTCATCCTTGGTTTGATAGATATCATTAACCTGATTGATGACCAATTGTGAGTCTCCAAAGACCTTAAGTTCATCAAGATGCCATTCAATGGCTATCTTCATACCATTGATGAGGGCTTCAAACTCAGTGATGTTATTTGTGCAAGGGAACAACATCTTATAAGCCTTTGGTAAAGAGTATCTTTGTGGTGTGATGAATAGTATTTCAGCACCTGACCCTTGCTGGGTGAAAGGTCCATCGAAGAACATGTTCCATGTCTGATGTGTAAGAAGCATTATAGACTCATCTGGAAACTCAATTTTCAAGGGCTGGTGATCTTTGAGAGGAGCTTCTGCCAACTAGTTTGCAATTACTTGTCCTTTAATGGCCTTTCTCTCTACATACTCAATGTCAAACTCACTGAGTATCATGACCCACTTCGCCAGTCTGCCTGTGAGAGCAGCTTTGGTAAGTAAGTACTTTACTGGATCAATTTTAGCAATGAGTCTTGTAGTGTGAGAAATCATATAGTGTCATAATTTCTATAAAGCAAACACCACTGCTAGACAAGCTTTTTCAATGACTAAATAGTTCATCTCATAAGAGACCAGAGTTCTGTTGATGTAATAAAGGGCTCTTTCCTTGTTATTTTGGTCTTCTTAAGCCAAAAGAGCACCCAAAGACGTGTTTGTAGCTGAGATATAAAGGATGAGTGGCTTCCCATGAATAAGAGGCATAAAGATTGGTGGATTTTTAAGATATTGTTTGATTTGAGTGAGCCCTTTGTCACATTCTTTGTTCCACTCATAAGTCACGCCTTTATGTAGAGTTTTGGTGAATGGTTGTGACTTATTGGCCAGTTATGCAATGAAGCACCGAATAGATTGTAGTCTACCCTAAAGTCCTCTCATCTGACTGATGTTCTTTGGTGGAGGAATTTCCATGATAGCTTGAACTTTTTCTAGGTCTACCTCTATGCCTTTAGCAGATATGATGTAACCCAATAGTTTGCTAGAAGTAACACCAAATGCACACTTTTTTGGGTTGAGCCTCAGACTGAATTGTTCCATTCGATCTAGTATAGGACCTATATTTGTAAGATGTGTTTTCCGCTACATGCTTTTGGCCAAAGTGTCATCTACATAGTCTTCCATTGTTTTGTGCATCATGTCATGAAAAATAGTAGTGACAGCTCTTTGATATGTAGCTTCGACATTTTTCAGTTCGAAGGGCATGACATTCCAATAGAAATTTCCCCAAGCACATGTGAAGGCAGTCTTTTCTTGGTCTTCTGGCGTGATCTTTATCTGATTGTAACTAGAGAAACCATCCATTAGAGAATACATTTCATAGCCCGTCATCATATCCACAATCATGACGATATTGGGTAATGGAAAGTCATATTTAGGACATGCTTTATTCAGGTCCCAAAAGTCTGTGTAGACTCAAATGGATTTATCATGCTTGGTAACTGGAACAATATTGGAAATCCATTCTGCGTAGTCAATAGCTCTGACGAAACCAACTTTGAGAAGTTTTTCTAACTCAGCCTTGACTAAAATTGTCACATGTGGATGCATCTTTCAAAGCTTTTGTTCGACAGGCTTAATGCCTGGTGCAATAGACAGATGATGCATGATTAGATTGGGATCCAACCCAGGCATATCAGAGTAAGTCCATGCAAAATTCATTTTCTTGCTTCGAAAGAAACTGGTGAACTCTTCTTTCTCTTCCATAGATAGAGACCGTGCCAAATGAATAATCTAAGGTACAGCTTCCATACCCAAGTTCACTGGTTGGGTTGGCTCAATCAACACTGATGATCTTTCTTGAAAATGACTGGGAAGTGTATCAAGTATCTCATCCCTGGGAACCTCAAAGAGGTTTTCACCCTCGGATACGTCTTTTATTTTTACTTTTTTTTGGCTCTGACACTGCCACAATGTGGTTTTCACCATCAGAGAACCTATTCTTTTTTCTTTTAATTGTATGACTAAGATACTTGATATCAGCTTCAATCATGTTGATATTGTCTTCACTGGTGGAGAACATTACAGGTTCGACAACATTAAGATAACAGGCAAGAGTACAGTCATTCTGGAACATAAGGACTTCACTAGATAGAGAGGGAGAGTTCCAATTGATGAGTTTGGGATTTTGGAGTGAAAGAGAAGTGGCAGGTTCAAGTGTGTTCACACTATAGCCATCGAAAGTGTGGATGAGTAAGTCAAGACCTAGAGCAATCTCATCCAGAGGTGTGTCCGAGTCCCTTCAAGTCCTCACAGTAGAAGTAGAGGGAATGTTAACATTAGTGGAATCACACTCGGTCACCCTAACACTAGACCCTTCACCTACTTCGAAAAGGTTTTCATACACATGAACAACATCTATATCTTTATCAAAAGTTGCATCAAACAGAGAATCAAACTCATACTCATGTGAATTAGTGATGCTTGATATGGGAATTTCATCAACACTTGTTGTACCATCTGACTCATTTTCATCTCTTGTAGTATTGATGGTTTGTTGAAGTTGATCTTGTTTATACTGCTCTTGGAAAGCTGATAGTATGTACTATTCACCCTAAAAGTCAGGATCAGCAACTTGCATTGCTCTCCACTAGTCATATGTGAGTAGATGCATTGAAGCGGTGTCATTAGAATCACTATCAGTCTCTACTAGATGGACATGTATAATAGGATCATCTCATTCTTCAAAGAATGCATCAAGATCTGGAGGAATGGGATAGGGAAAGATATCCTTGTCAGAGCTATCCTCTGGATTTGCAACTGTGGTAGTGTCTTCAAATTATGGCCATAATTCTATTTATGGTTCTGGTTCCGGTACAAACTTGTAAATCCCTAAATGAAATGGGATTTTCTTAAAGCCTAGACCTGTGGTGTTCTTGGTTCGACAACCTGTGGCTTCAATTAGTTTAAGAAAACCATTATCATTCACCCCTATAGGTCCACTCCCTTTGTAACTAAAGCGGTTCATGATTTTGAAGGCTTCACTGTATGGTTCTTGTTCTAAGTCACGAGCATGAGTGATTTGCTTAGATGTATCCTTTCCTTTGTAAAGCCAAGCTATAATAGCTCTTTCCTCATCCTCATCTTCTAATGGCATTGTGGCCCATATAAAGGCACCACCATAGACTATTTGAGGAGAACTAGCAAAGGGTTTATTTCTCTCAGAGGGTCTCCTGTAGGAACATGGAGATGGAGGCAAAGCTGCTAATGATAACACATGTTCTATCTGATACCCCCCTATGCCTGTGTCTTTGAGCTTCAGAGTCTAATCCATTTCTTTGAGTTTGGCATTGTAGAATTCAGTAGACTCCCTATTAGTTGGGACAAGACTGTCTACAAATTGTGTGAGTGCGTTGCAAGAATAGTTGGTATTGGCAGGTACTGTCACTTCTGCTCCATGGAATGGGAACTTGATACATTGGTGATATGTGGATGAAATTGCTTGCATTTCATGGATCCATGGTCTACCCAATAGTATATTATATGTAAGAGGAATATCTAGAACTTGACAAATGACATCTCTTTCAACAGGTGCCACTCGGATGGGCAGCACAACTAGACCTTTGGATTTTCATTCCTCTTCATCATATGCCTTAATGGTAATTTTCTTGTAGGCATCTATGCAATCTTCATCATAGCCTAATTGGGTGAGTAGCTCAGTAGAGAAAATATTGAGGCTAACACCATTGTCAATGAGGATGCGGCAGACATGCTTTGGACCTATCATGACTTCTATATGCAAAGGGGAATTGTGCAGATGGCTCAGCGAATGGTCATATTCTTCGAAGAAAGACAAATAATGTGGTGAGGTTAGGTGACCCACCAGGGATTGAAACCGGTCAAGATCCAAATCTTTTGGGACATTTGCCTCAACGAGGGCTTTGTCAAGAATCTCCCTATGAGCAGGCGAGATCTTCAACAACTCAAAGATAGTGATCTGAGCGTTGGTACGTTGCAGCTAGTCTAGAATGATGTAATTAGCAGTATTAGGCATGGGGACTGATTTTGAGTTTTTATTGGTAGGACCAATAATAGCTTTATCTGCAGGTTGTTTCAGTGCGGATGTAGAAGGGTCAAGACCCTTAATAGTGATTTTCGCATGAGAGCAAGTAACAACATTTGCGCAATCCTGAGATGATTCCAATTTGGGAGAATGAGATGCAGGGCCTCATAAGACAAACAAAGTCTGAGCCTTAGGAGCATCCTCACTCCCCTTGATAGTGATCACATCACAATATTCAACCTCCATAGGTTCAACCATGTTAATGACATTGTCATTGGTACCATATGTGTAGTTAACCTTGTTGTTGGCATTCTTGTTTTTGGAAGATTTGCCCTTCTTATGAGGAGGAAAGGGATCTTTAAATGCCTGATGATCTGAGTTCTTGTTATGATCGCTTACAACAATATCCCCATTTTTTATAAAATCTTGGATCTTGTGTCTAAGTTGAATGCAGGTAGAAGTCTTATGACCCTTGTTTTGGTGATAATCACAGTGTGGTGGTTTCATTCCACCAAGAAGGTCACGGTTGCAGGTCATAGGGACGTAAATTTTCCAAAGGAGCAAGTATCTAGTTTTACACAAGAGTCTTGTAAACCACATCAAGGGGTTTTCCCAAGGAAGTAAACTCACGCTTGGGTCGAGAGGCCCAAGGTTTGTTTCTGGAAAATCTTGAAGGTTGCTAAGTATTTGTTGCAGACTTCTCAATGGCTTTGGCCACCTATAAACTGGAGGCAAGGTTGAAAAATGACTTTAAGGTTTTGGGGTCACATTGTTAACAACTCCATCATTTACAACATCTCTGTTCTTGTTGACAAACTTACCTTTGTCTTTGTTCGAGGAGGAAGACCCTTGTTTATTATCCTTGTTCAAATTCAACTCTCCTTTCTTAACCATGAATGCTTCTATCCTCACAGCTTGTTTAATCATATTATCAAAAGTTAGGGGACCTTGCAACTATACTTGATATCCAAAATTAGGGATGAGATTATCTAAGAAGATATCGAGCTTTTCGAACTTAGGTAACTTACGAGGATATTTTGTGCAAAGTTGTCTCCATCTTTGGAGGAATGCCAAGAAAGGTTCCCCTTGTCGCTGTTTCAAATTACAAAGATCTCAGATATTGACCAGATGTTGAATATTGTGTGAGTAATGTTTGATGAAAAAATTAGCCATTTCGTCAAAAGATTTGATACCAGTGGGTAGTCGAGAGAACCACTCCATGGCCAACCCACCCAAACTACAAGGAAAGAGGCGCATAAGATAATTCTGGTCATGTATGAACTCCATGGATAGAGCACCAAACTCCCTCAAGTGATCTTGGGGATTAATAGTACCCAAGTATTTTTCATATTTGGGGAGCTCTACACCTTTGGGAAAAGGTGGCATGTGAAGACTCTTATCGAATGGGAAAGGACATATGCTTTCCATTATGAACTATTGTACTGGTTTATCCTTATCCTTTGCAAGTTGGCTAATTTGGTCTTGCATGTCTCAAATCATCTTTTTTAACTTGGCGGTCTCAGTCTCTTCTTCTTTGGCCACAAGTGTCTTTACTTTGAAATCGAGGGGTAACTTGGCTCCTTGTTTAGCTAGTTCTAGAAAATATTTCTCCTTTTCCTCTAGAAGGAGGATTTCCATCATTTTGATAAGACTCTTGTTGGCCTTTGCAACATCTATGTCATTTTGGGTTATCGTCTCATCGTCATTACCAAGAATTTCAAAAATGCTTGGGATTTGATTTTGGTCATTTTGGTTTTGATTTTGGTCATGTTGAGATTGATCATGACGATCATTTTGAGATTGATCCTGATGTTGGTAATTTCGAGATTGATCATAACATTGGTCATTTTGAGATTGATCATGACTTTTGATGTATCCACCCTCTTGGAAGTTGAATGGGTCTCCCATCTTGTCAGTGTGGGATTGTGTAGCGTGCACAAATTCAACACGAGTGGTAATAGATTCGATATGATCGAAAGGGTCGATAGGTTCGAAAGGGTTGATAGGGTTGATAAAGTTGATAGGATTGACCCAAGAAAGTGGCCTTTTAGAGTTTTGTTGATCTGGGAATAGGTGTTTATGTTGTTCTTGAAACAATAATTCAGGTTGTCTTTGAAACAAGGGATTATAACACTGTTGGAACACTAGTTTCCAATTCGGACTGATATCTATGCAAAATGAGTGTCTGACCCTAGGCCAAATGGTAGGGGGAGATGAAGATTGAGGCAGACTTTCTCATAAAATTCCTAGTGAGGAGGAACGTGAGGATCTTTCTTGACACTCAGGTTGGATAATAGGTTCAGAAAGACCTCTCCCTTGATTATGAGATCTACCTCTACCTTATCTGACACCACGTATGGGGAATATGTTGTCGCTTCTAGTTGTAACAGGCATAGATGAAGATGAAACGAGAGAGGACTTGGGATTATGCTAGAACTCTATCTCTGGAATAGCGAAAAAGAGATAAAAAGTGAAATGCACCCGACACAAATCATTGAGAGTGTGGCTAGAATAGCCAAGATGTGACTATCATGTCGCAAGGTACAAAAGCACAGTAGGATAAGATAGACAACAGGGAGACAATATGAGTTTAAGCAGTAATCATTCAGTTCTCAACCTGAAGCACTCAATTTCAGACAATGGACAACAAGAGAACAAGCAAACAGACCTTAGACAAAAATCAGATCAGGCAAAAAGTTGACCAGTCAATGGGAAATAGCTCATTGTTTTGGAAATCAGGGGATAGTCTCGCATGAAGAAATGAAATCTTGCATGAAGAAACACCAAATTTCATGTGAGAAAATGAAGTCTTGCGCGAGGAAATGCATAGGTTTTGAAATCTCGCGCGAGAAAATACCAGGGTTCGATAGATCAACACAATTTTTGAGACAAAAATTAGATTTCGAGCAAAGCGTGGACTATTCTCTGATAGAATTTCCAATTTTCAAACAGTTTGAATCAACAATCTTAGTTTGAATATTGCAAGAAATCATTTACAAGCATAAAGTTTGGACCAAGCAATAGTGATGCAATCAGTAGTCGTAAACAGTTCTACCAAAGACAAAGCAACTTGGTAGAATCATGGGAGTCTTTGACAAGTTTGATCATGATGGACAGTTTAAGACTTGAAACAATCACTCAATTATCCCTACAAAGAAAATGGTAGAGAAGACAAAATTCGTGCCTCAAAACTTATGTGCATGCATTCACCTCACACAGCTGTGTCACCCCCTAGAGGGCGCTCATGTTTTTGGTGTTTCCAAGGACTCAATAATATATGTTCAAAGGTTACCCTTGAAGTAGGGTCTAGTGTCATATACCATCTTCAAACGTCCAAGTGCATGCCTATGGTGAGAATCTAGGGGAGAGATTCTTCCCCCTCCTTGTGCAAAGATTATGTCTCCTTTCGGAGGTGATCCATGTAGGCAACTAACTAAGAGAGTGTTTAGTGGGCTTCTGTTCACACTAACCTTCGGTGCCCCTGATATAGGGTTGGGGCCTCGCAGCCACACTGACACCTGAAAGTCATACACCCCCACAAGCAGGGCTAGGAGCGGCACCACTCAGTACAACATACAGAGCTTTCTCGAGATGATAGTTGAAATCAAGAGAAAGAAGTTAACATGGCTTGGAGTCTTTAGACTCAACAAAGATTTCTTTATTATAGTGAGGTGGAATCATAGGCAATAGGTGTGTACTCACTTGGGTCATTCCCAAAGGTTCAACTTCTAGCAGGCCCTCTAAAGGTGACATGGACTTTGGCTTGGATCTAAGGGTCGGATTTTCTGATTCTCTCAAAGAGAGAAGAGCATACTTCTCTACCTCTTCACCTTACCCAAACACACATGTCTATCATCGAGCTAACTCCTCTTCAACCAATCCACAAGCTTTTAAGTTTCTGGTTCTCTCAAAGAGAGAAGAGCATAATCCCCTAACAAGTAGATGTGCTAAAGATTCATTACCTTTTCTTGCTTCCCTAGGTATCTATAATGCTAGCAAAATTTGGGTCTTGAATTCATCCATGGGCATCACTTCCATGTAATGAAGAGCCTATTACCCTATCCTGCTATCAAGACCCTTAAGAAATTTTAACAAGGCCCTAGTTATACTATGTGATTAAAGCAATAAACAAGCATAATGTTTTTGAGTGTCTTTGACAACCATCCTGCAAGCAAACCGTTAGCAAGTTATGTATTCAACAAGTGTCCTATAGCCCACTGTTATACTGTCATAAAAATAGAGATATAAAAAACAATAGCATGTAATAAATGTAAGAAAATAGTGCAGGAAATTTGCAGAAACTGAAAAATTTTAAAATTTGATGGCAAGTCTCGTGCGAGGAAGTACACTATTGTGTGTGAGAAAGTGCAGGGACCTATGTGAGATTGTGCTTTTTTTCATGCGAGGAAGTGCTAATGAAAGCAAAACTTCGCACGACACAGTGAGAATTCTTGCGCAAGATTTTGTACATAGTGATGTACAGACGTACAACATAGTGCAGAATTTTTTTAAAAGTTCAGAATTTAATGAGGCCAGAAATCAATTTTCTGCCCCACGGTGGGTACCAAAATGTTTATGTCTGAATGTTGACCTCTAATTCAGCCATAGACTCAACATGGTCATTACTCATAATCCAAATTATGAAGATGAGTATGAAGTACTCATTTCACAAATATAAATAAAGCGACCCGTTGCCTCCTATTTAGATGGGGTGTTTGAATTACTCTCAGAATGAGAGCCCAACAACCATAGACCAAACTAAAATGGAGGATTTGAAAACTAAGAAAATGATTGAATTGCAATTAAACTAAGAATGCAAATGCAAATTTTAGTCTAGAAATGAAGATGCAAAGTAATCTAAGAATCTTGAAAATGAAAGATGAGAATTAATCTAAAACATAGTAAGCAAACTAATTAACATGAGAGTGCAAAATTATGCTAAAATGAGATTATTCTAAAATGCAATATTATCAAAGTTTAAGAAATATGAAAGTGAGACAAAAATTCGCTATAGTTTTAGCGCTCTCAAAAATTGCCTCCCCAATTGAGGAAAAAGAGGTTCATAATATAGAAGAGCCTAGGTGAAGGATGAAGAGTTTCTTGGAAAGAAACGGTTGACTCTTCATCTCCTTGGAGGAAGGTGAGACAAATTGGAGATATTATTTAATAAATTAAATTAAATATTGCCACATGGGTGGCTTTTCCAATTTCTTGAATAATTGAATTCAAATCAGGATATTCCATTCAAAGAACTAAATAATTATTTAATTCCTTTGATGTGTATTAGCTAAAGGGGGTGGAATTAATTTAATTAAAGCACTAGAACTTTAGAATTAAATTAATTAATCATAAGGATTATTTAGCCAATAAATGTTGAAATTTAGGAATTAAATATAGTGTATGATTAATGCAAATTTAGGGTTTTTTGCATTTGACACCAAGCCAAATAAAGTCAATTAGGAGACAAAATTGCCTAGTACAATAGGACTTTAATGATGTATAAATTAGAAGGAATGCACCAAAATTGATTAGAATTATAAGGTGCCAATTTTGGGGTATTACAGTAACAACATAGTAATCTAGAATACGCATAAACCGAGGCATATCCAAGATATGGGAGATATCAAATAGCTGCCCCCAATTAGGATGCATGTGATTAGAGTCAACGATGTGCTCAATAGTAGCAAAAGTGGTATTAGTAGTAGTACCATTAGCAATAGTGGGAATTTTCTTAGGAGACTGATTGAGATTTTCTTGATAAAGACCATTTTCTGTTGGATCCACGAGTTCATTTTCTTGAGGAGTTTGGATTAGAATTTTGGATATGTAAGAGTCTTTCATATGTCATTGGTTGAATTTTTTTTTCTTCTTCATCATTTGAGTCCGCATATGTAGGGGTATTACTACTAGGTTTGTTAAACTTATGTTCATGATAGCCAACACTAGCCTTATCTTTAGGATTTTTGAATTCAACGTGTAGAGGTTCAAGGAGACTTTGCCTTTTCCAAGAGGAATTTTTTTCATCATATCCCATTTTTTGCATAATTTGGTAACCCACACCATACATTTCAGGTGAAATTTCAGCATGTTTTAATTCTTGTTCAGGTTCTTCTCTCTTGTAGAGTCTTTGCGAGACAACAATTTCTTCCCTTTCGACCTCTAGGGGAATTTTAGCTTTAATCATTCCAGTACCTTCATGTATAATAGGTGTTGTTGTAGCTATAGGAATGAATGAAAGAGATGATTTTCTAAAAGATTGTGAAGAGATGGGAAGAGTGTCCACTTGATATTCTCCCATACCTGTAGGTCTGAAAAAATCATATTTTCCCATAGTCTAATAGAGTTGTTTTTTCCTTTTCTTTTGCTTCTTTAGGATTTGATCCTTCTTTGTTATGAGGAACCATTTAGTCTTCTTGTTTAGGATTGCTACAGACATATGCTTAGTCCATAGGAAACCTTAATTCTGACATGAGGTAATTTAATGCATCGATGGTGTGTAGAAGGAACTTCTTGCATTGCATGGATCCAAGGGTGACTCGTAAGTATATTATATGCCAAAGGAATATCCAAGACCTAACAGATAATGTCCTGTTGAGTGCGCATAACTTACACGAATGGGAAAGACTACCATATCTTTAGAAGAACATTTCTCTTCATCATATGCTTTGATCATTATTTTGTGTTAGGGATAGCATGCTCAGAGAAACTGAGAGCTTTAATCAAATTGAAAGTACAAATGTTCAAACCCGCGCCTCCATCTATCAAAATGCGCTTAACTCTATACTTATGGATAACGAATTCAATATGAAGGGGCTGATTATGCAGATGGCTGACAGATTTGTTGCCTACTTCAGAGAAAGATAGATAATGAAGTGAGGCAAGATGACCAATCATGGACTAGAACTTATCAATGTCTAGGTCCTTAGGTACATTAGCCACAAGAAGGTCTTGATTAAGGATCTCCGTGTGAGCAAGAGATATTTCAAGCAACTCAAGTATTGAGATCTGAGCTGGAGTATGCTGAAGTTGGTCAACCAGGTTTTAGTGGACTGTGTAACTAACAAGGTAGTTGAATTAGATGTTGAAGTTTTTGTCTACTTAGGAGCAGAGGAGGAAGAAAAACCTTCTTCTTGTAGAGTGACTTTTCTTGAGAGTAGGTTACCGCATTAGATGATTCAACTTCATCTTTGTCCTTAGCTTTGATAGTATGATTAGAGGACTCAAGCATGTTTATCACATTGTCACTATTAGAGTACATATAGCTAACCTTATTATCCTTTGCCTTAGAAGACTCCCCTTCCTCAAATTTGGGAAAAGGCTCCTTGAAAGCCTTATGATCATTGTTCTCTTGAGGGGGGTCAACCATAATAGTCTCATTATCAATTAGATCCTGGATGAGATTCTTAAGCTTCATACATTCATTAGTATTTTGACCTTTGTTGCAATGATAATCACAATAGTGGTTGTCGTTCCACCATTTAGGCTTTATTTCAGGATCATAGGGTCTTGAGTTCTTAGGCAAAGTAATGATCTTATTAGTCAAGAATGTCTTCAAAGCATTTTCAAGTGATTCTCCAAGAACGTTTTCAAAGAATTTTTAATCGATTCTCTAAGAATGTCTTCAAAGAACATCTTAGAGACCCGAGGCTTATCAATTTTGGAGCCTATTGAATCATTCTTATTAGCTTTCACAACAATAGATAAATTGAAAGTTGGCTCTTTAGGCTTAGCAATGGTAGACACTGAAGTTGCACCCACGATTGAGTCATTGATGACATCTTTGGTTTTGTTCCATAATTTGTTCTTATCCTTGCTATGTTGGTTATTAGAAGAGGATTTATGTTCTTTAGATTGATGAGTGATATCGCCCTTATGAACAAGGACATCCTCTATGTGAATAGATGATTCAACCAATTTATCAAATGAAGCATGGGTTTGTATTTGGAATTTGTAATTCATTTCAGGAACCAAAGCATTGATGAATATAACAATCTTTTCAGTCTTAGGAATTTTCTGAGGATAACGTGAATAAAGTTTTCACCATCGTTGAAGGAAAACCATAAAGGATTCACATTGACATTGTTTGATATTGCAAAGATCAAGCATGGTGATCACGTGCTGGATATTATAGGAGTATTGAATAAATTTATGCACTTGCTGGTCAAATGATTGAAGAGGAGGAGATAGTTTAGTGAACCACTCCATAGCTTGACCACTAAGACTCCTAGGAAAGAGTATCATAAGGTACGTGGGTTCATGCAAGAATTCCATGCTTAGTGTGCAAAATTCCCTAATATGATCATGAGGATCTCTGCTACCATCATACTTTTTGTACTTAGGAAACTCAACTTTTCAAGGAAAAGGAGGCATGTATATATGTTTATCAAAAGGAAATGAGCATATAGCCTCAAGCAAAAATGATGTGCTTGGTTTTTCCTTTTCCAAGCGTAGCATTTGTTTCATCATTTCTTCCATCTGTTTCTTCATGATTTCCATTTCAGATGGTTCCTCTTTCTTTATCAGATTGTCAATGCCAAAGTTGTGAGGTAGTTTAACTCCTTGCAAGGCTAAGTGCAAGAAGTATTGGTCTTTATTTTGACTCAAGGTCAATTTCATAAGTCTTTGCAAACATTCATCTTGTTGAAATTGCAAGATATCTTCCTTAGTTATTTTGTTATCTGAATCACCACCTTGTGGACCATGTGATTGAAGCCTAGTATGTTGTGAGCCATTTGCGAGCCATGTCTAGAGTTTGATGCTCTTGGTTTTCTTATCCAAAATGCTTGTCACCCAATTGTTCTAGAAATTCCTCAATCCTTTTATTTCGTTCTTCCATGATTAGAGTGTAAGAAATACTATGTGCCAACCTAGGAGAGGATAGGGTAGATTCACTAGAGATATTAGCAAAGGGTTTACACACCCAACGTATAGGATCTTCTTTAGATGATTTGTCAAAGGTAGCTTCATGTTGCTTTCCTTCACGGATCTAAGATCTAGTTGTGACCGACATGAAAGAAGATTGTTAAAAGCCAAATAGGATGACTTAGGATAACTTAATGTTCAAGCCAGGTAAGCAAAAGTGTTCACTTGTCCAAAGTGTAAAAGAGATAGCAAAGATAACTTGCTACAAGATGTCCAAGCTATGGGTAGATCCCTATGTACGACACTTGTGAACAAGAAAAGATAGGATAGAGCATCCAAGAGAGATAATCAATAAGATGATGGACAAGTGAATATTCTAATAGCCAAGAGTGTAGTCAAGAGATCAAAGTAATATTTTATAGCTAGAGGACATTCCTAACATGTTGGAAGATACCAAATAACAAGAAGAGCTAAGGGTATCAATGAAGAAGAAATGTTGACAACATTTGAGCTTAGTCCAAAAAGTTTGATTCCAAAGGATTGCAAGGGTTGATTGACAAGATTATAGTATTCCCTAGACCAAGTTTGATTTGAAAGCAAGTAGTGTGAGCAAGCAATAGTCTTCAAACAATCCAACAAGGTACAAAGAAACCTTGTGGATACAAGCACATGTGAGGTCTTGCAAGGTATACCAATGTGTCAAGTATATCAAGTGTATGTTCCACAAATATTTTCACAAGTCTTAGCACATTAAAGCACATCAAGCAATACTACATAATGTCACGAGGGAAGTGTTTCAACCTTTGCCCAAATCTTGATATTCTTAGCCCCACAATTAAGTGGTTGAATAAATTTTCTTAGGACTATGTAAGTTATGGATCAATTGGAAAAGAATAATGCTCGAATCACATGTCTTTCCATATTGCCATATTCAAGCTTTACATCCAAGGGAACACATATGGTGAGTATCTTGAGGTGATCTAGGTAAGTCCACTTGGATCAATCCTTGCACAAAGGAAGTCATACGACCAAAAGATTAGCCTCTAAGTCCTAAGGTGTTTAGTAAGGATCTTCGTTAATGACTATCCCTTGTACTTTAGCAAGTGAAATTAAGGCCTATAGCCCTAAAATAACCCAAAGTGTATAGTCTCACAAGCAAGATTTAGACCTCTCATCCCTATACAAAGTGAATGTACTCCTCTTGTAGTCTTGTAAACAAGATTTAGACCAAGAAGGTCCTACAAGCGCCCAATCAAGTATAGTCTTGCTTAGCAAGATTGGGGCAACTAGGCCCTACACATGAAGAAGTATTAGAAGTAGAAAATAACCAAGTCTTCACCCTCTTTAGATTGAAGGAAACTTTTGATTATAGTGGGATGGAGTTAGCTAGGTTCACTTGTTCCCCACTTGGGTCGTTCCCAAAAGATTGCTCTCTTGGCAGACCCTCTAAAGATAAATGCAAGAAAGAAAATGGATAGTTAGTGGAGATATAGATTTATGATTTTTCACAAGGAAAAGAGCATACTCTCCTACTCCATAGTGTCTCATAAACACATAAAGCACATTCTCATTTACCCAAGACTCTTTGCAAATGATAAACTAAGTGGGTGAAGATTTCTGATTTTCTAAAAGGAAAAGAGCATACTCTCCTACTACTCAGCTAATCATAAGACAAGAAGCCTTCTAATTAAGCTAGGTGCCTAGAAAATCAAATTTAAGAAAACATAATGTTGATTTGTATCTCCAAGGCAACCTACAATATAAATAGCATTAGTAGTTTCAATATTGAGTTTTTGACAAGCGTCCTATATCACAAAGCATTAGTAGTCATAAAAATGTTGATCTCTTTGGAAAGTGAATCCTACAAAACCACGAGTTAGGGCACGAAAGATATGTAAATGAAAGCAATATCCCTACAAGATCACTTGTTAGTTACTGTTAGGAAACCAGAAAAATTCAAAAATGCAAGAAAGAACAAGCAAGCTCAGCTAAAAATTTGGACTGTGATAGAAATTAAATCTGGATGACACTTCACAGTCTGTCAGAAATTCGTACGATATACCATAAAGAGACCAGGTGATATTTCAGTGTAGAACGATATACCTCAGAGAAGCAGAACGATATTTCTCTGGGATGGAGATGATATTTCTCAAAGAGATAGGACAATGTTCTAGAAACTAAGAAATTTTTCTTGGTAGTATACTGGAATGTCACCTAGGTATGATCTGGAATGTCATATGATTCTCTGACCTGCAAAAACAAAATGACGAACTTGTGATAGCAAAAACCCAAAAATGCAAGAGATGGAGCTAAATATGAATGTTTAGCCCCATGGTGGGTGCCACAAGTGTATAATCAAAAGTGTGACACACTTCTATGAACCATTACACTTGAGAGAATCCATGGAAGAAGAAATCTCAAGAAGCGGCTGATAGCTTCCTAGTTGAAGCGAGTTTAGTCCTTCTTATGATGCTCATCAAATTGGCATAGAGGATTAGTGACTTGACTACTCCAAAATGAAAGATTCAAAGTTAGAGATGAAGCTAAGATGCAATATTAACAAGCTAGAATGAGAGATTAAGCTAAGATGAATGCAAACAACTAGTATTCTAGAATGAAAATGCAAGAGCTATACTATTGAAGCATTGCGAGAAAGGAAACTAGATTAATAGTGCAAGATTAACCTAGAAATGAATCTCAGTTATGAGCAACTAATAATTCAAATGACAAGATTATTCTAAAATTGCAAGAGAGTTAAAAATTAAGATGCAACCCTTGAGCCAAAGAAGAGCTTCCTTTTAAAGGAATTGCCTCAAGAATGAAGGGTGGAGATTAAGAGGCAAAATAATGAGTGATTGAGATGAAAAGGCAAAAGGAGATGCAAAGTTAGGTAGAGATGAGTGGTGAGGATTAAGAGGCAAAAGGGAAATGTAAGGTAGAATAAGACAAAATAATAATTTTAAAAGTACAAATCCCTTTTAATTGCTAATTAATCAAGATTAAGTGTGTGCACACATGTGAATGTGTTATTTTAATAAAAGTGTAGAAACTTTATATTAAAATCAATGTTTTAGCAATTAAATAAATATGCAAGCTTTAGAAATTAGACCATAGTATAAACTTGATATAAGATTTTTGATTCAATTATGCAAAGGGGATTTTAAGGGTTACTGTGCACAATTATGTCTAGTAAATATGCCTTTGAGATTTAAGAATTAATTTGAGGCAATTTGATCGAAAGGGGTGCTCAAGTTCTACTAGACCATTTTCAGGTGATTACAATGATAAGCTCAGAGGGTTGGATTAAGATAGAGGTGCCAATCAAGAACAATATCATTGACAACCTTTTAAGGATCTTAAGTAAAGTTTTGTTGGTTCAGAAGGCACAACACTTGTTGAAGGTTTTGGAAATGGGATTGCAAACAAAGTGGGCTTAACCTTGAAGAAAACTCTGTGGTTAAGCACACTTGAGCTAGAGTAGTACTGGGATATGTGACCTCTCAATAAGTTTTAGTGCTTCACCTTTGTGAGTGTTGCCCAAGAATTCGATCCCCATTTAAAATTTTCAAATTTTTTATATGCCTATCGCTAACCTCATGCTCGTGATTTAACATGTCAAGTTTATGTTACTTTGTCTCATGTTACATCTGAAGAGAGAAGGACAAATGCTACCAAAAAGAGGAAAAGTTGATCGGGAATAGTGGTTGACAAGTGTAATTTCTGAAATTTTGAAAAGAGTGGATGGAAAAGCCAATCAAGAATAGTAGAAGAGAGGTGTGAATGCTGATCAAGAATAGTAGCTGACATGTGTAAATGCCGATCGGGAATAGTAGCTTGGTAGTACAATTCCCAAAATTATGAAGAGTTGTTGGGACCCACATCTTGTCAAGTCATCAAGGCGGAAATGAAAGTTTGGTGGTAGAATTCTCAAAAAGTAAGAAGGCGAAAATAGAAGCTCGGTGGTAGAATTCCCGAAAGAAAGATGGCAGAAAAGGAGGCTTGGTAGTGCAATTTTTGAAAATCCAAAGAGATGTTGGGACCCACACCATGCCAAATCATGGGTGGATTGAAAAGTGAAGGGTAGAAGTGCAATTCCTGAAATACCAAAAATGGGAGGCTTGCGGTGGTTAGATGGACTTTGAAGATTTTTCATCTTAGCTACTCCATCGGTGGATTTCAAAGGTATGCGATGAAATTCCCACCTCAATGAAAATGAAGTGTCATTATTATCTCCTTAGAAGCAACAACTATTAGAAAGACAAAGAATCAAGATTATTGATGTTGAGGTGCCAATTTTAGAATTCAACAAGTTGGTAGTTGTTCACAAATTCGAAGGTGCCATTTCCTTTTGAAAATATTTTTGACAAAGATAGTGATGAGGAGGCCACGTAGACTTTATTGAAAATGTTTTTTTATTTTCAAATATTCTCCATGACATGTGTCTTACAACTGTTTCATTTTTCAAGAAAAATTGTATTGTAATGACCTGGGTAGGCCAAAGGACTTTAAATATTTGCTTTGAACAATATGCAAGGGATCATCAATCTTTGGCCATAATTCCCCCTGTTGTTGTGACAACTGAGTGACACTTGAATTTTGAGTCATTGTTGCTGCTCACTAATTTTTTTGTTTTTAGCCTAATCTGTGAGATGGGTGAATATGGGATGATTCAATAAATTAATCATTGATGTCAAACTATGTTTTTGAATCTGTGATTATAAGGTGATTTGAGAGTCATTATTTATTATTTTCTTCTATTTATATTCATGTTCTTTGACAGATTTATATCACTTGTGGGTACACCACACATGTAATCTTCATGGTTGTGGAGGTGCATTTGCTGAATAAATTATGACGATTTTTATTGTCTTTTGGTTTTCATGGTCGTGAGAATTCAAGCACAGTCGTAGGAACTAGTTACATTAATTTTGATTGCATATCTGTTCATGAATGTCTCATAGTGATGAACATTCATTTGAAGCCTCTTCTCCTCTCTGGTTAAGAGCATACCCCATATTTATTGGAAAATAATAAAAATATATTAATTGAATATCTATTCCAGGGAGTTGTACCTGTCAATTCAGAGATTGAGCTAGTTGAAAGCTCTTTCAAATGTTTGTTAATAAAGAAGTCTTGTGAGGGTTTGAGTCAATATTATTAAAGACCAATTTATAACTAACAATGAGCATCACCAAGATGCAATGAGTGCTAAGTGTTCTATTCAATCTCATGAGAGATGGGTTCTTGTGAACAACTACTCATGAAACATGAGTCAATGGATCTGACTCAAAAAATACACAGTAGAAGCCTGATAACAACATCACAATTCGATTTGATGTGGAAAATATCTCCTACTTATCAGACCAGAAATTACAACATTAACATATTTTCATATTATCTCCTTTTTGAGTTGTGCTGCATCCTATCTTCAAAAATCTAATTGCCACATTTGTATATGATTAGAAAAGGTAATAAAAAAAATTCTACATAATTAAATCTACATAATTAAAAACACCAATGCATGTTTAAATCGAGTCAGACCTAAGTTTGAAATATTTCTAGTGTTTAACTCGTGGGCTACTGGTTTGAGCTGGGTTGAGCTCCACGGCAGAAGACATGGGCAAAGGAGACGATGCAATTGCAAAAAAGCGCAACAAGGGTTTTCGCAAACGCATGAGGAAGGATTTGGCTACCTCTCCCCTTCACGTGAAAGGTATCATTGCTGCGAAACGCCGTAAAATAAACCAAACGCGTCGGATGTGCAGAGTGAGTACTTGTATCACCTTTCACTTCCTTTTATGATTTCGCTGCAAATCTCCATGTGGATAAATAAATGCGAATGGCAGTGTTTTTAAATAATCTGCTGCCAATTTGCGTAGATAAAAGTTATCTTTTAAACTGTTTCCAAACAAAGAATTTAGGTTTTTGGTACTCTAAAAATTGAAATGTGTTTTTGGCAACTGTAAGCTTGTTTAAACAAAGGTTGCAATTCTTGGGATGATATGTTTTCAGTTACTTTAAATGGTTGCCATAGACTATTCTGATCTTAGGTCCATGTGGTAGACCTTTGACGAATTAGAGTTTGGTGATTGGTCACTAGTCGGATGAATGATGATGTCGGTACTGACCTAAGAGATTGTTTCTGCAAAATTGTTGTTCGTAATGTTTATCAGGAACCCTTCTTGCAGCGAGCTATTTGAATTTCACATATTCCTTTAAGGTTGAGAAGCTATGGTGTAATGGTAGCAGGGGGGGGGCCTCCGAAAGAGTTTACCGGGTGCAAATTAGCCCACTCCAATAAGGCTCCCAAACAGTGAGTGGAGATGTGGGGAGGTTGTGAATGAATGAATGAATGCAAGATTTTAATAACGTCTACGAGGCTGAAGCAGCCTATGGGACCCCACGTAGCACACACCCTAAGAATAGGGTGCCATGGTCTTAAGCACTTTGTAACCTCTTCTTTTGATCTCTTCTTCGACAATGTATTTTGATCACAAGGTTTGCTGTTCTGTCTAGCTGTGCTTCTTCAAATAGGGTACATAAATTGCCCGCTTCTAATATATCCACATAGCTGGAATGGATGTCATTGTATGCTGGGCACTCCATGATAAAATGTCGCTCTGCCTGTACTGGGCCCTGTTGCAAAATAGGCATATCCTTTCTTCCCATTCTTCCTTAGGTATCAACCATTTGCTCGTTTCACTCTTCAGATGATGAGAACTAGTCCTAAGTTGGGCTATGATCAGTTTTGCTTTCCATTTGATATTTGCTCCTATGTATTCTTTTTCCTCATGGTCTACCGTGGGGTTAAATTCTTTGATATAGTAGGCTTTTTTGCATCCATGTTTTGACCATATGATATTCTTGAACTTTTCCCCCATAAACTATTTTATTTTCTCATTGGTTTCCGAACATTCTTGTATGTTGACCTCCCATTTTTTCATCCATTTGTCGTTTTGCTTCATCCACATGTTCTTTCTTCTATCTAGCTTTTCCTCTGTAATCAATTTAGTCCAGCGATGTTGTTCCATACTTTGTGTTTTCTTTAAGTAGCTTAACAACTGGACCATTCCCGAGGCCTCTAACAAGAAAATACCTGTTCCTGCCAATAAGATATCATAAGGAACACCAATTTTAATCTTGAGGCTGCTGATGATAAGATGTTTTTGAATTCTTTCTACCTGCCTCCATTTTTGATCTGACATGTTGCTGCCCAAATCTCATGTCCGTAAAGTATCATCGGGGTGACCAACAAACCAAAAAGCATCTTCTTGGTTTTCCAATCCCATAACTCTACATTCCTACAACTGTTTTGTAAGGAATATAGTGCTTTCTAGCCTCTCTGAATTCTTTTTGCTCTGCTTGTTTCCCAACTGAGTTTGTTGTGAAAATTGATTCTCAAATATTTGTACTCACTGACTATCTCTAATGGATTGCCTTCATAAAGGAAAGTTTTTGGGTTTGCTTGTTTCTCTTCAAAGAGAAGAGCATCACTTTGGTTTTGCTTGTATTCACTTGCATCCCAACCTCATGGCAAAATGTTTCAAGAGCCTTCAAGTGTTCACGTAATCCATCTGCTGTTTTAGCAATTAGGATGAGGTCATCTACATATAGAAGTAATTTTATTACATATTTAGCTAGCTGAACTCCTCCATTTGTCTTGTTTGGCCATTCCTCCAACTTATCAATATATAGCCCAAAAAGAGTTGGAGAGAGTGGGCATCCTTCTTTGACACCAATATCGCTGCCAAAACATTCTGACATCCCATCCACCATTCTGATTTTAGCTTTGACTTGCTCATAGAGTCTATGTACAGCAGCCCTGAGCTCATTAGGAATTTCTAGTTCTTCCAAAAAGTTTTTCAAAAGCTTTTTTAAAGTCTACAAAACAGCAAAATGCCTCATCTCCTTGAATATTCCATATTTTTTCGACCAAAAATCTAAGGGTAACCCTGTGGTCAATAGTGGAATATTTTGGTCTAAAACCAGCCTGTCCCTTAGCCCTCTTGCCTTCTATTTCTGCCCATTTGCTGATTTTGCATTCTACCATGCTGCCAAAGAGTTTCCCTAGGAGAGGGTTGACCATAATAGTGTGGTAGTTTGATGGGGTATTTATGTCATCGCTTTTGTGGAGGGGAATCACAATGCTTGGTGTCCAATTTTCAGGAAAACCCACTTCATTAACATTGTTGAAAATACGGTTGATGTGAGGTGCAAGGGCATCAATACGCCATTTCAAGTGTTCAGCTTGCAACCTTTCAATGTCTTGGGCTTTCCCCCCCGCCAACCTCTTTATGCCCTGCATAGTATCCTCTATGGTAAAAAGTTTGGTCGTTCCATTGATTATTGAAGGTTTATGCTTATCCTGCACACACTCATATAACAACTTTGCATATTCAAGCCATTGTAACCTTGTGATGTTATTCTCTATTTGCTTCCTCTTTTGTTGCAGCTCTTTCTAGATTTTTTTGGGATTTTGTTTTCCAAGAGCAATCAGCTCCAACCTTTTTATGTTCACATATTTTTCTTTTTTGCCTCTTAGCAACTGCTCATACTCTTTCGTTTTTTCTTTCCTCATTCTCTCTTTCAAATTTCTTTTTGCTTGCTTGCATCGTCAAACCAAGGGTTTGCTGGGAAAGTATTTTTTGCCTCTTTTTTGGGTCTCGTTCTCTTACACTTTTCTAATGCCTTGTGAATTAAAGGAACTAGGGTATCTTTATCAACAAGGTGCTGCCTCATGTGATTAGAATTATGCTCAAAAGTTTTAGTGAGTTGTTCAACGACATCTCTGAAAATTATCTGATTTCCTGATTCATTAGAATCCTACAATGTGTTGATGTTTTCTTTTGTTTAAAATGAGTTTGATCTCGTTGCTGCCCCTTTAAATGAATGACCAATTTCAGAAAAAATGGATTGTGATATGATTTTAGCCCTATTGGACATTCTCCTATCTCTATCTCCACCACCCTAGAGATGTGATCTTGAGAACAAATAACATAGTCGACCACACTTTTACCGTTGTAAGTTTTAAAAGTGATGTTTCTTGAATTTGGCCAATCTTTCATACTGTTGCATATGACCATGTTGTACAAATTGCAAAAGCCCAATAATTCCGCTCCATAATGATTAACGCTGCCCTTGCTGTCCTGTGAAGACCTTTCCCAACATTGGTCTTTCTCTTCTTCTAGCCATAGCGGGTCACTTCTTTCCGTGTAACTTCTTTACATATTGAGTTTTTGGTTATTTTCTGTTCTAGCATTAAAGTTCCCTATTATTAGACCTCGCCCAAAGTTTAAAAAGTAGAATGTCCTTTTTCAGTGATGTGTAGGGGTTCTCCCGATCTAAATTCCCCTTCTTATATGTTTTTGAACCTTTTGGAGCAAAGTAGCATGATGCCACCCTTATCGAAGCTTGGTTTTCTTTTATTTTCATCCATATGTACTACTTTTGCTTCTTTCTCTATACTTATGAATCTGCCCCAAGTTTCTTTATTGAAGATGGTAATTCCTCTCTGTCCTTTGCCACTATTGGTTCTTTCAGTCCAAACTGAGGCTTTTTTGTAACCCTCAAACTCTGTGACTTTACACCCATCGTGCTCATGTGTCTTTGTAATAAATATAATATCTTTACCTCTAGCTATGGGCCCTAAACCATGTCCTCTTCTCCATGGGTAACCTCTGCAATTCCAACTAAATATATTTGTGTACTCCTGGGGGGCCCTAAGTTCCTATTTCCTATGTGTCATTCTGTTATTGATTTGAGCCTTCCTATTTTGTAACCAAGCCCAATTTCTATTATCCCTTGCTGCCTTTACTTTTGCTCATTCTTTTCTTCTTTCTTCTTGCTGAGTTATGGTAAGATCCTCATCAAAGTATATGTGTGTGCCTTTGAGGAATCTCTTGTTTCTTAGAATCATGTTTTTGTCCTTTTCTTCAAGGTGACTCTTACATGTCTGCCCCTATGATCTTTCGTCCATTTTCCGATCCTTTGTGCTTGTTGGATTACTCCATACCATTCTAACTGATCTTTAAGGAAGTCTCTTATTAGTTCTTTTGTGTTTTCTTTTTCTCCGTGGTCTTTTAGCCCATTGATGATGATATTCGCTGCCTTATCATTTCTGTCCTTTTCTTCTCGAATCTGCTGCCTTGTTTCTCAATGAACTCACTTGGTGTGTTTGCTGGTCCTCTTACTACTTGAGTCCATGACTTGACCTCTTCAATTTGTTCTCTTAATTGATTTTCTTTCAGCTCCATGTTTGCCATTGCAGATTGGATTTCCTTAATTTGTGGGTCACTATCTATTTTGTTTCCACTTACTTCATTCTCTCCTGTTGTTTTCATTTCCCCTAGCTCCTACCTTATCAAAAGCAGCTCGTACTCACCCTTCTCCATGTTAAATTGCAATTTTTGAACATGTTCTCTGAGTTCTTTATTTTCCCTTGGCAGTTTCCAATTGCTTTCTGAGATCTCTATTATCTTAATGTTCTCCATATGACTCTTTGTTTCTAGAGACTGTATTCTCTCCTTCATGATCATTGTTGCCCAAAATTTCCTATTCTGCAAATTTGGCCAAGTTTCCAGGTCTCTGTTTTATTCTGCCTTGCTGCAGCTTTTTTCACGTGCGAGGTAGATCCATGAAGTTTCATGGCTTGCGATCTAAACCTTATGTTCCTCAATGTGTTGTCAACCCCCAGCTCTGATCGCATCACTTGAATTGCAAGGCCCTCAGAGATTTTCAAGTTTTAATGTTGCAGGAAACACTCAGGCTGCAGAGTTTCAAAAAAAATGTTCAGTGTTGAAAACCCTCTGTGTTTTCAACCTTCGCTCTGAAAACCCTCTGTGTTTTCGACTCCTGCGCTTCGCACTTCTTCCTCTGGCGGCATTAATTTCACAAGCGCGCAACCCCGATCAGTGGGGCCCAGCGAGGCAAGCAAAGGAGATCTACGGTGGTCGTAAGATCTCATGGGATCTTCCGACCCCATGAGATCTTGCGCCCGCCGTTAGATTTAGAATCTTGGTGGGTCGACAGTTAACACCATGCGGTTGGTTGCATGATCGCATAGGCCTTCCTAGCCGCATGCGACAAGCGGTCAGCGGTCAACAAAGTCTTCAAGCCTCCATGGTGGGACCTTGTTTGGTGATGTGTTTGCTTCTCAGTGGCTGGCAAGGTGATGACAGGGCCTTCGGTGGGTCCTCGGGTGATGACATGTGAAGTCTACAGTGGGCCTGGGATGCAAGTGCGGTAAAGATCTACAGTGGTCGCATGTTCGCATGGGATCTTTCGATCCCATGCGATCATGCGACAACCGTTTGATGGGATTCTTCTGTGGGTGGGTTCGATGCCATGTCATGCTGATGTGTTCATTTCTCATTCGCCGAGCTAGCGATGACGATGCGGTTGTCAGTGGGGCCGGATTTTAAATGGTAAAGCTTTGGAGGTGATCGGTTTTGTCCTCTAAATTTGGCGGTATCCGATAAAGAGTTTCTTTGTTCGCATGATCGCGAATGGTTTAGCAGAGCTCTACTTTTCTTAGCAAATGCGCGGTTGCGCGGATAAGGGTTTTATGTAGTCGCTAGATAAAACCGGGGTTAAAGAAAAATCAAACGACTTAGCGGTTGTCGCATGATCGCATAGGCCATTTTCACCCTATGCGATCATGCGACTAAGGGGTTTCTTCTTGCGCCTGGCTTTTAATGTTACCGTGGGCCTAGTTCGCGGTCAAAGGGAAGATCCTAAGCTTGTCGCACGATCGCATGCGGTCTTTTAGGCTCATGCGATCATGGGACAAGCCTTCTAACAGTCAACAAAGCTTTCAAACTCCGGCGATGGGCCCTTAGGTGGTGGCGTGTCTGCTTTTTAGTGGGTCCGAAGTATAACATGTGACCCCGTAGTTCAAGATCTACGGTGGTCGCATGTTCGCATGGGATCTTCCGATCCCATGCAATCATGCGACCGCCGTGGGATCCTTCTGATGCTTCCGGGCGGTGTTGAGGTGGGTCCAGCCGACATGCGGGTTTCCTGTTGATCCATGTAGTTTCCAGGTGGCGGATCTTGTGGCCCCGAGGTGTCTTGTGGTTGTGGAGGCAGTTCTAAAAGGCTTGTCGCATGATCGCATGAAGGCTTTTGAGCTCATGCGATCATGCGACCAGTGCTTTTTCAAAGCAGTGTGTTTCTTTTTCGCGGGTTGTCTTCTGCAGAGATGTTTGCATGGCGCTCGGTAGCTCCAGAATTGAATGTTTCAGGACTATGGTGGTTAAGAGAAAGATGGAGGTGATTGCTGGCCGGCGGTTGCAGAGTCCTTTACCGTGTTTCCATGCCATGAGATGATGACGGAAAATTTGGCACCAGTTTTGTTTCAGTGCTATCCCGAGAAAATATGGTCAGTTGGTGAGCGTTCATGGCGAAACTTTTTGTGCAGGAAAATTGATGGATCCAGGTTGCTTGCTCGCGGAATGTTTGCGGTACAGGGCTGGGCACTCATACACATGTATGATCGGCCATGATGTTGCAGAGTTGCATTTATGGATCAGACTTGATCAGATTTGTACCTAGGGTTGATTATTTTATTGTAAATCTTGTACCCCCGGTTAGTTTTTTTGGACTCCTGTCTGCGTGCAGTGAGTGATGTATATAATGTTTTTTGGAGCTTGTAGAGCTCAGAATCCAGCAATTGTAAAAAGGAAAGTTTCTTCCTTAGAGAGCAATTTGTGGCATTTTTTGCCCCTTTGGCTTTCTACAATTGTAATTTTCATTGATAATTCAGATACTGAAGATATTTTGTGACATTTTTCTTGTCCCTATGCCTTCTTGTGTGAGTTATCTCTTAGTGGTTTCAGTATTTTTACATGTTTCTCAGTGATAGCTTAGGGTTCTTGGTCCTTCTCTCTTTCTGGAATTTTGTGTGTTATTGTGTTTGATCTGATTTAGATGTTTTGTGGGTATGCTACAACCCCTAGCAGTGTTGTCTCAATCCTACACCGAGTTGCAGAAGTGAATGTTTGCTTGCAGGTCATAAGTGGTGTCTTACGTTCAGGCCCTCTTCTGAAACACTGATGCAAGCCTATTCAGTGAATTGTGACCTCCTAGACCTGATTCTTTCATTGGTTTCATCCCTCTATACTGAGATTCACACCCTAGTTTCGGTGCATCACCTAGTAGGTAGATTTGCTTTCAGCTATTTCCCTTTCATGCATTCCTTCTAACCCTTTCCCTCAAAAGTTTAATTTCCTGTTAAGAAGCAAATCAGGGTGATAATCCAAGAGGAACCAGCCTAGAACCTGGAGGTTTCATCTCGGTTAGCAAAGGTCCCACAACCTTGAGATGATTCCCATGTTATACTGAGTTATCAAGACCAAGAGCGCTTGAAACAAAGGCGCAAAACTCAGTGTATAACAATCATAACTCACATACAAATCTAGGCACTACCCTAAAGGTGTTGAACTAGGGCTGTAAGTATTTGAGAGCCCATTTTCACCCCCTTCCGACTTGCCCGTTGTCTGAGTTTCAGCCTCAATGTTTTTGGAAGTCGGTGTTGAGAGAGATGTTATATTCGTCTTCTCTATCTCTTTGATTACCTTCTGTTTATTTTGTTCTTGCTCAACTTCTGTTTCAACAATATCTAATGCTTTATGCACAATTTTTGGCAATATCACAGGGAGTTTACCCTTCTTTGCAAACTTTTCTTTCGAATCTGTCGACGTCTCAAGATTCCTTTGTATTGTTTCACATTTACATATATGAACTTCTCCCCTGAGTTTGGTTTGTTAACTTGAGGGTATCCTAACATGTGTGGCTCCTATGCGTCACTTGCTTCCCCTGCATGAATGTAAAAGCGATTTGGAGACCTCCATGTGCTAACATTCCGACCCTGGCCCTTTGGTCTAGCCTATCTCTTTGTCCTATTCCATCTACTATCAGGTTGCAATCTGTAATAGTATATAATCCTACCTTGTCATTGGTCTCATATTATGCTATAGCTGTTTCTTGTCCTACCATCCCATTCCGAACTGCGTAAGTATTGGAATCCACTTAAGGTATTCTTTTCCTAGTATCATCTGGTTCTAGCAAACCCTTTTCAATAGTTTCGTTCATTGAATCTGCCTTGGTTATAGTTCACCGTAGGTGGTTTATGGTTTTTAATTTTAAAGTTTTGCCTGGATTTTGAACTTAAGCAAAATAAGAGACAAACAAAGATTTAGTTTGACGGGCAATGCTCACCTGTAAAGTTGCAGCCGCTGTTATGAATGACCTCCTGTGTATTTGTTAGTAGGAAACCCTTTGCTCGAAGCTCTTAACTTGGCCTGTCTGCCTTCTTGAAACCCTCAAACGTTGTGTGTGTGCTCGTAACTTTCAAAACCCTTGAACACTATCTAATGGATGTCTGCATACAAACCCTTGAATCTCTTGAACCCTGCTCAATGCCCAACTCCCAACGTTGACTAGTCCAAGTGCTGTCTGCAAAACCCTCGAAATATGTAATGCCCCCTTTTTAGCTAGTGTCAGAGGACGAGTTGTTAACCTATTATTGTGTCCCTCGAAGGCTAATTATTGTAGATAGAGGGACTTTTGAGGCAGAGACTTGGTTAATGGAGGTTCTTGTCTTCTCCAAAATTCAGTATGTTCCAGTTTGGTCTTCATTTGTCTCAGATTGGACTTTGTTTGGGCTAAGTTTCATATGCTTACTATTCATAGTAAGTCTGAGGTTGATAAGTCTGAGGTTGATAGAGATGGGCCCTTTCTATTTTTAGTAAGGCAGTCATACAGATAGAGAATGCAGTGGCTGACTTCCTAGTTCAGACAACTTGTCAATATAATGAGTATTTAATGAGATATTAATCTTTTAATGGCCTTTAATGATGTTTAATTATTTAAGTTATATTATGAAGTTATAAATTGACTTTATAATAAAGTGGGGCCATGTTGAGGGTAATTAGTAATTAATACTCATTGATTAAAAGTGTGCTTTATTAATGATATATTATAAAGTCAACTCATTATTGTTAAAACAAATATCACAATCATTAAAGAGCCTTGCTATTGAAGATTCATGGGGAAATATTATAAAAAGAGCCTTGGAGAGAAATCAAAATTCATTCTTGCATTGGTATTTTTGATTTTGGTGAAGTTGTGAAAGACTGAGAGCCAAGGGTTTTTAGTTATTTTCATCTGATGGAATTGTGAATTCTATCTAGATAATGCACTTTGAACTGGTGAAACTATCCAGCGAATTGTGCTTGTGATGGTCTTATTCAGAGACCATAATTGTGTTTAAACAATGAAGGGTTTGGGTTTAGATTCTAGCGTTTACTTTGAGATTTGTTTCTGAGTTTTCAGTGGCAAAGAATACTACCAAATCACAGTCCTGGACGTGCTTTTGGCTTAGTATACAGCAGCAGCATGATGCTACAGCAACCGCAGCTCTAAATAGAGGAACGTCAGTCTTTAAAGGCCTATGATTTAATTGCAGGGGCTGCATTAGGTATCCTTGAGGCATGTTTTGGTTGTCTAGCGCCTTCATTTAGGGTTCATGTGCTCTAGAGATAACTTGTGGACAGTTTCAAAGGGCTACAATTCAATCTGGGAGGATATATTGAGCTGCAATCAGTCCCAAGTTTTATTATTTTGCAATTAATAAGTGTTTCAATGCTTCTTTGATGATCCTTGTAAATAATTGCAAGTATATGAAATGAAATGAGATATTTGTGCATAGCTAGCAAGATTGAATTTCTATGCATTTCTATATGTTGGAATTGCAATCATCATCTAAATACAAACAAAGCAAACCATATACACTCAGAAATCAAAACTTAGACATTGCATGCCTACTGTTTGACGAAATGTCAAACATACAAAAGTGAAGCAATTTGTTGTTGTCAGAGTTGGAACCTGCAGGGTTTATTACAAAATAACCCGTGTCTCTGTCTTGTTCAGAGTTTTCTCCCAGCCTTTTGAGTTCTTGAAAGCTTTATCAAATCCTAGCATAATTATTGGGTACATTCTAGCATAATTATTAATTATCAAATCCTCTTATCATCTGTATTTTCAAGACCCACACTGAATCGGTCCAATCCAATATGGATATTTTTTTATTTATGTTTATTTTTATCCAAATTGAAATGTAATATACCAACTCTTTCCCTTTGCTCAACCCAGGAATTGAGGTTTTACATATATTTCTGTTATATTATTTATACTTGCACACCCACACACAAATATGAATACATGCATACACATACTTTTTTCTTCAAGTGGGTTTTCTGATTTTTTTCTGTAATTGGATTTCTGGATAGATTTTTCCTTTTCATTCAAATAAGGGTTTCTAACTTGCTAACTACATGAATCAAGCACGATCCTTACTCACAAATACTGAGACTAAGGTCAAAGATTGCCCTACACCTTGGTAAAGGCATGCTATAACCTTGTCTTTGGTCACTGGAAACCTTATTTTTCAGTTTACGAAGCTCATAGGTTATGTTTGGAGAAGTATCCAGTTTAGTGCCCAGAGGTGCCACCCAGTACCAACGACAGCCCTCTGGCTCCAACAAAGTCAATACTTATGCAGAAGCGTAATGTTACCATACCTTAAGTGTAAAAAAAGGAATTGACATCCCAAGTCTTTTGAATACCATAGGTCACATGCACAACAGAAACATTTTTTTTTTTGCGTGCAATGACTGTGCTTTGGAGCATGATCATACAAGCCTTCAAACGTGCTTTCATGCAGACTTGGCTGAAGTTAAGTGTGGATGCAGTTATAGAAGCATTGACAGAATTATCAAAGAGATTAAGCTACATGGTAATATTTCAAGTGTTCTTCTCATTAATACGCATGCACTTTAATTCTTGAAAAATGGGCAATGTGTGAAGAACTATACCAAAAACATACAATATAACAAACTCAGAAATACCTACAGCAATTAATACTTTATGTTATGTTTTGTATCTCTTCAAAATAGTAAATAAACATATAGGTATTCATCAAACTAATACAGCTTACTAAACACACCAACAGACAGAAGTAGACACTATGGGCATTCCAAATGTTAGCCTGAATGCCGATCTGCTGCTTAAGGTCTTCTGCCCTCAAGAAGCTTGATCTCTGCATCCAAAAGGTTTCATCTCTAAGCCATAGCTGCTGAAACACAATGTCCTTCACAGGAGAAAGAAATGATTTTTGTTTTTTCAAATTTTGAAGTATATGTCTTGTCCTCTGCCCAACACATTATATAACTCAAGCTCTCCTTTCCTGGTACACCTCAATCAAAGGCATGGCATCCCTCAAATGTTGGCAGTAACTGGGCAAGTTAACTGTCAAATCTAGCTACCTACTCAAATTGGGCAGTTAACTGACAAATCAGTCGCTCAAATTAAGGCAGTTCCAAAGAGTTAACTGGTCAAATTTCCACCTAGTTTAAGTAGTTGATAGTAACTACACTTCCAACTATGTTACTCCTATGTTGACAGACCAATTATTAATCTGAAATAGGATTTAATAATAAATAATAATACTAAAATATAAAAAGAATGTAAATAAAATTAAAAAGAATTTAATTAAAATTTAATTAAGCTTAATGAATGGTCATGAGGCATGCAGTGAAAAGGTGTGACTCCCTCAAACATGGGATATAAAATGGAGATTAGAATTTCATTTGGAAGGGGAGAAGGAGAAAAGAGGAAAGAAGGGAAGTGGGGACTAAGGAATGAATAATGGAAGAAGATTGGAATGGGAAGAATTGATGAAGGGTTGTGACTCTCTTGAAAGGTGTAATAATGGAAGGTTGTGACTCTTCCATCATGAAGATATAAGTAGCAGGGAAATTCATTTGGTGAAGGCACAGAAGAAGGGATCATCATAAGGAAGATAACATAGTAAGTTCTGTTCTGAGATATAAGACAGTTCTGATCTGCGTAAAAGGAGCACAGGAATTAAGGAATGATTAATGGAAGAAGAAGTAACTTCCAAAGGGGCGGCAATGATTGAGGGTTGTGACCCTTTCGAAGGGTGGTAATTGTGAAAGGGTGTGACCATTGAAAAGGGCAGACATGGTGAAGAGGTGTGACCCTTCCTCACAAAAGATATATAGGGGTAAAAAGGATCAATGGGGAGGAATAGAGGTTATAAAATAGATTTGATACTCTTTACAAGGAAGAGATGAGAAAAGAAATGAATCATTCACATTGCTGGCAAGCATTGTGTGACAACAAATTATGCTGTAATGTATCTACGAGTTTAATACTTATTTACAGAATGTTAGATCTGAATTCTATTAGGGATAAGGAACCCTTATATGGTCTAATATATACGTATATCATATATGTCTTAATAATAGTTAAATCAGAATCATATATATATATATATATATATATCAGTTATGTTGTGTTCTATATATACATAGCCTATTGCTTAGTCACTCGCTAATACCATTAAGAGGTTAGGTTGGTTTTGTCAGGGAGAGATGGAGTAAAACCTTGCAATATAGGAGGAAAGTCCCAAGATGGGGTAAGGACATATATCACAAAACCTTGAGGGAGAAGTCCTGAGATAGGTATGAATATGTGTTTCGTAAACCTTGAGGGAGTCTACTTGTAGATTGGTGTCCAAGTGCCCTAAGGACAAATAAATCCTCATCTTTCTTAAGGTTATTGATTAGGAGAGAAGTAAGGCAATTAGGGCTTAAGTATATATTATGAATCAGTAATTGTTTCTTAATTTAATCTAATTTAAATGCATAGAGATGTATGTTAATCATTAGGAATTGGCAATCTCTTAGTACGGAATGTTACAAATTGCCATTTCTTAGGGTAATTCAAATAAAGTCCTAGTTGGGGACATTACATGGGATAATGTTAGGATTAGTTGTGCTATTCACCTTGCAAGTACTTGTAAATAAATAATGTTTTTATTTTGATGCTATCTAGAATTGTAATGTTGTAAATAAATTATTTTATTTGTATTTCTGAAGATCATGGAATGGGTGAAATGGGATGCCCATGTGGTACTTTGAGGTAAATGTGGAGTGGAATATTTTTTGAAAGGTTGACAATATTGGTTGTAAGGGGCACTGAATAGAGGGTTACATTGTAAGGTGTCTTTGACCACTTGGCATGAAGTGTAAGGGAATATATGAGGGTGTTTATGTTGTAGATTTGGTGCTTAGGAAGTCCAGTGGGTATTTGTCCTCATGTGGATATGAATGCCTATGCTAGTGAAAAATGTCAAGAACCCTCTATATTGTGCAAGGAACTCGTGGATACATGTTATGTTATCTCCTTGGTGGCTTTGCTTGGTTGATTTTTCATCCTAGTGGTTTCGTTTTTAATTATTTTGCTATAAACTGAGGGCTTTGGATTGTAGTTTTACATCATAGTTTCTAGAAGGTTATTGTTGATATCTGAGTTTTATATTCTCACACAAACTAAAAATTGGTAGTTTTCAATCATAGAAAACTTGTGGGTGTGGGATACAATTCACTAAACAATCTCCGAGGTTAAAAGGCCAGCTCCTTTTATGACATTCATTAAGTTCTTATATCTAATTTCAAGAATAGCAGAAAATGGAGAAAATACTTGAATAGAAATAGTGAATTGGAAACTAATCTAAGTGAATAATCCTAGAACCAGTCACTAGGTGAAATGGATATTTTCTAACAATGAAAACTGCAAAACAATAATCAACGGAGTTGTAACTAAGTTTTCATAAAACCAATAAAAGGTTATCCATATGAATATATAGAAGAGTTATGACATTGATCACAGCTTCTTATATTAATATGATGATAGTGCATAATTACATATTTATGGATTACTATAATATCTCTAGAAACAAGGAGGCTATTGAAAATAGAAACAAGGAGGCCATTGAGTGCATTGTTCTTATTTATACAAAAGATGAACTAAAACTAGAAAACTGAAAATGGGGTGGGCAATTCACGCTTTGTTCAAGTGGAGAATCTACATGTAATCACCTGTATGAACTAGTTTCAGTGCATGTTGATCTGAACTAGAGGAGTAATGTGCCTTAATTGCATCTTTAATGTTGTAGCATGGTCATTGGGAGAACATATGAATTTCAAAAACACAGTAGCTATAATTTGTGGATTTTAACTTTTATTTGCTAAGAGGTGCAAGCATAATGGTGACAATCGCCATAAGAAGCACAAATTTGGATTGTCGATCCAAATACATTTTACACTGAGCATAAATTTGGTTGGTAGATGCTTCAGTTCAACTTGATGTTGACATTTATAAGGAATAAGGCTTCTTGAGTTAAAATCTTTTAGAAGACACATGCCCATCTTTGCAAAATATATTTCATAGTCATCGGTGTAAAAATTCAATGTGCAATTCATTGATAAATTCTTGGTGAAGCATAGGATTGCCACATGGCATTTATGGTGTCATTGCTGTTTCACCTTTGAAGACATAGTATCCTCTCAGCAACATATATTTCATAGTCAATGGTTTAACAACTCAATGTGCAAGTCATTGATAACCTCTTGGGTAAGCATAGGCTTGCTACATAGCATTTATGATGTCATTGATGTTTCACCTTTTTCTCAATGACCAAGTGGGTGAGGGATCATGGGTTTTTTACATATTAAGAACTTGATTTCTACCAACCAGTGGTACAAGAGGCAAATTTGACTACCTTTGCCATTATTTGGAGATGTGCTGGTTGTTGGATGAGAATTTGATCAATTGGCTTGTGCAATGCAAAAATTTAAAGTTTTGACAACCTTTTGGAGTTGTGGAAGTTTGTTAAGTGCCTATTGACATCATTCTTGAAAGAGCCAAATGCTTAAATCAAATAAAAGGAAATGGGCACACTATGAGATGATATGGAAATTCGCAACCAATGGCTCAACAAAATTGAAGAGCTTCATTAACAACCTTTTGGTAATCTATAGGCTACAGAATCAAAACAAATCAACAATTGCCGTTTCACCATCTTGACAATATGATTTGACACTTTGTGAAGATGCACAAATTGTTGAAATCGAATCTGTATACGGTGCAAAACTCTCCTATTCCAAGATGGGACTGTAGGCACAAAAGAACAACAATAGAATAATAAAGCAACAAAATAAAAGAGCTTGAAGAAAATATGTGAATTTGGAGACTAACCATCATAATTGAAATCATAGCTCCCCAAAAATACTTCACCTACGAAAATAAGATGACCCCAAACCAAATGAAGAGTCAAAGTTCTATAGTTATGTTGCTTATATTTTGTTGGATTGACTATAAATTGAAGGAGACGAGAATGTAAGGAGAAGCTGAATGTATCATGTATTTGCTTGTTGCAGATTAGTAGAAGCTTGTGGCTCCTTTCTGTGGTGCACTGTTCACCCAAAAGGGTTTTCCCATGTAATATTGATGTTTTTATTTGTTTTGTGTATGAATTTGTGCTGCTAAAACTCTTTATTTCTGCTCTTATTTTTGTTGATAACCAATTTATTACAGACAATTGAATCATATTTGATCATCATATTTAATGTTTAATTGTAACCTCTATTCCACATTCTTACCAATAAAAATCAGACAAATAATGCTTATAAAAACTTCTCTTCATCACATGAGCAGTCATGAGATTTTCCATACCTCACATAATGAAAATATTCAGCGACATCATTCAGCAAGGGTTCCCCAAGGAGTGGATAACTAGTCTAGTGATACCTCTTTTTAAGAGTGGTGACATCGATAATCCTTCCAAATATAGAACCATTATGTTAAATCTGTTGTTTATAAAGCTATTTGGTTGTATGATAGAAAATAGAATCAGCACATGAGCAGAAGAAAAATATAAGCATGCAAAAGGGCAAACAGGTTTTAGGCCTAAACACTCCAGAGTTGACCATGGCATTACTTTGAGGAAATTAATCAAAAAAGTTTGGGAGAAAAAGAAAGAAGTCTTTTGTTGTTTTATTCAAAAAATGCATTTGACATGGTTCCCTATGGTTAAGTTATGGCATAGAATGGAAGAACCTGGGATTCTTTTGCATCTTAGGGTGGTTGTCCATAGGCTTTATGAAGAGGTAAAAGTTAAAACCATATCTTCAACAAGCGTCTTAGAAATTTTTAAAAGTTACATTGGGGTCAGGCAAGGGTGCCTCTTATCCCCTACTCTTTTTGGTCTTTATATTGAGAAGCGTGTGGAATGGTTAAACTCACGAGCTGGAGATTGGATTCATTTGGGGGAGTTTGTAATAAGACTTCTTCTCTATGTTGCTGATCTTCTTTTAATTGCAAATTTGGCTCATGGGTTGCAAGAGCACTTATATGCCCTCGAACATTTTTGTAGTATAGTGGGGATGCAAGTCAATATCAAAATGACAAATCATGATTTTTTCAAACAAAAGAAATCCAAGGTTAGCATAAGTTCCACTTTGAAGGCAATACTCTTGAAGAAGTTGAGTACAAATATCGCAGGTTTGACTTCAACAACAAACTAACTTGGGAGGGCTGCACAAAAAGGAGAACTTTGGGTGGATGGAAAGCGTTATATGCTTTTCAAAATAGGTGTAGAGAGGCTGAATTTAAGGATTGGAAAACTATATATATTCTTTTTGGTCTTTTGGTGCTCCCAATTGTGCTTTATGGATGTGAATTGTGGGCTTGCAACACTTTTATATCAAAGTAGAAACGAATTGAGAAAACACAAAAGCGTTTAATAACAAGCAAGTTTAAAATTAAAACTTAGGTTAATTATGATATTTTGCTTAGTGAAGTGGGGTCAATCCTAATTGAAACAATTGCTATGATGTGTCTCATAGGATATTTAAAAAGAATTGAGAATATGAAAACAAGTAGATGGGCAAAGGTTGTTTTTAGTGATAGTTTGAACAAAAGATAGATGATTTCGATGAGACAAAACAATAGAGGGATGAGTAAATCGAATATATATGCGTGTTTGTGTTTTTGTGTGTGTGTGTGTGTGTGTGTGTTTGTAGAAAACATAATAATGGCCAATATATTTATCATGTAGAAGGGCATAGATTCCCTCACAAAGGGGTGCTAGAGAGGAATCTCTTGGCTTGTACTTTACCATAGACTAGGCTTTGCCCTTTCATGCTGATTGAAACATTTTTATATTGTTGGAAACTAGCGATTCTGAAGGAGAGGAATTGACATGCTTGTGCAAGCAATAACTAGACATTACAAAAAGGACACCAAGCTAACCTACACCAACATCCACAACCAAAACAAACAAAAATGATAAAAGAAACTACAAATAGGAGATCAAAATCAAGAGCCTGGTGGTACCCTAAATTTTGAGAATTTAGGAGTCCCAATCCATTATCAAGAATCAAGTTTCTCCATACTGAAAAAATCAAAGGAAGGAAGATTTATGACACAAATAAATAGAACTAACTAATCGAAGCCTTAAAAAATGCTGGATTTCTGACCTGCTGCAAAGATTATGCTGACAAAGCCTGAAGATGGTCGGATTTTAAAAATCTAAAAAGGACCTAGTTCGGGAAATCAATTTTCCTATCTCCAGTAAAAATCTTAGCTTTCCACGAGGTGTTTTGGTTTTTTGACTAGACCCAAATCTGAAAGTTAGGTAGTTATTTTTTAGTTAGTTTATTGTTTTTTCAAAATAATTTGTAATAAGGGTTGTGTCTTTTCACCCTAAAGAGGTGTGAAAGCCACTCAAACACATATATACATAATGTAAAATGTAAAGAGACATAAGAACAATAACAATTAGAATATAGTATTTTTCCAATTTATGAAAAAACTTATGCAATACTCGGGTTATATGTTGGATGTATTAGCAATACTCCTGTGGTAATGAAAACTTTTAATGCAATATCAAAGTTCTAGTTGCTCTTCAAATTATGGCCCCGTTTGTTTGCGGGAATTGGAATTTGAGACAAAACTTGATTATCTCAAAAGCAGGTTTTGAAATTCCGGTTTTGTGTATTCGGGATATAGTTTGGACCGTTTGGTTCACCCGAAAGATGGCTGAGACAAATTCCGGTTTTCCATATTTTGCGTTTGGTTGCTATTTTCGAAATTGGAATTGGAAGTGACAAATTCCTATTTATGTGTTTGGTTTGCAATTTCAAATTGGAATTGGAATTACATTATCCAGTTTCTGTGTTTGGTTCTACATTTTCAATGGGAATTATATTTTGAGAAGAAAATTTAAGTTTTTATAATTATTATATAATGTTTTAATTTAATATTTTATTTTTGTTGTCCATTTTTTATTTATAGTTTTTTTTAATTAATTTATATTTTTATATAGAAAATCATAAACAAAATTTAATATTTTTTTTCCAATATTGTGAAGAGTAAACTTAACTTTTTTTAATAATTTTATACAATAACATAAACAATATTATAACAAGAAATTAATTATAGCATTGCTCGATATCACATCAAAATATAAATAAGTCATCTAGTCCACATATATATCTATTTCTGCATAATGATCCAACAAATGGCCGAACTAAATAGTACGATTGTTGCACAAAGTAAACATTGTAAAAACATGACTTCGGCTTTATACGTAGCCTCCGTTTTTGCAAAAGCTTTTTCGAGCGCTTTGCAAAACTTGCACTCGTCATCCACAACAGGTATATGTGGAGAACGTGCATATGACGTAGACAGTGACGGGGTGTCATTGGCCCACCGAAAATACTAACATCCACTGCCATCCTACAATACAAATCTAAGTTAGTCTCACTATAATGACTAATATTTATTCTTTGTAAACATTTAAATATTGTGCAATTAACAACCTTTTTCTTATTTTTGCAACTCCAAAATTGACGATCTGGATTATCCCGCGTGTGTGACGTCTTTAACACGCAGGGACATTTACACATAGGGACATTTACCATAGCCATCAACACTGTATCAAGCAAATTTTTGTTCATTCATACTATTTTTGTTCATTCATATATAACAACATGACTATATTCTATGAGTACAAATTGAAAAAGTTTCATTTATGTTGATATTACAAATTTATAGAAAAAATATAATGACAACTATAGCATCAGATAGAAGTTTTGGGGAAGAACAATATCCATGAATTGAATGGTGGTGTGAAAACACACCGTTAAATAAGAAAATGCAAGGAAATTCACGCTTTACGCCCTTATGCCCCACATTTGATGAGCAACCATCTCATATCCTGCTCATTCTTCCCATTACTTTCCGTATTGTTAGATGGTCAATCCTGCATCTACAAAGTATACATGATAGAAAAACTAAAACTTGTTTATTTTTAAATGGAATACACCAAGGAGTACCATCAGAAATATTGATCGTTTACAAACATGAACAGTAAACAATCATCAGATAGCTCATTTTTTTTCATTATATGTGGATATTTTTGGCATCAATGTTTCAAATAGCTTCTGGATTCGATTGTGTAGATAGTTTTGGATCACACTCTGTGATCCATCATCAGGATGAAAGAGACCAAAATGATTGCAACAGACCAAAATGATGGACTTTTCTTTCAATCATTTTTCTCTCTTCCATCCTGATGAAGGATCACAGAGTTCTTTTGTAAACATTGATGCCAAAAATATCTACAAAATCAAATCCAGAAGCTATTTCAAACATATTTAATGTCAGAATATGTGTAGTCTCACTTTATCATCATATGTGTAGTCTCATAACTATCCATTTCTGTACCTATCACATGGTTTTTAAAAATGAATGAAAAATGAAAAGAAATTGAAGATGAAATAGAGCATTGAACAAAGTAGAATTATTTAACTTAATTTCGTAATGCAACAATAATAACAAGAAGGTTAGGGTATATACATACAGAATCATGAACAATACAGTCGTCTACCAAAACACATTTATAAAATCATGTCTGAAGAACTAGAAATGGATAGTTATGAGACTACACATATATAAAATCATGTCTGAAGAACTAGATATGGATAGTTATGAGACTACACATTTATAAAATCATGTCTGAAGAACTAGAAATGGATAGTTATGAGCATTCATCATGTGGTACTCCTTCGTGTATTCCACTTAAAAGCAACAACACTAACAAATGAAATCAATGGTCAAGGGAGGGCAAGATCTTGCAATACCAAAACATTAAACCAATATGCACCAATATGCAAAAATACCATATCCAGTAACTTTGAAAGCAAGGCATAAAAGCAACAACACTAACAAATGAAATCAATGGTCAAAGGAGGGCAAGATCTTGCAATACCAAAACATTAAACCAATATGCAAAAATACCATATCCAGTAACTTTGAAAGCAAGGCATAAAAGCAACAACACTAACAAATGAAAACAATGGTCAAGGGAGGGCAAGATCTTGCAATACCAAAACATTAAACCAATATGCACCAATATGCAAAAATACCATATCCAGTAACTTTGAAAGCAAGGCATAAAAGCAACAACACTAACAAATGAAATAAATGGTCAAAGGAGGGCAAGATCTTGCAATACCAAAACATTAAACCAATATGCAAAAATACCATATCCAGTAACTTTGAAAGCAAGGCATACATGCAACAAGTGCACTTAATTGGTGTCATAGCTAGGAGCATAACTATTACATTTTGCAACATAAAGAAATATTTAAGCTCATAAAATCCATAAATATTTCACATTGGATCAAATAAGTGTGTCATTTTAAGGTGGCAATTAAAAGTCATAGTGTGCCAGCTGATGAAACTCCTGATTGCACATTCCCAGTGTATGGTTGGCAAGAATCCCATAGAGGGGCTACTTACTAATACATTGCTTAATCACAAACACAAGTGTAGACTGTAACCACAAACACAAGTGTAGACTGTAACAAGTGTATATTGTAACAAGTGTATAATACATTGCTTAACCACAAACACAAGTGTACACTGTAACAAGTGTAGACTGTAACAAGTGTATACTGTAACAA
The DNA here is from genome assembly GCA_027943335.1 of Chamaecyparis obtusa. Lineage (NCBI taxonomy): Eukaryota > Viridiplantae > Streptophyta > Pinopsida > Cupressales > Cupressaceae > Chamaecyparis > Chamaecyparis obtusa. The sequence continues at coordinate 332,989 of BSBK01003565.1, read as the reverse complement.
GTGTATAATACATTGCTTAACCACAAACACAAGTGTACACTGTAACAAGTGTATACTGTAACAAGTGTATAATACATCGCTTAACCACAAACACAAGTGTATACTGTAACAAGTGTATACTGTCACCAGTGTATACTGTAACAAGTCAATATACACTGTAACAAGTCAGTATACACTGGTGACAATATACACTTGTATACAGTATACTGTAACAAGTCAGTATACATTGGTGACAGTATACACTTGTTAGTGTATACTGTATACACTGTTTTTATGATCCATGCAAGTGCAGGGGACCCGCCAAACTCCACTGAATCAGAAATATTGACCACTTTCTTAGGAGTGGGAGATTTTGCTGATTCAGTGGAGTTTGGCGGGTCCCCTGCACTTGCATGGATCATAAAAACAGTGTCACATCTTATAATATTGCCTGTTCAACTGCTTATGAAATCTATGATCACCAACATACATAGCACCCACTTTCCTCCAAGCTCTACCAGGACCACATCAACAGTCATTCTAAAAATTATGCCTCTTGTGTTTGTGGTTACAAGAATCTGCCAGTGGTTTGAGGTTGTCCATGGGAGGAGGATGAATTTTTAAAGTTCTAAAATAGGCCTCCTGCATTTATTCTTAGGAGGATCCATCACTGGGTTGAGGATTTATTCTTACGGGCCTAATTAGGCCTCCCTGAACAGTCCAATTATAATCTCCACAACAATATTCAACAAAATAACTTCAAGGCTTGAAATATAATTTAAAAGCATTAATCACCCCTCATTTACTGAACTTGGAGGAGATTCGAAGGCCAATATTACAAAAAGCTTCATAACATGTTTATACTGACTGCTACAAATCAGTCCTAACAGAGACTGCTTCAAATGAGTCCTAAAAGAGCAGTGATGTAAAGGGTCACAAATTATAGTCTCATCAACTCTTAATGTGAACAGGGGCACACTACATCTGTGTGGAAAGGAATCCTCGTGGTGAGTTCAAAATGGTATATTACACATGTACTATTCACAGATGAAACTTTATTATTTGGTCAGGCAAACGTATCAAAAGTTCAAATAATCACACAAACAATAGAACAATATTGTTCAGCATCAAGTCAAAAGTTAAATGTAGGAAAGTCATGGGTGTTCCTTTTTAATATTCCCTAGACTGTCAAAAGACCTCTTCATAAAATCATCAGACTTTAGGAGGCAAGCCTTCCACGAACCTATCTAGGCATACTTGTCTTTACAAGAGTTAACAGAATTTCACATTGGGGAAAAATTATAACAGTTATGAAGGATAGAATTTCCTCCTAGAAGGTTAGGTGGTTGTCATTGGCTGGAAGAATATTGATGATTAGAACAGTTTTAATTACAATTTTAAACTATGTGATGTCTATTTTAAAAGCCCCAAAAGGATTCTTACAAACTTTAAACTTGTTAAGGAAGTTTTTATGGAAAGGAAATACGGATAACCAAAAGAAGATTCCACTTATGTCATGTGAATCCATGTGTAATTTAAAGTAGAGTGGGGGTGTTGGTATCCATAGTATGGAAAAAATAAATTTAATTTCAGGAGCCAAGTTGGCATTGAAATTGTGTTTCAATCCCACATCTTTATGGCTAGCCTTAGATAAGAGGATTCTAACTAAATTGATAGATTGGGAAAGCTAAATATTGCAAAACCATTCAAATGTGTCCTTTGTGGACTACATAACAAATCAGTGGATCACATGTTGGTGCAATGTGCCTTTGCACAATAAGTTTGGAAATGGATTCAAAATAAGTTGCATTGGTCCCACCCTAACAAACAGCATAAAGGAAGTTTTTTCTCAATGGCATATATTATATTATATTGCATTTGATATTCTGTCGGGTCCGGTGACTTCCGCATTTACAAACCCAGCAGCGTCCATTTGGCAGTTCATGGATTTTGACTAGTGTATACTGTAACAAGTGTATAATACATTGCTTAACCACAAACACAAGTGTATACTGTAACCAATGTATACTGTTATACAACTATTGGCATACAGTCCAAATAGTGTATCCACTGATTGGACTGTATGTCAGTGGCTGTGAACAGCAATGCATATTTCTTACAGATGAATCAACATCATAAAAATGTAGACAAACTATTAGTCCACCTGTTAAGAGAACTTTCTTTGTAAATTATGAATCATTGCAAATTGCCACTGTATACCAGTGGGTACTTTAATTTTATTGAATACCACTGTATACCATTGTATTCATTCTAATAATCTCATATAAATTGCCATAACACACTAGAGAAAGCCATCTACCACTGTATACCACTGTATCCATATATTGATAACGTTGTTAAATCAAATGCACAAAGTAGATTAATGATCAAATGCACTGTCGATAGAAAAACACTTAAATATACTACAATCCTCAAACAATTAATAAGGTAAGATCTGGTAACATCTTGAACATGCAATGGAGTCACAACGAGCAATAGTATGTGGAAAATAACTATAATCCACCATACGTGGCTGTAATCCAGTCCACTCTCTCGTCCTCAGTCATGAACAAGAACCATTTGGCTCTTTCACGTTCACGCGCGAAGGTATCGTATACCCTTAGGAATACACCTCGACTCAATCCAGGGATGGATTTGAGAGTGTTATATGCATCCGCCAAAGTATTTTCATGACGAGATTCATCAATTTGGTGAAGGTGAACATTGCTCATGCCCTCTTTTATTTTCTTCACTGTTTCACACATGGCATCCAAGGAAGTGGCCATACTTGCCTTCTTCCTCTTTCCCACATTTCTGACTAATGATGTAGGAGTCCCTCTAGTACTTGCTGTTGCAGTGGACTGATTGGATTGATAAGGGTCTTCGTCCAAATCAACAGCACTATCAAGATGTACATTGAAACCAAGGTCCTCTTCATCATGCACAGCGAATGGCTCTTCCATAGGGTTCCCTTCTTCAGTCTCAAGGGCCGTGGTAGCTGCATTACCTTCAGCAATGTCATTACCCACAATTGCAGCCAATTCATTGAAGTACACAAAGGGCTGCCTCTTATACACTTTGGCATTTTTGAACTCTCTTCTCTGCATGTTGGCATAAATAAATGGATTAGGTTCTTTGTCTTTCGTTATTAACTTTAAAAGAAGGCAATATTATTTCCATCAAAATAGTAGAGAGATCACCCTACCTTCAGAAGCTCATCCTACACGCTATCCTCAGCATCCATGCACTAAGTTGCCTCGTTCCAAGCAAAACCACTTGTATTCCTGAGCTCTTTCATCACTCTATAGGCAAGCTTCCAAGTTTTCAACTTATTTTTGAAGTTGTCCTTGGATAGATGGAGGTTCATATCAGCGTTGAACTGCCTCTCAATTGTGGACCACACTTCTTTTTTGAAGCCTCCGTCACATTTTTTGCCTAGTTGTACTTGCTCGAGGAGCAAGTCTAGAAACTTCCATTCCATTTCCTTTGTCCACATTATCTTCTTCAAGGAAGGAGATATATGGCTCGTGTTACCAGTTTCATCCATGGACATCATTAAATCTGTGTATGCCATGCTGTGTATACAAATTGTTGTTAATGGTATCAAAGTATCTTCATACATCAATTAACTCAAATAAAACACATTGACCCATACATGTCCAATACTTGCAGATAGAAAGAGAAGAAAAAGGAAACCATCATGTATATCAAAGTATCTTCATACATCAGTTTACTCAAATAAAACTCATTGACCCATACAAGTCCAATACTTGCAGATAGAAAGAGAAGAAAAAGGAAACCATCATGTATATCAAAGTATCTTCATACATCAGTTTACTCAAATAAAACACATTGACCCATACAAGTCCAATACTTGCAGAGAAAAACATAAAAAAAAGGAAACCATCATGTAGTCTTCACTCATACAAGAACAACTATTGTCGGGATCTGTACTCTTTCCACATTCTACTTGCTATATCATCTCGGAACTGTGCCCATTGGTCTCTATCACGCTGAGACAACCCATATGTCTCCAGCATTGGTACATCTATCCCATCACGATCATCTGCCTCTTCGGTGACAATTTCTGATGGAATGCCGTCCTCTAACGTAATGTAGTTGTGTAGTATGCAACATGCTAATACAATATGGGCTTGTGTCATGATAGGATAAGACGTGGCATGCCTCAGGATTGGAAAACGCTGCTTGAGAATACCAAATGTACGCTCTACTGAGTTTCTAAGAGAGGAGTGTCGATGGTTGAACAACTCTTCTCGAGAGTTTATTGGATTCTGTCTTGAAAACTCCTTTAGGTGGTAGCGTGTACACCGATAAGGAGCAAGAAATCCAGGTGTATTGGGATATCTAGCATCCACTAGAAAATATTTTCCTACATAAATAAAGTATATTATTAAAACGTGAAACATTGATTGTACCCTTGAGTATATTAAACTATGATTTGGCTTACCGGGGGGAACAACAAGAGGATCTGCTCTTGATAGAACTGAAGCTAGGACACGACTATCCGCGGCAGACCCTTCCCAACCAGCAAGGCAGTACTGAAACTTATGATTGAAGGAACACACACCCATAACATTTTGCGACAGGTTGCCTTTTCTATCACGATATTTACCCCGCATGTCGACATCGACGGTGACTGGTATATGGGTTCCATCGATAGCTCCAACACAATCCTATACGATATGATACAATCATCAATTCTACGGTCAACCAATACTATGATAAGGATAAAAATCCATACAAGAAATTTGTAACAACACAACAATTACCTTGAAGAATGGATCAAAACGTTCGTTCCCACTAATTTCAGGAGGAGTGTCTGGACTAGGTGGTAGAAAGCAATCCTTGTGGAGTCCTAAGATAGCCCTCAACACCTTGTGGAAGTATCGGCTAATTGTCTCTCCTGAGTGCCCAAAGCTGTGGGCAATCTTGCGGTTCCTCAGATTGTGGCCAAGGGTGTGGAGGAACATCACAAGTTGTTCTTCTAACGTCAAGTGTATCGAATCTGTCAAGGTTCCTTTCAGCCTTAGGATAGTAACTAGACGAAAGAAGGCTGCCCTACTTATGCGAATCTGATCATGACAATCCACATCGTTGGAATGAATGACCATTCTATAAAACAAATTTCCTTTTCTTTTTCGTTTACCCTTTTGTGCACTGGCATCTTGGGCCACCACTACTGTGGCTACGACAACACAAGCAATAAGAGCTATGAGAAGATGAGAATATGTGGTCTCCACAACTACCCGTCCTAGAACGTCAATATTCTTAATAGGATCCATCAATGGCTTGAAATGTGGACAAACACAATGAACTGAGTGAGGAGATATTGGTAGCATGTTGTTGATGTTCTAGAAATTGAAAGTATTCTACAAATAAAAGTGATTTTAAGACATTTGTGTTTGTGGTTACAGTATACACTTGTGTTTGTGGTTACAGTATACACTTGTTACAGTATACAGTTGTGTTTGTGGTTACAGTATACACTTGTGTTTGTGATACTTGTGTTTGTGGTTAAGCAATGTATTATACACTTGTTACAATATACACTTGTTACAGTGGTTAAGCAATGTATTATACACTTGTTACAGTATACACTTGTGTTTGTGGTTACAGTATACACTTGTTACAGTATTCACTTGTGTTTGTGGTTACAGTATACATTGGTTACGGTATACACTTGTGTTTGTGGTTACAGTATACACTTGTGTTTGTGATACTTGTATTTGTGGTTAGGCAATGTATTATACACTTGTTATAGTGGTTAAGCAATGTATTATACACTTGTTACAGTGTACACTTGTGTTTGTGGTTACAGTATACACTGGTTACGGTATACCTTGCTTCTACATTCTAGGAGGAACAGGCCTCATTCTCGGATGTGTTACTAGTTGGACATCCTGTGAGGCAACTAAAGCTCTTCTCAGTATTGAAGCTTGTGAGGCTGGTAACCAGATTAGTAAAATTCCTATTCTAAATTGTGCCTCATTATTATTGACTAACATATCAAAGCATTCAATTGACACCAGATTTTCCTTTGTATGATTAGATTCAGGTAGGCTATTTTAAATATATATGTGAACTTATTTTCTTTCTAGTTAGGAAATGGGGACACTGGCAGCGAAAAAAATTGCACTGAAACTTGAGATCTACGGGTTCTATATCTGAAGAGATGATGTTAATGCATACTTTCTGGGAAAGCAAACTAATCATTCTTTTAGATTAGCCAATCTCTGAAGAGATTTTGGCAAAGGCTTAAAAGATATAAGATCATTTCAAACAGTTGAACTAATTGCTCTTTTAGATTAGACAATAACCTAAAAGACCTGGCAAAGGATCAAAAGATATAATCTTGGTATGTAAAGCTTATCTGATGGAAAAATAGCATGAGTTGGAGCAAGAGTGCAAAGCAAAAGGAGCGAGTCTTAACTCAAGGCTTGAAAGCAAAAGTAGATCAGTATCAAAACAAGACTATTATGGATATTTATGTATCATTTCTCAAGATACAGTCTCATTACCAGGAAGAGTTATGAAATATTCCCCTCACCAAATACTTAGACAATTTGAAGCAAGCTTTAGGGTACACACCCCCAGGTTGTCGTTTTGTGGCCTGCTATTTCCTACTAATATCTATTGTTAATATAGTGTCATATTAAAATTGTGATATTTAATGGATCATCTATTATTAATATGATGTGATGATTAAATTGTGATGTACTGATATTTGATGAATTTGAGAATTAATTGATAGTTTTTATTTCCCCTTTCACTACTACAACAGAGCTATGGAGCCATTGATAGCAATGACTTCTTTAATGGCGATTATGGCCTTCAGGCAGACAGTAGTGCAGGCATTGATGCAAGCATATGCAACCCTGCCTCTTGAGGTTCGAGTTGCTTCAACAGATTCATGCATCGTATTCTCAGTTGGTTCTCAGCCTACAGTTACTTTGAAATCATGGATGTAGATGGTGTCAACACCAATGAGCTTTACAGTGATGTACAACTTCACCTAAGCAGCTCTCCATCTATTTCTGCAACTAGGATCAGCAAGGCAAGGAACTCAATCTCTTTTTCCTTCAGTCTTGCTGACAATGGTGCAAATCCCTAACTAGTTGGACATCCTGTGAGGCAGTGACTGGAGACCTAAGAGATTGTTGATTCATAGTAAGCCCATCATGGAAGTAAGGCTTGATTCATACACTTGTGTTTGTGGTTACAGTATACACTTGTGTTTGTGGCTAAGCAATGTATTACACACTTGTTACAGTGGTTAAGCAATGTATTATACACTTGTTATAGTATACACTTGTGTTTGTGGTTATAGTATACACTTATTACAATCATTTGAGAGTCACTAATAAGCTAGATCAATATGGTATTTCATTGCACTTTTTCATTCATCAATACAAAAACATATGGAGAAACATGCTACCAAACCCATTACAGAGCTTCAAATTGGAGAAACAAAAACATAATATCGAAACCCTCAGAGTTCGAGTTCAAAGCAGCCCTCGAAAGTATAACATGAAATGAGGGTTTGAAAACAGAAACCCGGTTTTGAATGATGACAACCAAACGGCGGATTGAAATCGAAACCGAAAGTTCCGCAGCCAATTCCCGCCCAATTCCCGCAAACAAACGGGGCCTATGGTGATATTATTCTGTCTTATGTCTTTGTTTGAGTTCTTTGGATTAAATCAATGATTTACTTTGATTGATAGTACAATTGATTTGGTTATTTTGATGAACTCTAAACTAGAAAAAATTAGAACATATGTATTGATTGGTCAATCTTGTCTTCTATATTATTGGGCTTCTACAGGGAAGTTAAAATCAATAGGACTAGATTACTGTTTCCTTAAATTTCTTAATCAATTAAAGCTTCATAAAAGTGATAACAAATTGTCTTAGAGGGACTATTTGTTGTCTCCAAAGTTATCCTAACAAACAAATTTGATAAAGATTTAATATACTTCACCCTAATAACAAGGCACTGGTTTGACATATTGTGTTGGAGGTTTCATTGTTGGTTACAGCCAGGTATAATCCAGAATTAATCAATAAACATCTTGAGGAAAGAAATTTCAAGCTATTCACAATTTATTTTCAATTCTAAATAAAGTATACAATCAAGGCAGTATCAGTTTTCAAAGCAATTGGATTTTAGAAGTACAATAATCTGCTATAAAAAGCCTTAGAAGATCCTAAGGTATAGGCCTACCAGCCTTGGTCCTACAGAGCCTACTAGAAAGGGTGGAATTTGTCAGTTGGCCAAATCCCTTTGGGTTTCTCATAATTGGAAATAAGAATCCATAGGAAATCCAATTTTTTGATTTGAGCACCAACAGAGCCCACGTACAAAACCAAATTGAGGTTTGTTTTTACCCAAAGCTCCATAAAGGAGCAACAATTAGCTTTGGTAATATTATAGCCACTAGGAGACACAGTTCTTGGAGTCTTGGAGATGATAGAGACTGGTACTCTTACCAATATGGTTTTTTTTTTTCTCCCAAAAATAGGATACAAGGGTACTTGGCGACACCACCTTTTAAAATACAATTTAAAATTTTCTAGAAAATATCACGACATGGAACTTTGAAAAGAAGAATGCTAAATCACTCATACAAGAGCAATAAACAGTAAAGGCAATGTCTCTTTAGATCATTACAATGACAGTAAATCAATTATGCAATTGTTTATGTTCCTCTCAAAATGTCTACATTGTTAGTAGATCTGATCATTATAACTCTCCATAGATATTCGTATCATCCAAAATATTAGCATGAAACATTATGCAAGTTAATTTTATTTGTCCGCCTTCCTTCTTTGCCTTTTATTGCGTTGTGCCTTAAGGTTTCTAGTAGGAGATGTCAATTTCTAGTTGGGAGACTTCGGAAACGACAGCCAAAGGAACCTTGTCTGTTGGGACATTTTTGGGGATGTCTCTGGTACTAGACTGATGGTCCCAACCGGTGCTGAGAGGGGAGGGGTGAATCAACACCCACTAAAACTTGAAAACAATCTGATATTATCTAACTATAACTGCATGCAGAACAAATCCTATCAAAGAAATAACTATCACAAGATCAAAGCGTAGAGAACACCAAATGTATCATGTGGAAACCCAAAGCAGGGGAAAACCACGGTGAGTAAAACTCACAAATTTTGCCCTTTTTTGAAGTGCGCCCTATTAGGAGCCTTCCTTGTTAAAGGATTGCAAACGCATTATTAGATGCGACTTGGTTAAGGGATTTAAGAAATAAGGCTTGTTAAAGCCTGCCTTGTTAGAGGACTTTAGAACATCTACTCGATGTCACCCGGTTAAGGGATTTAATACAAGGGACCTATTAATGTCCATCCAAATACTGAGATTTTTGCTATTGCAATTGTCAGAGAGCAATAGAGGGTTTGATCTCTTTGAGATGGCTTTGCTAAGCCTGATAAGATCGCTGTTTTCATCAACTGAGAATCATCACTAGGCACCACAAGTATGCTCTCCTTAGGATGTTGCGCTTCCTTGCACACCCTTCTCTTCTCCTTATCTTCACCTTTTCTTCTCCTTTTCCCTTACTGTCGCTTTGCTCAGCGTACAGGTTAACTCTTTCTCTTTGGCAAAATGAAGGCAAATGATATTCTTCACAGGCTGAAGAATAAATAGACTTCCTGCCCTTCCTGCTTTTTGCATGTTGCATTCTTCGCAAAGATCTCCTTTGGATCCATCATCCAGTCGAGTTTCAGTTCTGAGAGGAAACAACAGATGCATGCAAAAACGCTTTTTCTGATTTATAAAGAAAACAACAAATGCGTGCCACATACTTTCCTTTACTTGAGATTCCGCCATGTTTTAATGCCTTAACTTTCGGCATTAAATCCTCCAATTGTACCTTGCAGCGATTTTTTCCGTAACACAAAATCCTCCGTGATTTGTGCAACAAATCTCGGTAGAAGAGTCACTTCAGTGCTTGTCAACTGTGACTTTCATCGGTTCAGCGGTCTCAATGATATCTCACCTTAGGTAGTGTATAGGTCTTTGTCTTCACCTGTCACTCTTCTTTTCTCTGTCTATACCGGTTTGGTTCCTCGGTTCTCGGTTCCTTGGTTCCGATCATATGCTTATCGGTCACTGCTCCAGTTAGTGACTTCACCGGTCACAGTACTTCTTCTTGCTCAATATGTGTCACCGGTTTCCTAATCAGTCTCTCTCGTTAACTGAACCTGTTCACTGTTTGACCAATGTTAGCTTTGGACATCAATGACAACACTGCTTTGCCATATACTGGTCACTTCCTTACTACCGGTTAATGCCAACAATGTCCCCCTTTGGAATTGATGGCAAATACCTTACCGGTCTACATACCTTACCGATTATAGTCTCCCCCTTTGACAATAATGCCAAAGGTTAGTCCTTTGACTACTTTTTTTTAAGTTTGCTCCACTTTCGAGCAACAGTCCTTTGTCACCAATCCAATTAAGATAAGGCTGATTCCTCTGTTGAAGCTTGATGGATTGATGATCTCCTCTGTCCTTTTACTGAAGATCAAGAAGGGGAACTACCCCTAATTTACCTCTGAGATACTCAAAGGTACTCTTCGGTAAAGGCTTTGTGAATATGTCAGCAACCTATTCTTTTGTGGGAACATATTCCAATTTTATTTCTTTATTCTGCACCCGTTTTCTCAGATAGTGATACTTTATAGCAATGTGCTTTGTTTTTGAGTGCATGACAAGATTTTTGGATATATTGATTGCACTTGTGCTGTCACAGAATATTGCAATCGGTTCAGGTACCTATTCTTGGATTCCTTCCAATATCTGTTTTATCCAAATTACCTATGTGCAATTAATTGCTGCAACAACATACTCAGCTTCTGTTGTGGATTGTGAAATGCAGTTTTGCTTCTTGCTTGTCCAAGACACAATCCTCTCTCCAAGAAAGAATGCACCACCACTTGTGCTCTTTCTGTCATCAATGTTACCGGGCCAGTCTGCATCGGTGAACACTTTAGTCTGGAAACCTCCTTCATGAGGAAACCACATACCATATTCCTCAGTACCTTTTAGATATTTGAAGATTCTCTTAACTGCTATCAAATGTGTAATGCCCCGCTAGGGAACTCAGGAGAATTTAACCTAAACATGCTACTAAGTTTACAGAATAATTTTTTTCTTAAGTGTTTACAAACAATGATGATAACAATGCAGAAGCAATACAATCATAAGATATAAACAAGTACATAACTACAACCCAATTACAGTTAACAATTCTCAGGGGTCCCATGACGTAGAATTACGTATTACTAATAAATTTTTTTTAGATTAAGAATAATTACAATTATCTCATATTACAGATGAATCACAAGTACATCCAATACCAACACGTAACAAAACAACAAATGCCAAAATATCGAACAAATACAAATCACCAAATACAACAAAATAGACCACCAGGTAATAATGAGACAACAAAGATACACCACTAGACGCAAATGCAAAAACTATGGAGGAGACTTAGGATACAACTATGGGAGTGTCATCACATGGCCATCTACTTGAGTTACCTTGGACTGGTGACACTGGACCCTGGACCCTCAAGCATTGAGTTACCCTGGATTGGCCACTCTGGGCCCCAAACCCTCAATATGACCCACGCGAAACTAGAATACCCTCTCAAGAACATGAGGAATTCTAATCATACCTACTCTCTAGGTATCATCCCATTCCCATCCTTAGCCTAAACAAGCTCAAGGCATAGGCGAGGCATAATCTCTAAATTATCTTTTTAATGAATTCTATAAATTTTAATTACTATGTTATCACTTATTAACAAACTTACGATAGGTTACCGTGGTACTAACCACTTTGGGTCCCGGACCCTTATTGTAAGCCACTCCCCGAAGATACATTTATTTAACCTCCCCTACGCTCACAAGTCATCAATAATCAAATAAGTCTCATAAAAGTATACTGATCAAATTTCAGTCCACAAAAGAGGGAGTGTTAAATTTATAAGCCTTATATGAATGGATTATATCAATTAGTATTTTCTACTTATGAAATGTTTCAGTTTCATCTTTAGTAGAATATAGTTTTCGTCTTGTATGGATTTTGTCTTTTTCAGAATGACACCTGGCATATCCTCCGCGTGCGAAGCTTCTCCTCATATTGTCGGGTCCGCATAGCTTATAGCTTTGGTTTCTCTCTCGATGACTCATCATTCACCTTGCCTTTAATCGGCCCAGCTGTCGTCAGCTCATCGCATGTCTTCTTCACTTGCGCGATATCATTCCTGTAAGAAAGAGGATGCTCTTTCAGTTACATCATAACGTTCGGGAGTTATGCTTTCAGCTGGACCGTTTAAGCGTATTTGGGAGTTACTCATGGGTCGTGTTCTTCTCTCGCGTTTTGCTCTCTTTTCTTTTCTTGGGCTGTTGCTATCATCACTGGACGGCTTTGAAGGAGACTGGCATGATTTGGTTTCTCGGTGCTTTATTCTATCCTCTTGTGATCATTCTGTTAGTGTGGAGAGTTCTATCGAGTCTCAGCTGTTAGACACTTGTAGTGAGCTTCTCTCAGCTGAGCTCGAATTGATATTAATCTTGTATTTCTTTTGATAATAAAAGTTATCTTTTTGCTGGGTTGTTTCCCTCTGTTTAAGAGGGTTTTTCCCAAGGTAGTTGGTGTTCTGTGTTATTAGTTTTGTGAGAATTTTAACATGGTATCAGAGCCAGGTTCGTGAATATTATATTCAATTTCTCAGAACCACCTTCTCTGCTTCATTTTTCTATCCTTTATTCATCATGGTCCTCGGGTTGAAGGTTGAAGATCGTCTAGAAGGAGCTTCAAATTTCATTTCTTGGAAGTCTAGAATCTTACTGATTCTTGAAGAAAATGATCTTCTAAATTGTGTGGATCCTGATAACAAAGCTCCAGAGGATGAATCAGAATTATCTTTATGGAAGAAGAAAAATGTTTTGGCAAAGAGGATCATTGTTGATTCTATGAAAGATCATCTTGTCCCTGCCATCTCTAAACTGCAGTCGGCTAATGAGATGTTCAAGTCTCTTCATAGCATGTTTGAGATAAACAATACTAGCAGAGCTTTGGCTCTTCACATGCAACTCATTCACATCAAAATGAGTAAAGGTGAATCTATCATTTCTTTCTTCTTGAGCATTACTGATTTAATGAATCAGCTAAATGCTATTGGGGAATCAGTGAATGAAAAGGAGCTTGTAATGCTTGCCATGAATGGTCTCCCACAATCTTGGGAATCATTCATTCAAGGTATCAGTGGTAGGAGTAAAGTTCCTAGCCTTGACAGATTAAGGTTTGATTGCATTCAAGAAGAATGCAGGCTGGAAGCTAGAGGAAACTCTCGTAAATTTCTTTCGTCTGAAGATCAAGTCCTGGCAGCTCACACATTTAACAAGAGGGGAAGGAAAAGGAATGTTTCTAATGATAAGAAATTTCCCCCCTCTTCTTCAGATTTTAAAAGGAAAAGAGAGATCTCCAAAATCCAATGCTTCAGATGTCAGAAATTTGGTCACTTTGCCAGAAATTGCTTTGTGAAACTAAATCATCAAGTTGCTGTGTTAGACGTTAAAGAATCATCTCCTTTTGGTATCACTTACGATCAGTCTGAAGGTCTTCTCTTAATTTCAACTCTTTCAAGTTGTGTTCCTGCTGATTGCAATACCTGGTTGATAGATAGTGGCACTTCTCGTCACATCTCGGGATATAAGCAGCACATTGCAAATTTAACAGAAAAGGATTCTCATCTGAAAGTTGTGATTGGTGATGATGCTTCATATTCTGTAAACGGAGCGGGTAATACTTCTTTCATATTAAACTCTGGAGTCTCTCTTCACCTCAGCACTGTGTTATTTGTCCCAAGGATCAAGAGGAATCTCATCTCTATTTCAGCTCTAGAGGATAAAGGCTTCAATGTAGCTTTCTCAAATGGCAACGTTGTTACTTAGAGGAAAGATTCAAATTTCAGTTCTGCCCAAGTGATTGGAGTGAGGCATGAAAGTCTTTATAAGCTCTCTGCAAATCTAGTTCAAGCATTAAATCATGACACTTTTGATCTCAACTTGCTATGGCACAAAAGGTTTGGTCATCTCAACTTCAAATCTTTGTCTTCTATGGAAAAGCTGGTTGTAGGGCTTCCCAAATTAAGTGTTACTCATGACGGCATTTGCAAAGGATGTGCTTTGGGTAAATTTTCTAAAGTCTCATTTCATTTCAGCAAGAGTAAATCAAATCAGATTTTAGAACTTATTCATTCTGACTTGTGTGGACCCATGTCCTCTGCTTCTTTGAGTGGTTTTTGGTATTATGTAACTTTTATTGATGACTTCTCTCGTAAGACATGTATTTACTTTCTCAAATCAAAAGATTCAGATGAAGTTCTTTCAAAATTTAAAGTATTTAAAGCATTGGCTGAAAATCTCTCTGAAAAGAAGATTAAGACTCTTAGGTCTGACAATGGAGGAGAATTTACTTCCGGACAGTTCCAATCTTTTTGTACAGAAGCTGACATTAAGAGGGAGTTCTCTGTTCCCTACAACCCTCAACAAAACGGGGTTGCTGAACGGAAAAACAGAGCCATTTTTGAGGCTGCTAAAGCCATGCTTCATGATCAAGGATTGCAGATTTTCTTATGGGTTGAGGCTTCTCAGACTGCTGTTTATATTTAGAATAGGAGCCCTCACTCAGCTCTAAATAACTCCACTCCTGAAGAAGTTTTCTCTGGCTCCAAACTTGATGTAAGTCATTTAAAAATTTTTGGTTCTCTTGTTTATATTCATGTGCCCAAGGAGAAAAGATCTAAGTTAGAACCCCCTAGCAAGAAGGGTATTTTTGTTGGTTATAGTGAATCCTCAAAGGCTTATAGGATCTACATTCCAGGTCAAAAATCAATTGAACTTAGTAGAGATGTTTCTTTTGATGAAAGTATTGTTTGTAAAAGTTCAGCTGATTTTCCTCTTAATTCTGATTTGGATATGCCTTCTAATTCTCAAGATCTTCCTCCCACTGTTCCCTCTTCTCCTTGCCTCTCTGAGAGGGAGGATTCTCCTCCATCTTGCCCTCCTCCCGTTCATCAGATTGGTTCAGAAGCTGGTCCTAGTTCTCTTTCAGTTTCAAAGAAGAGACCCTTATGGGCAAGGAATACTGTACAAGACGCTGAAAACTTTTCTGCTCCTAAAGGAACTTTTCGTGAAAGCAAAAGACCTCAGAAATTTGATAATTATGTTGCTGTTATGTGTAATATTATTGACTCTGAACCTTCTTGTTTTGAGACAGCTTCAAATCAGCAAGTTTGGAAAGATGCCATGTTGGAAGAATATGAATCTATTTTGAAAAATGATGTTTGGGAAATTGTTCCTCGCCCTCAAAATAAATCTGTAATCTCTTCCAAATGGCTATACAAGATTAAGCATGCTGCTGATGGAAGTATTGACAAATTCAAAGCTAGATTCGTAGCTAGAGGATTCAGTCAAAAGGAAGGGATAGATTAGGATGAGATCTTCGCTCCGATTGCAAGGTATACTTCTATCAGATCCATCATTGCTATTGCTGCTACTAAAAGATGGAAATTACATCAAATGGATGTTAAGACAACCTTTCTAAATGGTGTGATTGAGGAAGAAGTCTATGTTGAACAGCCAGATGGCTTCAATTTTCATAGCAAGGCTTCTCATGTTTGCAAGCTCAAAAAGGCTTTGTATGGTCTTAAACAAGCTCTCCGAGCTTGGTATGATCGTATTGATGGATATCTAGTGAGTTTGGGTTTTGAGAAAAATGAAGCTGATCCTAATATCTACATGAAAAAGGTTAATGATCTGATTTTGATTCTTGTTTTATATGTGGATGATCTTTTTCTCACTGGTGATGATGAGTTGATTATTAAATGTAAACAAGAATTAACATCTGAATTTGAGATGAAAGATCTTGGATTAATGCATTTCGTCCTTGGGTTGGAAATCTGGCAAAGGCCAAATGAAATCATTGTAAGTCAAAGTAAGTATGCTCTGGATATTCTTAAGAGATTTGGAATGGTTGATTGCAAACCCAATGTAACACCTATGGAGGCCAACCTGAAGAAACTTCAATAAGATGCAGCCAATTCAGATTTTACTGATTGCACTTCTTATAGTCAGTTGATTGGTTCTCTTATGTTTCTTGTTAACAGAAGGCCTGACATCTGCTTTGCTATAAATCACTTGAGTCAATTCATGTGCAAACCAAGGAAGTACCACCTCATTGCAGCCAAGCATATTTTGAGATATGTGAAAGGGTCTCTTATGTATGGTTTAAAGTTCTCATGTTCTAATGACCTTCTCCTTCATGGTTTTTCTGACTCTGATTGGGCAGGTTGTATTGTGGACAGAAAAAGCACCTCAGGTTTTTGTTTCAGCCCCAGATCAGCTATGATATCCTGGTGTAGCAGAAAGCAAAAATGTGTTGCTCAAAGCACTGCTGAAGCTGAATATGTGGCAGCTTGGTCTGCAGCGCGAGAGGCTGTATGGCTTCGAAAACTCCTCAGTGGATTGTTTGGAGAAGTTTCAGATCCTACTATCATTTTCTGTGACAATTAGAGCTGCATAAAGATTTCTATAAATTCTGTCTTTCATGACAAGTCCAAACATATAGAAATCAAATTTCATTATCTAAGGGATATGGTACTTCAAAAGGTTGTGGAGCTGGAGTACATCAGCACTGATGATCAGACTGCTGACATACTTACCAAGCCTTTAGCAAAGGTAAAATTCTCTTACTTCAGGGAGACGTTAGGAATGGTAAATCTTGAGGCTTAAATGGAACTAAGTCTCATTTTTGTTGTGTTGCTTTAATAATGTTGTGTGCTAATAAGATTGTAAGAATCAACTATGATAACTCTTTCACTCTAGGAGTGAGCATCATGTTGAGAGATTCCATGACTGTATCACGTTGAGAGATTCCATGATAAGAGTTGGAAGTCATGTTGAGAGATTCCATGACTGTATCACGTTGAGAGATTCCGTGATTAAAGGCTTAGTAGAGATTCTTGCAATTCTTATCACGTTGAGAGATTCCGTGATTAAAGGCTTAGTAGAGATTCTTGAAATTCTCATCATGTTCAGTGATAACATGATTTTGGTTGATAAATCTATTGTTCTGTGTGATTCCAGAATTGTCTTCTCTTTGCTGCGATTTTAAAATGCTAAAATGATTTCATGTATTTTTGATTCATAACAACTTAGAGGGAGTGTTAAATTTATAAGCCTTATCTGAATGGATTATATCAATTAGTGTTTTCTACTTATGAAATGTTTCAGTTTCATCTTTAGTAGAATATAGTTTTCGTCTTGTATGGATTTTGTCTTTTTTAGAATGACACTTGGCATATCCTCCACGTGCGAAGCTTCTCCTTATATTGTCGGGTCCGCACAACTTATAGCTTCAGTTTCTCTCTCAATGGCTCATATCATTCACCTTGCCTTTAATCGGCCTAGCTGTCGTCAGCTCATCGCATGTCTTCTTCACCCGTGCGATATCATTCCCATAAGAAAGAGGATGCTCTTTCGGTTACATCATAATGTTCGGGAGTTATGCTTTCAGCTGGACCGTTTAAGCGTATTTGGGAGTTACTCATGGGCCGTGTTCTTCTCTCGCGTTTTGCTCTTTCTTCTTTTCTCGGGTTGTTGCTATCATCACTGGACGGCTTTGAAGGAGACTGGCATGATTTTGTTTCTCGGTGCTTTATTCTATCCTCTTGTGATCATTCTATTAGTGTGGAGAGTTCTATCGAGTCTCAGCTGTTAGACACCTGCAATGAGCTTCTCTCAGCTGAGCTCGAATTAATATTAATCTTGTATTTCTTCTGATAATAAAAGTTATCTTTTTGCTGGGTTGTTTCCCTCTGTTTAAGAGGGTTTTTCCCAGGGTAGCTGGTGTTTCGTGTTATCAGTTTTTTGAGAATTTTAACACGAACTGCCATACAAATGCCAGGGAAATTCACACTTGAGATGTTAGAGTTTCGAACCTTGAGGGAGGGAAGCACGTTATGTTTTTGGTGCTTCTCACCTTTGGATTCGAACACCTTATATATGAGATGAATTCAGCTACAAGGAGGCCGACTTGGTCTTATAAAATCCATTCAAGTATTAAAACCAAGAGGCTGACCTTGGGCCCTCAATTAATTAATTCAACATATATATATATATATATATATATATATATATATATATATATATATATCGATTTTGGTGATAAACAATAAATAATAAATATTGCCAATATTTATTATTATTATTTATCATATCGATTTATTGTTCAAGTAAGAGGATGTTTGCCGTAAAGACCATAATATTAACAACGAGCATCCACCCAACACACAAATAAAAAGGGTACGATTTACTTAAACCAAAGACTTTAGAATAGTTTAAAATAAACAATCTGGGGTCATGAATCTCTAGGTCCCATGTGAAATATTATGGAGGCTTTTTTTAATGACAAACAATAAATAATAAAATCTGTTATTATAATTGTGATTATTTAAAAAAAAAAAAAAAATCAAACAAAAGATTTATTTAATATATATGTTTTTCTGTAGTATATATATATATTTTTTCAAAATATTCTTTTTGCTGGTGAAGTTTTCTTTCTTTTTTCAGCAAACTCCTTTCTTTTTTTTTCTTTCCAAAATTAAAATACCAAGATAAATATATACAACTACCAATTTGGTAAACCAAACAGACAGATTTCCAAATGATTTAATCTCAAGTGTTTTTATCAAAATTTCCACCCAAACCCTAACTGATTTAAATTAAAGTTTTGTATTATTTTTCAAACAAATTTTTGGGTTTTCCACATATTCAATACAACAAATATTTTCTCCAAACAACAAACAACCCAAAGATTTTCTTATTCAAACATTTGATACAAATGAAAGTATCACAATACAGCCACATCAATCAAACCTGACAGACACGATGTAAACAATCTTTTTGAAATAAAATTGCAAAGGAATTTCAAAACCCTATCTCAAACAACACTTGAAAATTCGAAGCCAAGAAAGATCCAATTAAACTTTCAAAATTCAACCTTTCCAAAAATCTTCCAAATTCATCCAAGAGCTCTTCCAAAACCTGATAGACGTCCCTTTTAAAATAATACCCAGAAACCCCTCATAAAGAAGACCTATTCCTCCTAAGGTTTCTAAAACATGCAAACCCTCAAAAACATAACTCAACACTCTCCACCTAGTTTTCATCAATTCACTTGCATGAAAAAATAACTCAATAATAAAATAATGCACTTTATTAATTATAATTTCTAACTCAACTTTTAACTTTAAATTATAATTCAATCTTTACTTAAACCAAATATGCAACTTAAATTGCATATAATTATTTAATTAATCAGTAAATACTTTAGCACATAATTAACTATGCAAACTGATAAATTAAATATTAAATAAATCAACTATGCATTAAATTTCATATTTAGATTTAATAATTAATTAAACCTTTTTATTCCAAATTTAATCTTTTAATTAACAAATATATTTAATTAACTTTAATAATTAAATATTCTCTATATCCAATATTTCCACATTAATAAAATATAACTATTCTAATCTCATAATTACTCCTAATTTAACTATTTAAATCAAATAGTTCTCACAAGTAAACCCACTTGACTCACACAACACAAAAACCAACTAACTCCATATGAAACAGACACCAAGGAAGGGGTCATGAATTCATGTCACCTTGATGAATTCGGATGGGTAGAAACAGATACTTGCCCAATATTTAGGACAATTAATGGTTTGGGTTGGGATTTGGATTTGTATGTTATCTCCCCTCTCTTGCTATTGACATTTTGCGATAGGGCTTGCTCATCTTGGCAATTCAGGAAAGTTGATGCCCGATACCTGCATAAAAGACAAGCATGTACATACATGTATAAATATAAACAAGCAATGGCGGGGATCAGTCGATCGTGTGGATCTTGCAAGCAAGTAACTACCACTTTGTCCCTCAACCACATCAGGCACGCCAAATAGAAATATAAAATATACACATCAACCATACACATGCAAGTATGAGGTCAATAAAACCATAAGCATCAATGATATCCTAACATATAATTCATCATCCTAAAATAGTCATAACATATAGAAAATTAGACTATGGGAGGGGCATTACAAAATGTCTCTTTTGGGTTTGCAAAAGATCTAGCCACAATACCTACTGCATGTGCAATATCAGGTCTACTGTGCACAACATATTGTAATTTACCAATCATTGATTGATAAAGTGTCTCATTGACTTCTTTAGCATCATCCTCCTTTGATAACTTGCAGTTAGTTATCATTGGTGTGCCAACCAGTCTGGATTCTTCTTGCCCAAATGATTTAAGAATCTCCTTAATATACTTGGACTGAGATATGAAAATACCTTCTTTGAGTTGATGGACTTGCAGACCAATGAAGAATTTTATAGCTCCAATCATGGACATTTCAAATTCTTTCTTCATCTCTTTAGCTAAGTCTTTGCTCATCTTGTCATCTCCTCCAAAGATGATATCATCCACAAATATTTCAGCAATCAGGTTTCCTTCTTTATCAGTCTTTAGATACATATTGTTGTTGCTCTTGTTCTTGTGAATCCTATGGTCAGGAGGTATGAGTGTAAGCTTTCATACCAAGCCCTTGGGGCTTGTTTATGTCCATAGAGAGCCTTCTTCAATTTTCAGACCATATCATTTTTTTCTGTGGATGAGAAGACCTCCAGCTGTTCTATATACACTTCCTCTTTCAGTATACCATTCAGAAATGCAGATTTTACATCCATCTGATATACTTTAAACCTTTTATGTGCAACATAAGCAAGTAGAATTCTTACCCCTTCTAGTCTTGCTATAGTGGCCAAGGTTTCTCCATAATCTAGCCTTGCTTCTTGTGCATATCCTTTGCAGACTAACCTTGCCTTGTTCCTCACCACCTTTCCTTCTTCGTTCAGCTTGTTTCTGAACACCCACTTGGTGCCTATAACATTCTTGTCCTCAGGTTTGGGAATAAGAGTCCATGTTTCATTATTTTCTATTTGCTCAAGCTCCTCTTCCATTGCCTTAAGCCAGTTGTCATCCTCCAGAGCTTCTCTGCTAGTTTTAGGCTCTATGCTAGAAAGTAAACAAATACTTTCTCTAGCCTTTCTCCTTGTTAGAATGTTAGTACGTTTGTCACCAATAATGTTATCAGTGGAGTGATATGTGACATACATTGGTAGAACCGGTCGGTGGTCCCGATCTTCATTTTCCGATTGAACATCATTTCCAGCGAGATCATGAACAACTTCTTGTTCATCTTCTTCAATCGGCCTTATGTTTTGATCCATTTCTGGCTTAGGCACATTACCTTGTTCCAAGGGTTTGTTTACCTGTTCTTCATCAACTAGAATTATTTCACTGAATTCTAAATGATCATTTACATCATGATCCTGGTGACTGACTGATTCATCATGATTGTTCTTATCCCTTGGTTCTGAATACTCATTTATCTTCACATTTGCACTTTCCACTATCTCTCTTGTCCTCTTATTCAAACACCGGTAGGCTTTACTTTTGGTTGAGTAACCCAAAAATATGCCCACATCACTCTTTGGCTCAAACTTGCCAGATTAAACATCTCTTTTGATGTAACAGTTGCTACCAAAAACTCTGAAATAGCTTACACTAACTGTATGACCAAACCATAACTCATATGGAGTTTTACTGGTTCCCTTTTTGACTTGAACCCGGTTCAGTGTATACATAGCAGTGCTGATTGCTTCTCTCTAGAAGTGATGGGGTAGATCTTTCTCAATTATCAGAGTTTGTGTACAGTCTATCAGAGTCCTGTTTCTTCTTTTAGCAACTTCATTTTGTTGAGGGGTTCTCGGTGCAGAAGTCTGCCTTTTTATCTCCTATTCTTCACAATAGTGAGTAAACTCTTGAGAGGTGTACTCACCTCCTCTTTCTGACCTCAGACACCTCAAGCTTTTACCGCTCTCCTTCTCCACTCAGGCCTTGTAGATTTTAAACATATGGAAGGCCTCTGATTTTTCCTTAAGGAAGAGTGTCCACATCATCCTTGAAAAATCATCTACAAAGAGTCTGAAATACTTGTCTCCATAGTAACTCTTTGTCCTCATTGGTCCACATAGGTTTGTGTGAACTAGATCCAATACATTTTCAGCAGAAAAAGACTTGCTGCTGAAGCTTGTACTTGTCAGTTTGCCTAACTGACATTCTTTACACATAGCCCTGTCAGGGTTTATAATATCAGGGAGCTCTCTGACTGACTTCTTCCTACTTACTTTGACAATGCTATCAAGGTTTATGCTAAGTTACCGGTTCGAGTTCGGTTCCAAGTTCGGGTATGAAGAACCGGTTCGCAAGTTCGACAAAATTTTGAAAAGGGGTTTGGGTTCGGGTTTGAAAAAAACATGTAATTTTTTAAAAAAAATATATATATACATATTTATGAAGCCTAGAAGCATGAGTTAAAATTAGAATGTCACATAGTATCATAAAAACAACAAAAACACCATAAACTTATCATCATAGCATCATGAATTCAGAATCGTGATCATACCATCATATACTTCAAGTTCAACATCAAAGATTCAAAACATTAAAACTAAATCATAACATCAAGTTCAAGTATCATTGTTTCAAACTTTCAAGTTCAACTAATGAATTAAACATGTATTAATCTTTATCTTCATCTTCATCTTCTTCTTCAACATTAGTTGACTCAGCAATAGAGCTAAGGCCAATGGGATCAGCAGCAACGACAATAGTATTGGCGTCAAAATCTTAAAAATCATCAAGTGCAAGCCAAGAAGTGGAAGCATCCAAGTCCGCAAGCTCTGCATTTACAACCCAACTCTTCATGTTCCCTTCTTTGTACAGTTTACTTTTGTGTGAGAGAAGACACAAGTTGTAATGCACAAATACCAAGTTCTCTGCTCTTTTTGATTGCAATCTATTGCGCTTCACTGAGTGGATGAAAGAATATGTGCTCCAATTTCTTTCTGATGCAGATGAACTCGCAACCTATGAAGACAAGACAAGGTAAGCAATTAAAATAAAATTATAAAAATTACTTGCTAGTCATGAAGATAAAGTAAGCTAATTTTTTTGAAAAAATTAAAAATAAAACTTACTTGTGATATAATTTTTATTGCAAGGGGCTGCAATGTTTGGAATCTTTGGCCATGGAGGTACCACCAATTATGAGCATCCTTCCTAAACCGATGACGAAGAGCATCATTACTTAGAGCTCTTGCATTCACAAACTCTATGAACTCATTTGTAATCAAATCTCTCATATCATCATCAGGAAAGAGTCTTTCAAATGCTGCCTTGTATCCACCAGACACTTCTAAATCTCTATAGGATGGTAGCCTTCCTGGTAGATCAAGATATTGGTTGCTATAATATTTGAGCGTCAATGCATAGGCAAACAAATATAGAGGAGTGGTCATTTTGTTCCATCGTTCTATTGCTTGCAATTGTTTGAAGAGGGTCTCTTCGAGATCTTGCTCTTTTTCATTTACAATTTGCTTGATATGCTCAAGCGTTGAGTCTATGCCATCATAGATCTCTCCAAGGCTAGGCCTATCCATGTCAGTGTACCTAAGCATGCTCATAATGGGCTCGGTGAACTTAATGATATATTCCACACGTTCCTACCATAAGTCATCCAATATCCTTCTCTTTATTTTGGCTGCCCTCTCACCGTTGCTTTGCTTCCATATAGCCCAATTGTTGCTGATTACCATATTGTAAAGTGCCTCTTTCACTTGCACAAGTCGTCTCAAGATGATTAAATTTGATGCAAAACGAGTTTCAACAACCTGTAACATAAATTAGAGCAAAAAAATACAACTATTAGATACATACTTTATAAAAGAATACACATTACGCAATAAAAAAATGAAAATCAGAAACTGTAAGTCACTGATTTAAAAAAAAATTTAAATTACTAACTTTAGTTCAAGTTCACTTACCTTCAGTAACTCCAAACGTGAGAACATTCTGAATATTCCTTGAGTCATGTGATGGTTTGTGATGAACATCTGGATGTCCTCAGCCTCTGCATACACCTCCTTGATCCACTCAATTGTGTTTCCAACTTTTTGTAGCATAAGATTGAGTGAATGGACTGCACAAGGTGTCCAAAAGATATGCTGATATCGCTCTTCAACCAACAAACCAACAACTCTACAATTCTTTGCGTTGTCTCTTATGACTTGGACAACATTATTAGCACCCACTTGTTCAATGACAGAGATGAGAATATTAGCAATAAATGGCCCATCTTTTACTTGTCCCTCACAATTCACCACTTTCAAAAATATTGCCCCTTTAGGGGACACCGCTAGGACATTGATCAAGGGACGGTTTCTAGCATCTTTTCACCCATCTGAAACAATTGATACCCCTGTCTCAATCCATGAATCCTTTATGGGTTTCAATTGATCATCAATCCACTTGACCTCTTGATCCAACAAGGCGGTTCGTACTCTCTCAAAACCGGGGCCCTGATACCCTCTTAGAGCTTCATTGACACTTTTCAACATCTGTCTCCAATATGGAGAGCGAACAACATTAAAAGACAACCCATTTGCATACAAGCATCTTCCCACATCAATGTCGGCAATTTTCCGACTTTGATTTTGAAATGCAGTTTCTAGTGGTCCCTTTCTTTTGTGTGTAAGGCCAAGGGGTTCTTTTTCAGGCTCATGGGTAGCTGAGGTAGTAAAAAAGGGGTGGTCTTCTATCATAAGATCTGTGGGGGTTGTGTTACGCTTGCTTTTTTTTTACTTTTACTTCTATTGCCAATGCCATCAGTTGAATTTTGTCTACGTTCTTCTCTCTCCTCTGCTGCCTCATGCTCTTCAATATACTTTAGTACAGTTTCATTGGGTACAGGTACACCTCTTTTTCCAGGGCATTTCTGGACTCCTCTACCAGGGTATCCACACAAATGGCCTACCACACGAAAATATGAGCTATTTCTTTCTACATCACAACCCTCACATTTCCAACGGAATGCACCACCTCCTGGAAGGGCTCTTATAATATCAACATGTTTCCACAAAGGAGAATCAAAGTGGGGTTCTATTCTTTGTTCGGTATTGCCTAGTGAGGAAGAGGTAGATGCCATTGTAGTTCCTTTTCCTATGGGAAGAAATTTCAAATTGTATACATATTCATTATTCAATATAAAACTTAAAACTTTAAAGTTTAAAAGCAAGAGAATGAAAAATAATAGAATTTTTTTAAAGATGGCTAAGATCTATGTAGAATGAAAGAGAAATGAAAAAAAAATAAATTTAAACAAAAACGAAAAACAAATGAAACAAGAACTTACCTCTACTCATTGTAAGCTTGCAAAGGTGTACGTATGAGGTACAAACACTTGAAGAAAGCTCAAAAACCAAGCTTCCAACTCCTCCTTGCACTACCAAAAACTTGCTCTTTTGCTCTTGCTCAAGTCAAAATAACCTACTTGCACACCACAAATGAGAATGAGAAGCAAAAATTAGGCTTTCATAACCACCTTTTAGGGTTCCGGATGTCAAAAAAATATAAAATTTTGCAAACTTTGTCACTTAAGTAATGTCCAAGCCTCGAAATTCGGTGCAGTTCGCCCGGGGTTCGTTATTTTTGGAAGTGGTCCTCCCGGGTTCGATTGTTCGGGCCTGCAGTTTGAACTGGGTCCGAATTTTTGAACCCTGCCCGGACCCACAGGCGAACCAGACCCGGACCACAAACCAGTTCGTACCCGGGCCGGTCTGGAGGGGTCCAAGGGTGAACCCAATAACTTAGAGTTTATGTGGTAGAGCCTTTTGTGCCACAACCAGCTATTGTGCTCTTTTGCCTTGAGGCAAGTTTTCTCTATCTCCTCTTCTGCAGTAGCAATGAGGCAAACCTCCTCGGTTGAGTTCAGGTAGAACAGGTTCCTTTTGCTCTATCTATCGGTGGCGACATGAGCTCCCGATTGATTCTTGACAATACAAGAACCTTGTCCAAACTCCAATAGGTATCCTTTGTTGTTCAGTTGAGCCACACTCATTAGATTGTACATGAGTCCTTCTACCCAGTACACATTTTCGCAGAGAGCTTCATTGCCAAGTGCTATTGAGCCTTTGCCTCTGATAGCACATGGAGCATTGTTACCAAAAGTCACTGATCCACCATCATTTAGCTTCAGGTTGATGAACTTTTTTTTGTCAGTAGTCATGTGGTGAGTGCATCCACTGTCAATGATCCAGTCCTCATATTGATGGGATCTAGAGATAAGTACCATTTCACTTATCAATCTGCTTTCTTCTTTTATTGCTACAAAGACAATTTCATCATCTCCTGATTCTTCAAATTCATTGTCTGTGACACCTTCCTTAGCAAGGTAGTACTCCTTTCCTTTGTTCTTGAATCGGTTGAACTTTTTTTAATTTTCATTTTCTGGACACCTTTCCCTTTGTACTTCCATTTTCCTCTTGGAAATCTCCTTGCGATGAGTGCTTCAAACTCATCCTGCTCTAGTTCTTCTGAGAGTAGATTTTCAGTGAAATGACCAGACTTATCGGTAAAACTATTACCGGTCTCTCTTCCTTTCTTGATGGAAGCAATATTCACAGAGGACTTAAAAGCATCATCTAACATGGGTAAGCTGTTATCAGAATTGCTTAATTCAAAAGCAGTCAACTTACCGATAAGAGAGTCAAGGGTGACTTGAGATGTGCTCACTGATCTAAGCTCCTGTATGGCTGAGATTTGATAGCATACTGTGGCCTTAGCATCCTTAGTATCTTGCTTATCACATCTTCCTCACTCAGTGTTCCTCTAGCACTTTTGATGGAGTTCATCACTTCTTTTATTCTATTGTTGTAGTACTCAATGTTTTCTCCTTCGTTCATCTTCATGTCATCGTACTTGCCTCTGAGGCTTTCTACTTTTGCTCTTTGAACATGTGGGTCGCCTTCGTACACGGTTTTTAGCTTTGCCCAAATTTGGCAAGGTGTAGTCAGATGTTCAATTTCCGCATAGACATGGTCAGGGAGCGTACTAGCTATCATATCCAGAGCAACTGTGTGTTCGCTTCTGATCTTCAGTTGATCAACAGTCAAGGTACTAGTGGGTTCGCTGTAATCTATAATTACATGATTCCAGAACTGATCTCCGGTTGTTTTCATGTACAACTTCATTCTGCTACACCATAAACTGAAGTTTTCCTTAGAAAACCTGGGTCCTTCCTTTCTCATCATTTGATCTATTTCTTGTTGCGGTTAAGTAGCACAGAAAAGGAATTTGGCTCTGATACCAATTGATGGTCCCAACCGGTGTTGAGAGGGGAGGGGTGAATCAACACCCACTAAAACTTGAAAACAATTTGATATTATCTAACTATAACTGCATGTAGAACAGATCCTATCAAAGAAATAATTGTCACAAGATCAGAGCAGTAGAGAACACCAGATGTATCACGTGGAAACCCAAAGCGGGAGAAAACCACAGTGTGAGTAGAACTCACAAATTTCGCACTCTTCTAAAGTGCGCCTTGTTAGGAGCCTTCCCTATTAAAAGATTACAAACACATTGTTAGATGCGACCTGGTTAAAAGATTTAAGAAATAAGGCTTGCTAAAGCCTGCCTTGTTAGAGGACTTTAGAACATCTACTCGATGTCACCCGGTTAAGGGATTTAATACAAGGGATCTGTTAATGTCCACCCAAATACTGAGATTTTTTCTATTGCAATTGTTAGAGAGCAATAGAGGGTTAGATATTTTTGAGATGGCTTTGCTGAGCTTGATAAGATCGTTGTTTTCATCAGCTGAGAGTCATCACCAGGCATGACAGGTATGCTCTCCTCAGAATGTTGCGCTTCCTTGCACACCCTTCTCTTCTTCTTATCTTCACCTTTTCTTCTCCTTTTCCCTTACCGTCGCTTTGCTCAACGTACAGGTTCACTCTTTCTCTTTGGCAGAAAGAAGGCAAACGATATTCTTCACTGACTGAAGAATAAATAGACTTCCTGCCCTTCCCGCTTTTTGCATGTTGCATCCTGTTGTGAGGTTTTCACACCATCACCCCATTGCAAATGGGGTCCCCCTCTTTTGCTCGTAGTCGTTAATTTCGGCAAATTTTGGCATTGCATTGGGCAATTTTGAGCTTTAAAAGACGGAGAGTTAACGGAGAAATCAACTAGCCAGATTGTGATTTTAAAGTGGGAATATTAAAATAAAGTTTGTCGGGGTCATGTTATAATGGGTTCAATGTAAAATTCTAAGTGTATCTAAATTTTGGCTAGTCAATTAGTCCAAAATTCCATATAAAGGCATATTCCATGCATAAGAGCCTTAAAACCCTTATAAAATTAATTTTTTATGTACAAAATGGCCAAAATCCCAATAAAAAAATCAATTTTCTTTATAAAAACACACAAAATCCAAGCTATACATGAATTTCCCTTAATATTTTGATCAAAATCCAAGCTATACATGAATTTCCCTTCATATTTTGATCAAAATCCGGACTATACATGAATTTCCCTTCATTAATTGGCCTCTTCCCTGAAAAATTCTAAGTGTTGGGGTTAAAATCCAGGAATAACATGAATTTCCACCACTTTGGATGAATTCTACTTGAAAATTTTCTAAGTGTTTGAAAAATCCAGACAGGGGTCGTTTTTCCCTTGATTCGAGCTTGGAGTGTTGAAAATTTTCTAAGTCTGGAAAGTGTCCAGATAGGGGTCGATTTTCCCCCAAGATTGAGTGCACAAGCTAAATTTTTTCTAAGTCTGGAAGTTGTCCAGACTAGGGTTGATTTTCCCTTGGATTGGATGGGGAAAGTGAATTTTTTTCTAAGTGTTGGAATAGTCCAAGCCTGGGTCGTTTTTCCCCTACATGGCAAGTATGAATTCCAAATTTTTTTTTTCTAAGTGTCAAATTAGTCGATGCATGGGTCGTTTTTCCCCTGGGGGCTAACATGGAGTGGAAAATTTCTTCTAAGTATCAAGAGTGTACGGACATGGCTTGATTTCCCCTTTTGCAAGTTTGAGATGTGAAAATTTTCTAAGTGTGGGAGTTGTGCATGCTTGGGTCGAATTTCCTTTTGAGGGCCAAATTGTGAAATTTTTTAAAGTGTCAAATTTGTCCATACTAAGGCCGGTTCTCCTCCCTTTTGATAGCAAAGCAAGATCAAAGTTTTTTCTATGTATAAAGTGGATTTTTGTCCAAACTTTGACCGATTTTCCCTACCTTGCATGGATGGAATTGGAGTTGGGACATGGTTACTAGTCCATACAAGTTGTGGACTTAGGCAGATTTTAATAGTCCAAGCATGAGTTGAATTTCCCTTTATGGCAGATTTTTATTATTTAATTAAAGTTAATGTGGGAAATTCATAAAGTCAATGTGGAACTTTCTAGAAGGTGGTAAATCTTTTATCCCACATTGCTTGTGGAGAGCAACTAAGAGGCAAAAACAAGTATAAAAGGAGGGGTGTTGTTGTTATAAACATGAATAATTTTGGAAGGCAAGGGCAAGGCAAGCTGAAATTTGAAGCAAGACTCCATGAGAAGCAACTTCATTCTTGAATTGTTCCACTTCTTCCAACTTCTCCTTCCATCCATGGCTGATTGCAAGCATTAAGGCAACTTTTTCTAAGGCATTGGAAGATATTAGAAGGCCAAGGAAAAGAGATTATCAGTCCAAAATCTGCAGACTTATGAGATTGACAAATTTTTTCAGAAATTCATAGAAATTATTCCAAGTGCCCAAATTGCCAAGCACTCATTCTGAACCAGTCCCCCATCCTTGGGCATCAATTTGGAGGCCATTAGAGGGCTAAATCTGAGGTATGCATGCTCAGATCTGAAAACTTCAAGAATAGAGGTGATTTTTTCAAAAAATCATATAAAATAATCTAAGGGGCAAGGCTGCCCAAATTTGTTGGCTGAGTCTTCCTTGGCCAAAGGCCAACCTTTTACAACCATTGCCAGCCATTGGGAGGCTAAGGTAAAGCTGCTATGAGCGAAAATCTGAAAACAACTTCTGAGAATTGTTATTTTTGTCAAATCTGGGTTTATCTTTTTAATTGTAGTCTGATCCTAACCATATTGCAGACCTTTTGGGCATCATTTGGTACCATTTTGCAACCATTCTAAAGTCTGAAGACACGAGTTTTAGATCCAGGTCTGCAGACTTCTATAACAGGGGCGATTTTTAAGAAAACTCTCATAATTCACCTTTTCATCCAATCACAAAAGAAGTTGTTGCTGAGTCATTGGGGGTTTATTTTGCATCTAAATCATCAAGTTTGAGGACTGAATTCACGCAGAATAAGGTAAGTTGCAGACATGTATTTAGAAAATTAGAATTATGACAAAGGGTTTTATCCAAGCTAAATTACTTCGTGCCTTCATCAAACTCATGAGTGCTGATTGGATCTTGTCTGAATTGGTGTTTGGACTAATGTTTGGATGATTTTCAGACCTATCCATGGATTGTCTTCAGAAAACCAGAACTTTGCTACAATCTGATTTTATTATTTTAAGTGATGGATCATTGTTCTAACACATGGATAAACATGGATAAATACAATCTTAGGTTCCGAACTCTAATTTCAATCATTGTGCGTGAAATCTAAGCATTGTTTGGATTAATTATAAATCATTTTCAGACTTGTCCACAAAAAATTTCAAGTCAAGGTTGGATTTTGTGCATGGATTGCTTCACAATTTTAACTCATAGTGTGCATATGAATCCATGGATCTTGATGTGTGCGGACTTAGTGAAATGTTAGGACTTATTTTGATTTGTTTTCAGACTTATCATAAGGTATATTCAGAAAATCAGATATCTCCCTTTATTGGTAGAAGTCTGATTTTATCATTCAAGTGGTTAAGTTTGATCATTTTATTGTCCTAAGATTCTTCTCCAAATGCTTATTCAATTCATGACCTTATTTGGATGGAAATTTTTATTCATTGCATTGAATTCAAGGACTAACTCAAGGATTTAAAAGTCTGAAATTTATTATTTTGTTTAAGTCATTTAAGACCGTACTGACTTCGAGCTTTGTACTAGGAATCTCGTTCGGATCAAAGGCAAGGATTGTTGCAAAGAAGTGAACAAAGGAAGGTGGAAGACAAGTTCAAGCCTAGGACCAATGATAGCATTGAAGGAGGACTAGTCCAAAGAGATTAATTTCCATAAGGATCAAACAAATACACCAAGGAATGTTCAAGAATGATTCTAACACCAAAGATAGGATTGGAACATGGACAAGGACATAAGGATCAAGTCCGAAGGGCAAGGAAGAATTCCAAACAATGAAGGAAGAAATACCAAGGGTGCAAGCATTACAAAGTCCAGCCATCCAAGAGAAAGATGTCCAAGAGCGATGAAGAAATCATGAGGATAAGGAAGTGAAATTATGATAAAGATTGCAATAAGCCTTCCTAGTATCGACATGAAGGAACTTAGTGAAATTTTACTTAAGCTCATTAGTTTTGCTAAAAGGGAGAAAGAGAAAAGAGGCATGCATGTTCATGATGATGAGTTGTATAATGACTTGGCAGTTTCCTTGCTTCCTATTGGTCTTTAGGCCCTTTGAATTTTCTCATTGGCTAATTTTGTGGTGCTTCATTTCTATTGGCTACTTTGGGTTGCCCTAATTAGGGTTTGTAATGGATTAATCTGGGCCCTTGATCTTAGATTTTTGACTCTTAATCTTGGTTGTTCACTGTATTTGGGGCTCCTATATAAACCCCACCTCTCTCATTTGTAAAAAAGGACTTGTTGGAGAATTGTTGCTAATATAATGTCAAATTTGCTCTACTTTTCATTGTTGTGTCTTGCATGGTGAATTGTTGTGATCAAGTTTGCATTATTGCATGGTGATCCATATTTCCTCACTTAGATTAGGATTTCATTTCATGTTGTTTAGAAGTAGTTAGTTGGATGAAAGTAATTGTGGATGTTTACTTGATTGACTCAACGAATCCGGGCCACTAGCCTCTTGCTAATGGTAGGAGTGCCTTGTGTGGTAAGCCGATGATTGAAAGCACTTAATTTCAATTGGTATTGAATCTTTAGTTTGCATCCATTTGATGGGATTGAAGAGGAGATATTGATTTGAAAACCATTCGATTGTTCCTTAGAAGCTTGCACTAGATGGGTGGAGTCGCTGGTGAGATCACATCTAGTAGAGTCCAAGTCCATCCATGATTCCTTGCATTCATAGTAAGTAGTAGTAAAAGTTAAGTTGAGAAGTTGAATATTGGAAAATCAAAGTATATTTTCATTGCGCATTGTAAGGCTAAATCATTAGAAGTGCAAGTAGTTGACAACTCTTGAATGAACTGGCGTAAGTCCCCTTAAGTCATAACCAACAATCACATCATTTTAACTGAGCGAGTATCCATAGTAAAAGAACCTTGAAGTCACCTTGTGATCTTACTTTGCAGGCTTAGCATAAGAAGTGACCTTATATCAAGAGAGAGTTGAATATTTAATGTTTCACTCTGAAACATTGAGTGTTTGATTCTGCATGTTGTAGTGGAACAAAACTCACATCAACACATCCTTCGCAAAGATCTCCTTTGGATCCATCATCTAGTTGAGTTTCAATTCTGAGAGGAAACAATGGATGCATGCAAAACGCTTTTTCTGATTTATAAAGCAAACAACAAATGCTTGCCACATACTTTCCTTTACTTGAGATTCCGCCATGTTTTAATGCCTTAACTTTCGCCATTAAATCCTTCAATTGTGCCTTGCACCGATCTTTTCCGTAACACAAAATCCTCTGTGATTTGTGCAACAAATCTCGATAGAAGAGTCACTTCAGTGCTTGTCAACTATGACTTTCACTGGTTCAGCGGTCTCAATGATATATCACCTTAGGTAGTGTACAAGTCTTTGTCTTCACTCGAGACTCTTCTTTTTTCTGTCTAGTGTACATGTCTTTGTCTTCACCTGTCACTCTTCTTTTCTCTATCTATACCGGTTCGGTTCCTCTATTCTCGGTTCCTTGGTTCCGGTCATATACTTACCAGTCACTGCTCCGGTTAGTGACTTCACTGGTCACAGTACTTCTTCTTTCTCAATATGTGTCACCGGTTTCCTAACCAGTCTCTCTCGTTGATTGTACCTGTTTTCTATTATTGTCACCTGTTCACTGTTTGACCAATGTTAGCTTTGGACATCAATGACAACACCGCTTTGCCATATACCGGTCACTTCCTTACTACCACTTCCTTACTACCAGTTAATGCCAACATGGACATGTGTCTTTGTCTCCGAGAACGTTTGAGGGTGTGGGAGATACATCTCCGGATCATCATGGATAATACCTCTAGGGGATAGAAAAGGAGAAGACACTCTAGATTTCTAGATCCTCATCCTTGAAGATAAAGCTTATATTGTTCATGCGCAAAGCCAAGTCTTTGCAAAATAATCACAAATCATCATTAGAGCCTCAGAGGCCTAACTTAGTTTTTCAAGCTCCTTGCTATGTCACAAGAGATCATGGCTTGAATTTTTGCTTTATGAACTTGAATTGTGATTAGACCCCACCTCCTCATAACTAGCCTGCCCATTGTCCATTGGAATGCAATTTGATCATCAATATGACAATCTGCCTTGGTATTAAGATCTTTAACAATAGAAATTAATGCCCTTTTGTCCAAATTAAGCCACGTTGAAATCCAAAATGCCCAACATACATTTTTGCATGTGTCCTGATATTTTGCCCAAAGCAAATGGAATTAAAAATATAATGAAGAGGGCCTTAAGCTAAAATATAAAATAAGGTCTCTTGTAATTAAAGTTTATTTTAAATAATTCCTCTCAAATATCAATCTAAGGTCATGAAGGAAATTTGATGAGGTATGTCTTTTGGGGATAATCTCTATTTAAGAGAGGCCAAGCAAATACAAGGGGGAATATTAATCAACTATTTTATTTTTGATTTCTACTCCTTGTTGGAGCATTGGAGTTTGGTTCAATTAACTTGAGGATGCAAATCCTCTAGGTTTGGTATTGGAGGACAAAACTTCCCTTATTTTCATTGCTAAATTAGTGGATGAAAAACACCTGATTCAGACTTGGGGTGATCTCATCCAGAGATTGTATATGAGCTTCAAATCGACAAGCATATCAAGTTCACCGTAAAATCTTTGTTGAGTCTGCATATGAGATTTTGTTGATAAGTTTGTGGCTGCTTTCAAAGAGCTGATTACCAAAAATTGTAGCTCAATTTTTTGTCAATAGCAGAATTGGCAAATCAGAACTGGTGTATTTGGTAGCGATTTCCAATCAGCATAAGACAATAATATTCCCAAGAATTGTGGTGATGCAATTTTTTCATTGCAGGGTCTAAAGTTGTGGCAACTTATATTCAAGAGTTGCAATTCTTTTTCTTTCTTGTATGGTGATTTCTGTATGACTATAAATCTACAATGCTAAATGTTAGCGATCCAAATTCTTTTTCATATTCCAATCACAGCAATTCAAACTCTTGTTAGTGCTTCCATTTTGGGTAAGTGTTTTGTTAGACCTGTTTTTAAACTGGCCTGATTTTAGACAGTTGCATCAAAGCTATCTTATTGACTACCTTTTACTTTTAGTCAAAAAGGCCCCTAATCATCCTCAAATTCTGAGTCTTTCTATTTCAAAGTAGAACCTTCGCTGTTTTGATCAAAACCCTTAGGAGCAGATATGCAATGTGTTAACAATCACGAAAACGATTAAATTTGAAAATCCATCAAAGCTGGTGCACAATCTTTTAATGGGAATGTTCCTGGTAATATTTCGAGCAATGTGGAAAATTTTCAGGTCAAATTGCCTTCCGATGGTTGAAATTTCAAAACTTCAATTTTGCGCAAGGTGATTAAACAATTAAATTTGGATTTTCTTAGCAGCTAGCACAAAACGGTTTGGTAGGGAGGTTTGTGACATTATTATTGACAATGTGGTCAGGTTTCATGAGAAAATATTAATTGAATCAAAAGTTATGCATGTTTTCTCCTTCATTGTGTGCGCAGGTTTGGCCGAAAAGTTCTATAAAGTCATGTGAAGTTATGAAACAAGGTTATATTTTTTCACAAGTTATAATTTTGAGTTACAATATGAAATCATGAATGCAGTTAAAATGCAGATTAAAATATTATAACCAGAATATTTTGTATTTTAATGAATTTTACAAAGAGCTAGAAGCTCATATATACAGTACGAATGTTACAAAAATAGCAACTATCTAAATACAGCAAGATAGAGCATTAAAGAAGCTCTCGAATATTAGAAACATTCTAATACCCTCCCATAATGCTCAATCTGTCAATAACACCAATAGCCTCCCTGAATTTTACAAATTTATCAGAACTGAGAGACTTGGTGAAGATATCAGCGGACTGCTCTAAGGTAGGGACATACAGCAACTTAATAGATTTGTCTTCAACCAGCTGATGAATGTAATGACAATGTGTTTTGACATGTTTGGTTTGTTCATGGAAGACTGGATTCTTTTCCAGTTTGAGCACTTCCTGATTAACACAGAATAGAGGAGTTGGTCCTGATTGAGGAACATGCATATCTGCAAGCATCCGCTGAAGCCAAACAGCCTCACAAGCTGCTTTAACTGCTCCGCAATATTTTGCTTCGGTGGACGACAGAGCCACTGCCTGCTGTTTCTTACTCGTCCATGTGACAGCACTGGATCCCAAATTGAACACATATCTAGCGGTAGACTTACGATCATCAACAGAACCGACCCAATTTGAATCTGTGTAGCCACATAGTGTAGGATCAGAACTCTGAGTGTACAGAAGACCATAGTCAGGAGTACCACTAACATAGCGCAGGACACGCTTTGCAGCTGTCCAATGATTAGTCTTGGGCGCTGTCATAAAGCGGGATATGTAGCTTACCGCAAAACTAATGTCAGGTTTGGTGGCAGTAAGGAAAATGAGGCTGCCCACTAGTTGTCTAAACAAAGATTCATCCACAACAGGTGAATCGGACTGAGCTGATAATTTGAGCCCGGGTTCCATAGGGGTGGGAGCAGGTTTGCAATCCTGCATTCTGAACTTGTCCACAAGACTTCTAGCATACTTGGACTAAGAAAGAAAGATACTGTGCTCAATCTGCCAAACCTCAACTCCGAGACAATAGTGCAAGAGTCCCAAATCTGTCATATCAAAAGTGCGACACATATCCTATTTGATTTCAGTGATCAAATGTGCTGAACTTCCAGTGATGATCAAGTCATCCACATAGACAACTATAAACAATACATCATCACCTACATGTTTGATATATAGGTTTGAATCCGATGGATTCCTCTGAAAACCATGATCGATTAGGTATTTATCAATTTTCATGTACCAAGCCCGAGGAGCTTGTTTCAGACCATAGAGAGCTTTGACAAGTTTACAGACTTTGTGTTCCTGACCAACAACCTTAAATCCAGAAGATTGCGTCATGTAGACCTCTTCCCGTAAGTCACCATTCAAAAAAGCACTCTTAACATCCATCTGATGAATTTTCCAACCAAACAGAGCTGCTAAGGCAAGAACAAGTCGTATGGTACTCATTTTAGTTGTGGGAGCAAAAGTCTCGTCATAATCAACACCTTCCCTTTGTGAGAACCCTCGAGCAACAAGACGAGCCTTATACTTGTCTAAG
Source organism: Chamaecyparis obtusa (assembly GCA_027943335.1). Classification (NCBI taxonomy): domain Eukaryota; kingdom Viridiplantae; phylum Streptophyta; class Pinopsida; order Cupressales; family Cupressaceae; genus Chamaecyparis; species Chamaecyparis obtusa. The sequence continues at coordinate 296,250 of BSBK01003565.1, read as the reverse complement.
GTGCCATTAGCTTTGTATTTTACCTTGTATACCCATTTGCAGCTAACGGGCTTCTTCCTTGCAGGAAGATTAGAAAGGACCCAAGTGTGATTTTTCTGAATACTTTGAAATTCAGCTTCCATAGCCTGTTCCCACTCAGGAACACCTTTAGCCTCAGAATAAGTCTAGGGCTCATGAATACTATGAATGTTAGCCATAAGAGCAAAATTAATTGTAGGTTGCTGTTTGCTCTTATTTCTAGAAACTCTACTTTCGATGAGCTCATCATCCCTGAGGTCACTAATAGTTTTAACACACCATTTGGGCCAGAGAGTAGAAGAACCAATCTCTAGAGGAGCTGGAGGAGGTTCAGGAGCAGCAACAGGAGCCTGAAGAGAATCATGTTTGGGGGCCTCAATAGGATCAGCATCAAGTGCCCCAAGACGAGCATTATCTGTATCATTGCTCCCATCAGGGGGTGCTAAACGAAGAGGAACACTATGAGACTGTTCCTCAGAACATTGCTCAGAATAAGACAGAAAAGGTCCTCGAGTTTCATCAAAAACAACTTCATGACTAAAGATAAGATGATCAGTATTGATATCTATCAATCTGTACGCCTTATGATTGTCACTGTACCCTATCATCATGAGTCTTTGACTCTTGGAATCTAATTTGGAGCGTTTAGCATCAGGAATCCAAACATATGCAAGAGAGCCAAAAGTCTTCAGGTGGTTGATTTTGGGGTTACGACCAGACCACAACTCTTCTGGAGTTTTGTGCTTGACAGCCTGAGTAGGGGAGCAATTAAGAAGGTAAATAGCAATAAACACTGCTTCTGCCCAATACTTAGTAGGAACACTCCTGTGTTGTAACATAGAACGAGCCATCTCAACAATTGTACGATTGCGACGCTCAACAACACTATTTTGCTGAGGAGTGTAGGGTGTGGTGAACTAGCGTTTGATGCCATGTTCAACACAAAAATTGGAAAATGCAGTAGAACAAAATTCCCCTCCATTATCTGTTCTAAGAGAAATGATACTGCAGCCAGACTCGTTTTCAACCAAAGACTTAAAGTTCTGAAATGTACTAAAAACATTTGATTTTTGTTTAAGAAAGTACACCCACATCTTTCTACTAAAATCATCAACAATAAGCAAGAAATATTTGCAACCAGTAACTGAAGATGTATTCATAGGACCACAAATATTAGCATGAAGTAATTGAAGTACCTGAGATGCACGACAAGAATCTCCATCTTTGAAGGGAGTCCGATGTTGTTTGCCAGCTTGACAGGCATCACATACTCCAAGATGCTGCGTCTGAATCGAAGGTAGGCCAAAAACAAGTTCCTCCCGGGACAGCTGAGAAAGATACTGGATGTTGAGATGTCCATATCTTTGATGCCACAAAGTACTGAGAGATAAATCACGAGCTGCCATAGCTGTTTTAGGAGAATCACCAGTGTCAGTAAGCCGATATAGGCCATGATCCTCTAGACTAGTAGGAACAGTAAGACGAGTCTCTCGATCAATAATGGAGCATTTGTGGGCACTAAACACCACATCCAACTGAGGAGAATTTTTCATGATCTGACTCACAGAGAGTAGATTGAGAGCCATACCAGGAACGTAGCACACATTGAGAAAGATGAGCTGACATCCACCAGACTGTATCTGAACATTTCCCCAGCCAATAATTTGGAACACTTCTCCTCCGCCAAACACAACTGAATCATTGTAGGGATAGAAGTTTGTAAACCAGTCACGCCGATGAGAAAAATGATGTGAAGCACCAGAGTCGATATACCAAGCAGACGACCGGGCTAAATCAGAAGGGCTTTTAGCCATAAAAGCATAGAAAGCAGACTCCTTTTTCTCAGAATGTTCAGCAACATTTGCCTGTTGATTTGACCCTCCCAGCTTCTTTTGTTCGGAAGCGAGTCGCTGACGGCAATCTTTCTTCATGTGGCCGTACTTATGACAATAATGACATTGAACACTCTTCTGCTGAAAGCTGCCGGAGGATTGATGTGGACTGCCCTGTTGTGATGACTGAGAAGGCTGAAATTTAGTTGCAAAGGCTTGTTCTGACGAGGATGAGGAAGCACGGCTACCAAACTGCTGCTTCCAGCGATCTTGCTGTAGAAGCTTGGTGCACAACTCTGGAAATTTCAGATCAACATTAGTTGAGGTAATGTTGAGAGTCTCTATGAAATGCTCATAAGATGTTGGTAGACTTTTTAGGGTAATAACTACCATATCTTCTTCCTCCATCTTTCGACCGATGGCTTCAAGCTGATCACGAATGTCCTTAATCTTCATGAGATGTTCCTGTAAGGACATACGTTCATCCATCATAATGGAGAACAACTGATTCTTCAAAAAGAATGCTCGACTCTTGTCGGATGTTTCATGGAGCTCCTTCAAATATTTCCAGATGTCTGCAGCCGACTTGCCAGAGGGAATCTGAGGTAACTAATCATCTGTGACAGATAGCTTGAAAAGCATAACAACTTCGCAATTCCGATCATCAAACTTATCCTGATCTGTTTGAACGGAGGTCCCACCGAGCGTGCTAGCGGAGGTAGGACGAGATTCTGTGCCTAGAACAAGCGCATCCAAACGACGATACTGGAAGATGGTTAACATTCGCTGCTTCCAGGTGTTGTAATTGTTGCCATTAAACTGCTGACTGTTTTCCAACATCAGGTTGGTCAAAGATGCCATTTGCACGGAGTTCGAGGCAAATTTTAGACTGACCCAAAAAAATCGACAAGCACCCAGAAGAGTAGACAAAAAACCCAGAAAGAATTTGAAGGCAGAATTCAAATCTGCTGGCTCGAAAATTGAGGCATAGAAAATGAGATACCCAAAAAATTCTAACGAAGACCCAGATAAGGTCTCGAGAAACCCACCACAAATATGAAATCGAAAAGAATTTCCGAGTTCAAAAATTAGGGTTTTTGCAGAAAACCCTAATCGGCGGCTATGGAAGAGCAGAAAAAAAAGATTTTTGTAGGTTGCAGTAGTGTCGAAGCAGAGGGAATGAAGATCCCTTCGTTGCGTGTAGTCAAGTCCGGTCGCCAAAGATAGTTGCAGGGATTTGAGGATCCTTCGTCGCGCGTGGGGAACAATGCAGTCCCCAATCCCGTCGCCAAATGCAGTCGCAGAAGTCTGAAGTTTCTTCATCGCGCGGGAAGAAAGCAGACGTGAATCCTATCGCAAATGGATACCAAATCCCGTCGCCAACAGATACCAGAAGGTTTCGGAGGAAAAACAAAAACTAGTACGAGCAATCTCGACCCAGAAAAACAAACGTGCACAGAGGCAGATGGACACGCGGCTCTGATACCATAAAATATTATAACAAGAATATTTTGTATTTTAATGAATTTTACAAAGAGCTAGAAGCTCATATATACACTACGAAGGTTACAAAAATAGCAACTATCTAAATACAGCAAGATAGAGCATTAAAGAAGCTCTCGAATATTAGAAACATTCTAATACAGATGAGGGTTATGACAAGTGCAAATAAAATCACAGCGGGTTGTTTCAAGCGTTCAAAATGTTGATTGCAAATGCAAGTTTTGAATTTTTGCTACTTGTATAGTCATGAGTTTTGTTTAAAATTTCGAATGGGAAAGTTACAAAATGGTTAATGGCTTTTATAAAACATACGTTTTATATTATTCAAAATAATGAGCTGCATCCCCAAGTGCTGACAAAGGAAGGCACAGACTTTTGTTATTAGGGGTTTTATTTAGATTTGCAAGCTGTAGATGGTTTCAAAGGTATTGACAAAGGAAAAATTAGGATGTTTTACAACTTCACAACTTAGTTCAAGCCATTGGTGTGAGTTGTGAACCCTCTGCCCAATGCCAATAACAACAAGAAACATGGTGCTGTCAGCACTCTCATGCAGATTGCCAATCACTCTCCAAATGCTTATCAAGGCAAAAAAAGTTTGTTGGCAGCAAATTGCAGGTTGATAACTCATTTCCAAGAGCCCATGCAAGTTAATAATTGCACTCGAAGTTGTGATTAAGAGTAAATTTTTTATTTTTTCAACAAGTTTTTAATAGTTTATGACTAGTTAAAATGCCGATCAAAGTTGTCAATAGAAAACTAGATACTGACTAAGATATAAGAGTGCATAATTGTTTTAAATGAATGGGCATTTTCTTTAAAAGTGTCGATGGAGGAAGCTGAATCATATCAACACCTTCGTGCAAGTTAAGAATATTTCATGAAATACCAAGAAGTCATGAATAACACTCAGATTGGCAATGAAAAGAGGAAACTTGAATTCATTGACACTTTGAAGAAAATTACTAACTTCTCTCAGAGATGTCAATGAAGGAGATGTTAAAAGCCTTTGGCATCTTAATGTGGGTTCATAACTTCAATTGCCATCTAATCTATAAGCTATCAAATATCTGTAAGAAAGAGGTTACCATACAGTTACAACCATTTGCAAACTAGTAAAGAGTTGAAAAAAACTTCAAATGCAGATTGTGTGAACTGAAGTTGGAGCTTTGGATATGCATATCGAACCCATAAAAGCATAAATCATACAGGAATTTTGTTCAAGGTTATAGTTGTGGCTATCTTGGTCGCACTCCTGAAAAACGTGGAAACATAGTTCAGGCATGTGAGATGTTTGTTAGAATGCATTGAAGAGATGCAACCTCATGGAATGCATGGTTGCAGGGTATGCACAAAATAGATTCTTTGTAAAGGTTTTAGAAACTTTTGAACTTGGTAAGTGAAAAATACAAACCCCTCAAGCTCTTTTCAGTGTAGAACAAATCGCAACTGGAAACTTAAAGAGATTAGGAAGGATTTTATTGAAACTAGGAATGCAGGGTATGATGGATACACTCTCTAAACGAGTCTACAAACAGACTTTTAGTGGTTGATGGAGAGGTACATAAGCATCTGGAACATAGCCAAGATCTGGTGGGCAATCGAGTTGGATTATTGTTACTTGGTATGCTTACAGAGCAGAGGCAATGGGAGAGTTGTTTTTAGACCATAAAAGAGGAGAAATCCCATAGTCTATTGTTAGACCTAGTGTGATTGAAGGAACCTACAGTGATCCATTTCCTGGATGGACAGAAGGCCTTCAAATGGTAGATTTAATAATTGCCTACTATGCAGAAGGCCAGCTCTCTGTCTTGAATGCTGATCTAAATGTGGCCTTCTGATATTGTCCCAATGGATATGGTTGCAAATGCAATATTTGCAGTAATGGCAAAGCATGCTGGTAAATCCGGCCTAGAGATTTATTAAATGGCTTCTTCTGTTGCAAATGTAATATTTACAGGAGAACATTATAGGAAGTTTCATAAGTATTTTAAAGCCCATCCTTTTGTTGATGTTAGGGGCAAACCAATCAAAGTAAAGGATTCTCTCAAGCTATTGTCATGTCATTAAATACAAATGAGCACCCTTTCGTTCAATTGGAAAAACAAGAGCGCCTTGTTATGTAAGTAAGAGCCCATGTGAATAAACAAATAGGTAGGATATACCAGTCATATTTCACTTGCAGAGTGAGATTTGATAACTCAAACAGAAATAAATTATTCCAAGGACTTGCCCAAGAGTAAAGGGAAATATTTGGACTTGATATAAATACGATAGACTAAAACAATTACATTATGCAGTTTCACATTCTGGGACTTCTTGAAAATGTTATAATGAAAAGAAGGTCTGAAGTCATGGAACAATATAGGAATTCACTCCCTTTGATGTTATGTGCTTCAAATTGCCTTTTTGTAAAGTGACTTGTGTCATTTATTTTAACCTTATTTATAAAAGAAAAGGAATGTAAAATATAACCAAATAAGGTTTATTGTTTTCAAAACCATTGGGTTTCGAAAAGGTAGTTACCAGGTGGTTAGAAAGTGGTTATGGGGTAGTTATTCTGCGAGGCCTATAAATACAGGCTATTCGGTATTATAAAAGAGACTCTTATCGAGGGGGACCTGTATAATATAAATTTTCAGAGAGTTTATTGAGACATTTTGGTCTCATAGTTCGTACATAAGGGTTTTCGAGATTGTATAATTTCATAAAGATAATACAGGATGATTTGGTTTGTATGTCCTAAATGTGTTTCTGAGTTATTATTACTAATTTCTTGTATGTTAAATTGGTAATCCCTCTATTTGTTTGTGGGATCCATCAGATTTTGATTTAAACAGTCTATGTAATTGACATAAAGAAACACAATCATCAATCACATTTGGTATTTTGGTTTGAATTTGTTGAAGTAACTTGTCTATTCGTATGTCGAGATTGGTTTCCTTTCATCATCATTGCATATCAAAAACATACATTTTGGTGAAACTCCCTTGTAAGCTGTTGTAGTTTGAAGTCTTATTTGGTATTTGTATGTTTTCCATTTAGGTTTCTATTATTCAATTTCCTTTAGTTGTGTCTTTCCTCCTTTGTGTACTTTCAACTAGTAAAAATATGAAGAAACTACAAAAACCCCCATCATTCAAGGGAGTTGCCCCTCTCAAACGCAAGAGATGATTGCTGTTTTGTAGTGATCTCTCCAACTATTGGAACATTTGTCACTGCCTATTGGATAAGTTACATTGAAAGCTGCAGTGACAAATCTATTTACCAACATGTTTCAAGGGATATTTGTGTTCAAGTGCAATGTTTCATATTCCCCCGAGTGCTACCATTTGTGGGAGCTATAGTTCAAGTTTCTAGTTCATTGTATGTTTAAGGGTATAAATAAATCAAAGGTTTCATGGCAGATCTAACAATTGTCTTATGCAGCAGATTTATTTCAGAACTTGCCATGCAAAATAAATATATTCAACCCCAACAGAGCTGTACAATCCATGATTTTGTGCTTATTGGAAATCAAATAATATAAAATATCCCATCTGGGTTATTACATGAAGCCTTAGTACATAGGACACCAGTGTGGTACATAGGACACCAGTGTTCCTAGTGCCATCTTTGTGTAAAACTATCTTCATAAAATTTAGGGTAAATTTGTCTAGGATATACAAGGTGCTTCTTATATGGTGGTCTAATACAACTCTTCCATAAGTTGAGTACTGGTTGGATGCACCTTCCCAAGTTGAATACCTTTTGAAATCCATTACCAGCTTCCACTTGCAACACACCACAAGGAAAAACCAATAGCAAATCTTACAAATGAGTGAAGCAGTTTGATCAATTAGTAATATGCATCATGACGTGCAATCATATGTTGATTGTCACTCCATCTGACCATTAAATAATGAAAAAGCCAATGGTAAAATCCCCCATACCATCTTGATCATGCCATTCAAGCCCAAAATTTTCACATATAGATCAAAAGTAGGATCAAATTTAATCAGGAGGGGAAATATCTCATGCATTAAATGAGATATACCTGTTGTCAATGTCACTAATTCTTGAGACAAATGATGGCTGAACAATCCCCTCGTTAGTAAAGTGTACTGCCATTCACCTCCTTAAAGCAATTCTTGAATCGAATGCTATTAAAATGTCTACCAAATTGTTGGGTAGAGATGTTTATGGTTGCTTAGTAACTGTTATGAAGCTATGCCATGGATTTACTCAGTTTGTTTGGATATCACATGTAAACCTAAATGGCTACGAACTGGTTATATTGATCTACATTAGGCCTACTTTTATAATATTGAATTCAGTCATTTTTAATAAAATAATAAAATCATTTGTCAAGGAAGATGGCACGGCTTGTAATTTACTTTCTTTCTTTCCTTATTGTTTATTTCTAACTTACTAAATTTTGATGTTTAGTTTATAGCTTATGTAAAAGTCTTTATGAGTACCTTCACAATTTTCTATATCGGGAGCTTTATGTATTTGGTTGGCTATTTGTTGCTAGTATTTGGAGTCTTTTCTAAGTTGTCAAGTTATCAGTTGTCTTCATGTGAGAATTTTCAATCAGATTCAACAATATGTTTTTCTGCAAAATTCTTCAGTTCAAAGTCATAATATTTTACATACATTTATCCATAAGATGCTATCAAGGCACATTCAAGTACCAGATTAATTATCTTACTCTTTTTCTTTGTGAAATGGGTATCATTTAGTTGGTTAGAGCTTCAGTAATCTGTGCATCTGTGGTCCTTTCTCATTCACATCTATGTAAATGCTTGGACATATATTATAAGGTAAAGGTAAAGGCAGTTTATTAGGTCATTGCTTAGTGGGAAACCTCTTTATTGTATAAGAGGTTTTTATTTCCTTTTACCTTAAACATTGTTCAGCAAGTTGTATGGCCCTAACTCTCCTGGATTCTGATCCGGGACCTCCCGTCTGGAGTACACATGCCTTCAACATCAAGTCCACTCTGTCATGATTACCGTGAAAAACAATAGGAAGATTTTAATGCTATGGGCAAATTAGATTGTCTCTGTGCACAGATTTGCAAAGCTTAAAAAAGCAAGTTGTTTTTCTATGTTGAATTTCATTTGATATTTGTCTACTTCAGGCATTGTCTGATGTTTACTATTATGATGTTGCAGGGTATGTGCTATTCACTCCCGACTCCTGAAAACCCTTTTAATGACACAATTGAGCAGATCTCTCGGAAGAAACAAGGTGGTAAAAAGAGAGTACTTTCTAAATCTGGGATTCAGGAACAAAATGTGGAGAAGAGAGATTCAGTAGTTCAGAATTCATCTTTTGCTGAAGATGAGATCAGCAATTCGAGCAAAAAAGGAAAGAAAAGAAAAAGGGACTTGTTGGATAACATGGAAACTAGTCAATTGCAGGAAAAAGTCATCCAATTGAATAAAGTTGGCAATCCAGCAGAAGATGTTCATAAGTCAAAGAAGAAGAAAGATAAACTAAGTGGGACAGCATCTTCATTAGGGCACTGCAGAATTTCCGAAAGTCTAAACAGTTTGCAGATAAATGCCATCCCAAAGATGGTTTTTAAAACATCCTTGGATGCAATAAGGAAAGTAGAACTTGAAGAATGTATAATTTCTGAAGGGGTTCAGAAATTAACGTTGAATAATGAGTGGGGAACAAAATTTTGGAATGCATGTTTAAAGGGTTCAAATATTTTGGGAGTCTCAAAAGCGTCATTTGACTCAGAGCAAACTGCTTGGGTAGTTTCTGCTGTGGCTTCTCATGTTATAAGTAAGGTGACAGAGGGTTCAGTTATCTGTGGTCCTATGGTTCTGTACGTAGTAGTTTCCCAAGAACATGCATGGAAGGTCAGTTTATTGTGTTTATGTAATGACCCCCTTTTTCTTAATACTGTCCTATTTTATCAATTGATGTAAATTAGAAAAAAATAGATTAGATTAAGGGTTCTTTTTATTTAGCATCAAATTATATATAATCCATCATTATGTAGAATTGATTAAAGGAATGTAATCCAACAATGAAACAAGTAAAACAACATATTTCATATGAAAGTCAAGATATCTCTCATATGGATCATGGAGAATTTTCTGCTCTCTCTAAGGCCATCAAGAGTGGAAGAGTTACAGGGCCTAGGTCGCGTGAAACAGGCTACAAGTAGTTTCCCTCAAGGCCTAACCCTAATATTGGGATAACCATCATATGCCTGAAATTACTCCACCTCCGCCTCTACCTTCCACAACCTTCTCACTCAAAGATGCTTTAGAGGAATGAAAGAAAATGAATTCGTATGATCTGTACAAGATTTATTAGTTTCATATGTACAACCAAAGCAGTCTATTTGATTATAGAATATATATATATCCTATTTCTATATGATTGTTTAATTTAATTCTACTGTATATCAATATTGGTGGTAAAAATACCAAATTTATAATCCAAACCTCAAGCTCCTGTGTATATATATATTTATTTATAATAGTGCATATATCATACAAAGCTATTATTCAAAATCACATCTTACAGATACGCACTTTACTTACTGTTTTCTCTTGTTTGGTTTCTTTTAGAAATGCCCAAGTCTGTGGGGAAGAAAAGAATAGTCTGTCTCCCATGATTGATTGAGTGGTGATCATTGCCTTCTTATATCTTATGTTTGAGAATGATGAGGCTTGATGTTGAAAGACATGTCTCATGTCTCTCTATACTCGTCATTCCTCATAACAATTAATGATCGCCTCTATACTAATCATTGCATTTGTATTCTTATGTTGATCACCCCCTTTCGTATGCAATCAATTGGCTATCTTTAGACTAGTGATTAGTGTTCCTACTAATCAACATCTGGTGGTAACTAAATAAGGACGCACCTCCCCATAACATAACCATAATTGCCGATTATTGTATCTTCTCTAATCATTGATAAATTATTCATATTGTGTCTCTTCAGGTATCAAGTTGTTTGATAACATCTTCCCTTTTGGCATTGAAAGTTAATACTCTCCTTTAACAGTGATATTATTCTTATATTAATGGATGACTTCATTTGATATGAGTCAACGTCTCTATCGATATCCTTGTACTTGTGGTCTTTATTATTATACAGTAGCAGAGGATATTCATGTCGATGAGATGCAATTTTATTAAATCATCACTTGCATCATGCCTTTCCTAGGGTGGACGGTGTTGACGTCCTTGTAATTGTATTGTTTCCAGCCTCAGCTTGGGCACGTATTGTGTTTGTCTTTTTTGTGATTAGAACGGTGGTCAAATATAATCATTGTCTCATTATTATAATCATTGGGCTTGAACGAATAACCTAATTGTATTGTTCCCTCTTGAAGGTCTATTCTACTGTCATATATTTATCGCAGATGCTTAGCATATTCGTGGTTTCCTTCATAATCATTGTTCATCATAGATATATTTACATAGATGCCAATTAATTCGATGTTTACTTTCTATGACAATATTATCTTGGCATTTGGTAAGCTTATTCATGACGCAAGTAATAAACGTCAATTATACTCAATTCGATTCCTTTGATTATATCGACTGAGCATTTCTATTTATTTGGTCAAGTCTTTTATGTAGCTGATGACTATTGATAACATTATAACCTGCTGAATTTGATAATTATTGTATTAGTATTCAAGTATTAATAATAATCATATATTCAATTATTTAATTATTAATGTTAAATTCATATATTTAATTAATATATATTTATTAAATATTTATTTTAGACAGGGCTATCACAGTCCACCCCTCCTAAATTTGCTTGTCCTCAAGCAATTCTAGTTCTTATTTGATTACTTAGATCTGTGTTATTATGTTGATCTCAACGAACCCTTAGAACCATGGTATAATTAGCTCGTTACACAATTTTGTTCAATTTGCAAGTTTGAGTTAAGATATCTCAACGATACAACCAAGAGTTGGAGGATAAATTGATAAGTGCATATATATTGAATGCTACAAGTGATTGATGAGTGAACATTCAATTTAAGATCGGTTTATTTGCTAATCCGATTGGTGAATGTATGATTGATTAATATTCAATATTTAGTGATTGATTGCTATTAATGTTTATGATTGATGATTGATTTATCAATTGATTGGTGTTTGATGATTGAATAATACACAATGGCAAATTTTTGGTCAATTGATAGATTTCATAATAGAGGTTTGGAGCAATTGATATTTTCAATGAGTTGCCCAATTGATTTTAAGCCAGCATGAGTTGTTTGATTGATGGCTTCATGATTGAAAGATGAATGTATGATTGATCTTTATAAAATATGTTGCAATTGATAATTTATTCAATGATCTATTTGATTGAGGACTTGAAAGAATTGATACATGATGATCGTTTCAAATTAAATGCTCTCCCTTTCAATGTGAAGGAGTCACAATTTTTTATAATTATGTCCTTTGCATGAGTTACAACTTTTTATAGAAATTATTGTTATTTTGCTTAATAAATTTACCAATATCCTTGATATTATCCATGCAGAGGGTGGTAGAAATTATTAGATTTCTTTCTTTTGAATAGACAAATTGATCAATTCACCTTTACCCTACAGGATGGCAGGAGCATAGCTCTGATACCAATTGTAATGACCCCCTTTTTCTTAATACTGCCATATTTCATCAATTGATGTAAATTAGAAAAAAATAGATTAGATTAGGGGTTCTTTTTATTTAGCATCAAATTATATATAATCGATCATTATGTAGAATTGATTAAAGGAATGTTATCCAACAATGAAACAAGTAAAGCAACATATTTCATATGAAAGTCAAGATCTCTCATATGGATCATGGAGAATTTTCTTCTCTCTCTAAAGCCATCAAGAGTGGAAGAGTTACAGGGCCTAGGTCGTGTGAAACAGTCTACAAGTAGTTTCCCTCAAGGCCTAACCCCAATATTGGGATAACCATTATGTGCCCGAAATTACTCCGCCTCTACCTTCCACAACCTTCTCACTAAAAAATGCTTTAGAGGAATGAAAGAAAATGAATTTGTATGATGTGTACAAGATTTATCAGTTTCATATGTACAACCAAATCAGTCTATTATATCAATATTGGTGGTAAAAATACCAAATTTATAAATCAATACCTCAAGATCCTGTATATATATATATATATATATATATATATATATATATATATATATATATAATAGTGAATATATCATACGAAACTATTATTCAAACTCACATCTTACAGATACACACTTTACTTACTGTTTTCTCTTGTTTGGTTCTTTTAGAAATACCCAAGTCTGTGGGGAAGAAAAGAATAGTCTGTCTTCCATGATTGATTGAGTGGTGATGATTGTCTTCTTATATCTTATGTTCGAGAATGATGAGGCTTGATGTTGAAAGACATGTCTCATGTCTCTCTATACTCGTCATTCCTCATAACAATTAATGATCGCCTCTATACTAATCATTGCATTTGTATTCTTATGTTGATCACCCCCTTTCGTATGCAATCAATTGGCTATCTTTAGGCTAGTGATTAGTGTTCCTACTAATCAACATCTGCTGGTAACTAAATAAGGACGTACCTTCCCATAACATAACCATAATTGCCGATTATTGCATCTTCTCTAATCATTGATAAATTATTCATATCGTGTCTCTTCAGGCATCAGGTTGTTTGATAACATCTTCCCTTTCGACGTTGAAAGTTAATACTCTCCTTTAACTGTGATATTATTAAATTGATATTATTCTTACATTAATGGATGACTTCATTTGATATGAGTCAACATCTCTATCGATATCTGTAATGTACCAATCCTCTGGTTCCGCCCAAAACCTCTGGAATCTGTTGTACAGAGGTCAAATATGTTGGTGCAAGGAAATTGTTTGTTCTCATTGGGTTGGAGGTGACCATATGGGTGCTGGAAGTGATCGTATGGCAGCATGAAATAGTTGTACGGTGGAAGTTGTATGACTGCATGGTGTTTGGGAGTTGGCCATACGGTGGAGACTGAGATGGCCGTACGGTGTCTGGAAGTGCTGTACGGTGGAGTAGGTTGGGCTGTGCGGTGAATTTTCAGACCATACGGGGGAACAGGGCTGAGGCCATACGGTGATTGAGGAGGGCTGTACGGTAGCTGGGGAGGGTCGTATGGAGGCTGGTTTGGCCGTACGGTGACTGAGAGGAGCCGTACAGAGGTGGCGAGAGGATGGTTGTACCGTCGAGCAGTGGTAAGGTTGGAGAATGCCGAAGGATGTGTTTTGTGGTATCTCTCAGATGTTTGTATGATGTCCTTGCTTCCTTGCCGAAGATTAAATATGACTTCCGTAGACACAGAACAATTCACAATCCAAATATGTTCACCAGAAAGATATTATTAAATTTATTGATAGAGCCTCGGATTTGCTAGGTCCGATACAAGCAGAACAAGCAAAGTAGGGTGAGGGTTTAATCCCACCGAAACTGCACACAAACCAAGTAGGGAGGGTCTTTCACCTCCGAAATGGCGAACAACAGAATCCCAACAGGAATTCGCAAATACAAATCAAATATAATTCTCAACATATAAAATCCAACCTACATGCCAAGCATAAATACCCGTTGGGAAAACTCCCGAGAGTGCACAAAAGAGCCGACGGCGACAACTAAAATCCAAGCTACACGTCGAGCATAAATACCTGTCGGTAAAACTCTCGAGATAAACTACACCTATGCCAACAAATAAAAATGGGCCTGAGATAAACTAAATTGATTGGAACCCAAATACAATAATTTTATTAAAAATGGGGACATTACAATATCCTTGTACTTGTGGTCTTTATTATTATACAGTAGCAGAGGATATTCATGTCGTTGAGACGCAATTGTATTAAATTATCACTTGCATCGTACCTTTCCTAGCGTGGACGGTGTTGACGTCCCTGTAATTGTATTGTTTCCAGCCTCAGCTTGGGCACTTATTGTGTTTGTCTTTATGTGATTAGAACAGTGGTCAAATATAATCATTGTCTCATTATTATAATCGTTGGGCTTGAACGAATAACCTAATTGTATTGTTCCCTCTTTAAGGTCTATTCTATTGCCATATATTAATCGCAGATGCTTAGCATATTCGTGGTTTCCTTCATAATCATTGCTCATCATAGATATATTTAAATAGATGACAATTAATTCGATGTTTACTTTCTACGACAATATTAGCTTGGCATTTGGTAATCGTATTATTCATGACGCAAGTAATAAACGTCAATTATACTCAATTCGATTCCCTTGATTATATCGACTGAGCATTTCTATTGATTTGGTCGAGTCTTTCATGTAGCCGATGACTATTGATAACATTATAACTTGCTGAATTTGATAATTATTGTATTACTATTCAATTATTAATAATAATCATATATTCAATTATTTAATATTAACGTTTAATTTATATATTTAATTAATATATATTTATTAAATATTTATTATAGACAGGGCTATCACAGTTTGCTATTTACATTTTCTGAAAATTTTACTATTTGCTCTGAAAGGTAGTAACTTTGTGGGACCTTCTGATAGGCTTCAGCATTTTTGTATTTTTTAATTACCTTCATTTTTTGCTGAGTGATATCTCTCTTTTATATTATGAATTTCTTTGGAAAAGTTCACAGGTAGATCTGACAGTTATCTTGGATAAAAGATTATTTCATTGTTCTGTTCTGTTACTATCCAATCAGGTAGGATGTTAAATGGTGTGTAAGAATATTTTTTTTCCTCATTAAATGATTTGCTTCAGGTGAGAATGGTATTCAAGCCGCTCAGAAAGCTTCTTGGAATCCAATCAGTGAGCTTGCATTCAGGAGCTTCAGTCGATCATCAAATTGATGGGTGAGTCTTGTTTTGAAGAAATTGACAGAAAATGATGATTCTTAATACTCTCTCTCTCTCTCTCACACACACACACACACACACACACACACACACCATGATTAATTGGCTGTCGATTGATCATGGGAACTATTTCGTACTGTGTATTCCATAAAGATATATGAGTATAGTTCCATTCAATCTAAAGTATATCAGGCATATAGTATAGTTTTTTTGTGTTGGATTTCTTTAATTCAGTACTTGTTTTTTGAGTACTGAAATTTTTGAACTTTTCAGTTGATAGTAGTTGCTGGAGTGTGCATTAGCTTGGAATTCCAAAATTGGATTGCACATTATCATATAAAAGGCTGCTTGAGGAGCAGTGTTATTCATTTTTTTCCTGAATGGTTGATGTGTGCAGTCTATCTGTTATTCATATTTATGTGCCCAAATGCTTATCTGAAATGGGACCATAAAAAACACAAATACAGTGACAAAAAACAAAATGACTTCTTAGGAACAAAGGATAGAAATAACACCCTTTTGAAATAATGAATTCATGTGTTAGAAGTTTTTCCATGGATTTTGGGAGTAAATTTTTTTGACTGAAATATTTTTTCACTACTTGTGAAACTAGGATGTCTAAGTCGGTTGCATGCTAGTCTCTAATTTTTCAGGGTTGTTTGACCTTCAAATAAAGTCATGGTCTAGCTTTTGATTTGAATTGTGTTCAGGGTCGGCGTGGGGTCTCCTCTCACCCTTTGGCTTACCCTTCGGTTTTGGATTTTTTCATGGTTGTTACTTGCCGTTAGCCTGTGGCTTGTTGTGTCTTGCTTTTGGTTGTACTTGTTTTCTCTTCTCGGGCGCCGTTTGGTGTCCTTGCTGTGGGCTGGCCTCTGCTTTGTTTCAGCAGTCCCTTTGACCCTCTTTGTGGTCTTTCGTTAGACATTAATAAATTTATCTTATCTTATCTTATCTTATCAAGTCTTGCTAGATGTCAACAACATTATAATTCCCTTATTTACTAAATGGACATGTCAATTAAATTGTAATCCATAGATTAAAATATCGCCGATATATCGCCGACAAGTTGACTTATCGCGATAAGTTTCAGCTCGCGACAAATTATGTATAGTTATCGTGAACCTATAAGTTGAAACTTATCGCCGATATATCGGCAACTTATCGGCGATAAGTAATCGGATATTACAAAGAAAGCATGCAAAAGCATTATATGACTTTGAAAAGAAAAGAAGAGCAAATTTAAAATAGAATTGCAGGTTTGAGCCAGTAGGAAAATAATCACACAGCACAAGACATCCTAGACAAACAACCTTGTTTTTCACTTCTCATGTAATGCTTGAGACATGATAATTCATTTTGATATTTTAATTTCTTATTTTTGTAATTGTGTTTCATTTCAGATGTATCATGTCCCCATTGTCTACACGCCCATGTTTCAATTTCTGAAAATGATGTATACTCATCTCTTCTTGGCAATGACAATAAAAAAGTCATTTGGATATTACACTTAGAGAAATTGATTGTGGTGTGTCTCAAAGCCAGGCCATCAAAAAGTCCCTATATCGTTTTCCTAAGGAATAAAGCAGAGACTAGCTAGCAAACCGCAAGTTTGGCACAACATCAAAAGATGAACCCGTCCTGAATACATTTACAAGGCCACAATGCAAGCCACATTTATCTGGATCAACACACCACTATCTTCTCTTGTTTTGCGGCTTTCATTTAGTATTCCTTTTTTTGTAACTAAGGCACCTGCTACACCATTTATGCTTTCTGCATCAACAACAGCAACCATTGCTCAAACAACCTTGTTTTTCACTTCTCATGTAATACTTGAGACACGATAGTTCATTTTGATATTTAATTTCTTATTTTTGTAATTGTGTTTCAATTTCAGATGTATCATGTCCCCATAGTCTACACGCCCATGTTTCAATTTCTAAGAATGATGTATACTCATCTCTTCTTGGCAATGACAATAAAAAAGTCATTCCGATATAACAATTTGCTGTTTTTAGTTTTCTTCAGAGTTCAGATTATCAGACTATGGCTACCAGCCATCAGCATTCCACATGAGGATGCAATTTTGATACATATTTGCATTTATATATATCTAGATCAGCTTGTTTGGTTTGTTTACTCATTAGATGAATCTCCTTATTGAATTTTGCAGAAAAAATGCATTTCTAATTAAATTTAAGTCATTTTTAAGTTCCCAAGAAGTTCGCCGATAAGTTCCCGACTTATCTCCGATATCTCCCGATTTTTTTTTTTTTGCCCTTGGCGATAAGTTGCCGATAACTATATTTTGAACTATGTTGTAATCAATTAATTTCTTGTATAATAATTACTTGTTTGTTTCTGGTTCAACAGAATGACAAAGTAAAATATTCTTTGAACTTTATGCAAGACATTGTTTATCATACATTTAACTTGTCACGGTTTACAATCTACTGTAAAGCAATTTACTGCTTATCCTTACGCAAGCACATAGACATAAGCAACAAAATTAAGGAATATTAAAATAGTATGCACCTCAGAATTGATTGTTCATAAAATCACATGATTAGAGATCATTTTGTACTGTGCAGTTCTATAAGAAGTGAAACCTCTGAGGTTTTATGAACAATCATGTGGCTCTTCCCTGACAGTTTCAACACAATATACTGTCAGAGTGAATCTAGTAGAACCATGTGATGTACAAGCCTATATGCAGTAACTCCATAAAGTATAAATAGAAGTTATCCTTGGCCATGGAAACAATAACACTGGATACAACAAAACTGTAACAGGCTGTAAAATTAAAACAATAGAAGCACATCTTCTCTTTCTTGTATTCCCACAGATATCCTTTGATAAACAATCTCCTCTACTTCCAATGCCACTTTCCAATCCGTGATACATTTTCTTTGCTTTCTTTTCATGCTTTTGCAAACTCTCCCACATATATCTTTCTTCTTATGGATCTTGTTTTATGTTTTGTTCTTCCTCACTTTTGGTAGTTAATTATCTCCAATACCCATTACCTTCCTTTATTTCACCACTTACACCACATCTCTTAGTGGTTCATAAATTCCTTTTAATGGCCCCTCGGTGCTATAATCTCCCATTTTTGAAATAGGATTTAATAATAAATAATAATAAATTAAAATACAAAAAATAATAATATTAAAATATAATATAATTATAAAATATAAATTTAATTAAGTTTAATGAACTGTCAAAGGGCGTGAAATAAAGAGCTACGACTATATTGGAGAATCAAAGGCATGAAAGGAGTGAATAAATGATCAAATTGGAAAGGGAGGAAAATATAAGTGACTTGAGGAAATATAAAGTAACAATTATTTTTCAAAAGACAACAGCTAAGGATGAATAGTTGTGACCCTTTTCAAAGGGTAGAAATAGTGAAAAGCTGTGACTCCCTCCTAATTTTACAAATCATTTGGAGAGGCATCAATCCATACCATAACACTTTAAAGCAGAAACTCAGATCGATACTCAATAATAAAGGAATCCAAGAGATTTGGAAGATAATATATTATTCTCTAAAGGAAGCAATGAAGGGTGGTGACTCAATTCTTGTGAAAGGTGGTGACTCTATCATCACCTCATCAATTTAGCATTCATTCAATCATCATTCACCAATACATCAAATTAGCAATCATTAAATCATCACACTCATGAATCCATCAAAGGAAATCATTCAATCATACATCAATCATCAATTGAGAATAAAAGAAGCAAGAAAACAATCAATCAATCATACAAAGATCCATCATTCAAACATCAACAATTTTAGCATCAAATCATTCAAATATCAACCACTAAGAGATCAATTCCTCTAGGTATCATTTAAGCATCCACTCATCAATCCTTAAAGAAATGACAATAAAGAGAAATTAAGCAATCGACAAGAATCTAGCAAATACATTAAGATATCTGTTTGAATTCTAGTTAATACTAATGAATAGGATGTGGTCTGAGCCCACGGGGTGTGCTAAGGCAAAGGTCTTTTCCTGCTCTTTGGCGAGCTAGGGATGGGTTTCTTGGTATTGTCACCAGACAGGGTTTGGGCTCACAGGGTGAGCTAGGATTTGAAGGGAGAAGGTCCTTTTCATACCTTTGACAAACTAGGGACGAGGTCCTTGGTTTCGTCATTGTTGAGTTAGGGATAGAGTCTTTTATCTTAGCAAATTTGCAAGGTATTTGGGGAATTCATGATTGGATCAACTTGGGTATTGTACAAGGATGTATTGACTTGAATATGCTTATATAGATTGCAATTCTTGATAAAACTACTATATCTTGATTGCTTTCTTGTATATAAAAGCTACATTACTAGGTCATTCCCCTGCAACTCCTAGGTCTTGGTCTTGGGTTGGTCCTCAATGGGTTTGGCTAGGGTCCTTCGTGTAGTTTGTGGGTTTAGCTCAAATGAACCCAGACGAACTGAAGTCGAATTTCATCTCCATATTTGTATTTTTAGGCATGCAATTTTGTGTTTCTCTCTCCAGTAGGATTAATAGATAAATAATTTAATTCTTGTGTGTGCTATGAGGTTTTCACACCATTGTCCCATTGCAAATGGGGCCCCCTCTTTTTGCTCGTAGTTGTTTGGTTTTGGTAGTTGAGGTGACAGTTCAAAGGTCAAAAAGTTTAGAGAGTGGTCAAGTGATCAAGTTGTCAAGTTGCAAGTGCAGAAAGGAGTGTCAAGTTTAAGTTTACATTGGGTCATGTTGCAATGGTTGGAGATAAAATTCCTAAGTGCATTAATATTTTGGCTTGTCAAATAGTTCAAAATGCATTATAAAGACATTTTATACATAGGGGCTTCAAAATCCCTACAAAATTTGATTTTCCATACTTGAAATATGCAAAATCCTTATGAAAATAAAAAATTCCTTATAAAAATGCACTTTGTCCCAACAGAAATAGGATTTCCACTACAAAAATCATGAAAGTCCCTATGAAGGTTGTTTTTCCATTAGTGAGGAGAAATTTGCAATAAAAAAAAACCAAGTGTTTACAAGTCATTCATCAAACTAGCAAAGAGGTTTGAAGTTGGAAATCAAAATGAAAATAGAAGTGTAAATGCAATAGCGAAGTCAATAATTCCAAGGTTCAAAGATAATAAGGCATCATTGATGCAATGATCAATCTTGTATATCGAAATTTGTTGGAAACCTCAACCAAGGGTGATGATCAAATTGCAAATATACACATCTCATGAAATGAGGAAGGTCAAGGTGCAAACTAGTTTGAGGACAACGTCAGTACAAGGAAAAATGCAAATCTTTCAAGTTCAAAGTCATGAAGAAAGATTAAGGCCAAGACATCTAGATATGAACTAAGGCAATTACAAGTTCAAGAACTTGTTAGTGAGAAGATTTGCAAGGAGAAGATGGAGAAGTTGAATTGAAACAAAGCGTACAAGATAAGAATGTTGCGGTGGTGCCCACTCATCTCCAACCAATCAGAGGTTTCCCACACCACATGTCCAAGATCATTTAATCAAGTTATTCCAAGTGTACTTGTAATTGAATTTAATGCTTTACCCCGATGATTTGTCTCATTGGTCTATCGTCAAGTGGATATATATTCAAAGGAAATGTAATTTTCTCTTTGGCCCATAGATGGGTGCCTTATTGTCATTGGTTAGCATTTAATGCTTGTAGGTGGCAGTTACATTGGGGTTCTGTTGGAATAATCTAGGTCGTTGATCTTGGATCAATCTGTGCCATTCATTGTACTTGAGGCCTCTATATAAGGCTAGCTCAAATCATTTGGAAAGGGAGATTCATTGAAATTGTTGCTAAAATGTTGCCAATGTAATTGCAAATTCAGTGTCACCCAAGATCATGAAATGTCCAGCTCCATGTTGATATTGGATCTCCTCTTGTGGTTGTAACTCGAAGTTTGCAGTTCCAATTCTTCCTTTGCTTTCACCTTGCTTGAAATCTTGAAGTTGTATCATTTCTTTCTCCATGTATCCTCTTGATATTGCAACATCTCCTCCTTGACTTCGAACTCTTCATCTTCATTTCCTTGCAAAACAAGAAAACACTTGTGTTAAGTTGGTAAAATGTGCAAGAATAGAATGATTTTTTTAAAATGATTTGTGAAATGCATCTGATTTGAAAATTTGCTCTTAAAACTCTTAACATTTTTATCACAACCTACACCTTTTACCAAAAACAATTTCTGATTTATGACTAAATCTTGATTTAGATTGTAACATCTGATTTCTCTTTGAACATCCTGTGTAAACCACTTGATTTCAAGATTTTATCATTGCGCACGTAATTCCAAACCAAAGCCTATTGAAATGTTGTAAGGATTCTGAGTTTTTCAAAAGTTTTATGTCTGCAAGAATTCACACTTCTTCTTATGACTGGGGTTTCTTTGATTTTTAACTCCAATTTCTCCATCTGCAGCAAGCTTGATTCACAATTTATGTAAATGTCGTGATTTTTGTCTTTTTCCTGATTTTCGCACTTCAACAAATCTGCTCTGCTCTTCCTTTAGTGAAATCACTTGATGATTTGAAATGAAAGATTGCAATCTTCTTTATAGGCTTTGATAGCCAAAAGGCATGTCCATTGGAAACTTGTATGGGCCAACCTAGCCTTAAGGGTTTAATTTAGTTGCAATTTGCTTTAATCGTTTCCTGGCCAACTTCATCTAATTTCATGGAATTTTGTAACTTGTTTTTCTCTCTTTGGCCAACTTGGTTGAGTAGTTCACAAGGTTTGGAATTGCTTCTATTGTAGGGCAGATTTGTTAATGTAGTTAGAGTTGAATTAAGAGAGGCCAGAAATCCGACCCCTTTGGAATTTTATTCCAAGGGAGGTTGGAGTTCTGACCTCCTTTAGAATTTTATTTCCAAAGCTTTGCAATTTCATTTTCTTTCAAAACAACATGAACTTTCAATTCCCCCAACTTGAATTTCTAATTTGCATGTCGAATACCCTTTCAATTGTTCGGTCATATTTTGAGCAAGTCAATCTTCATTTAAATTTCTCACTTTACAAATCAAGTTTTTCCTCAATTGCGTGGTTTCTATCCTTAGTCAACTCAAGAAATTGTTGGGCAAGTTGGAGACTTTGTCAGTTGATGGGTTGAAGAAGACGTGGTTCATTAAGGGGTTGATTCTCTTGTTGCACAAAAAGATGGGTTGAAGAAAAGGTGGTTCATTAAGGGGTTGATTCCCTCATTGCACAAAAAGATGGGTTGAAGAAGAGGTGGTTCATTAAGGGGTTGATTCCCTCATTGCACAAAGAGATGGAAGTGTTACCTCCGTCCTTGTACGCCGACACCTAAAATCGGGCAGCGAACATCAATAGTGAGAATAAAACATCGAGGGGAAAGAAGGTCAATGATGATGATAGTATAGATGAGAGCAATAACGGAGAATCTAAGAATGTGCAGGTCCTATGAAGGGACATGTTGCGGATGATGGAATTGAAGACAAAAAAGGAAAATGCCAAGGAGGGTAAAGGGTTGTGATGTAGTAACTGCAAGGTAGGACACACAAAGGTTGCTTGCTCGAAGAAGTCATTTTGCAACATTTGTCAAGTATTGGAATATTCCAGCAAGGAATGCCCATACAACCTAAAATCAAGGAGCACACAAGTGCTCTTCGTCCAAAGGGAAGAAGCTACCCCACCGACCACACCACCAAAACCACCTACAAACTCCAACACCTTGCTCGAAGGGTATCGTAACAATCGATTGGGTAGTAACAACAATACACATAGAAGCAAGATCTAGTACGACATGAAGAGTAAACCCATGATTCAGTGTCAAAATTGCAACGATTGGGTTAGTTTGTTAATCCTAACTGGTTACTAAGAGAGGGGGGGGGGGGGGCGGTGAATCAGTAAATATAATTTCTACTTCAATTTAACCTTATATATATTCTTGCAGAATTAAGAGAATATAATCAACACTCATAAACAAAAATAGAAATACACAGGTCAACACAACATATATACGTGAAAACCCTCGGTTAGAAGGACAAAACCATGGTGGGACAAAACCCACAACTTTACTACTGCAGTAATAAAGACGCCCTGTTAAAGGCTTACAAAGCACTTATAAGAGTGCTACCCGATAAAGGGATTTGGTAGAAGACTTGTTAGAATCTTGACCCTGTTAGGAGTCGCCTTGTAAAAGGACTTTCAACACCAATTAAGATGTTACCCGGTGAAGGGATTTATACAAGAACTTGTTAGGGTTCACCCTGATTGAGGGATTTGAATATGCTCTTACAATTCAAAGCAATGATCTACTATGACACCTTTTGTCTGATCAGATCATATCTATTACCCTTGTGCTTTGCTTGGCTGTTGAACCCTTCTCTGTCTTTCACTTCTCGTGATTGTAGCTCCTATCAGAAGATATCTCTCTCCTGCTTTGAATATTCAACAACACTTCTTGTGTATACTATGACCTATATTTATAAGACATTATTCTTATTAAAAATACTTCTCACAGTTCCGCCAAGCTGTAAACTCACCCATAAATCATGCATGCAAAAAAAGCTTGCAAAATGATCTTGAGTTTACCTTCGAATACCCGCGTAGAAATAAATCTAACTTCAGTTAAAAAGCTAACTTCAGTTCCAACTGTGAATGCTCCGTATGATCCGGTTTTAACTGAGACAGCTCCGCATAATCGGGTTCGGATTATCATGCACTTGATCGGTATTAAACTTATACCCGGTTGGTCATACTTTCCTTGTATGTCTCATAAGACCGGTTGAAAACACTCTGTTTGGTCTACCGGTGCATACTAAAGAGTACTGGTGCTAGATTAGTCTACCGATGCTCCAGTGGGATTGATGTTTGCCTCTGACTTAACCAATGACAACTTAAATATGTCAGCAATCTTCCCCTTTGGCATTAGTGGCAAAACATCAGCTTACATTCCCTGTTTTGTAGACTTCCTCTATAAACATAGCTGTCTGTTTCTTCTTCTTCTCTCTTCCTCTGTATCGCCTTGGATATCTGCTTACCGACCGGTATTCTGATCTTTTCTAAGTCCTGATCTGCTTCCCCTTTTTGCCTCCATAGGACAAACGGTTGTTACAGCTTGAATGTTTGTTTTATATCTGTAACTTTGTGAAGATATCCTTATACTTTTTCTTCACTGAATGAAGAAATGGATTCCATAGACCGGTGACATGCTCCAAGTTTTTCTGTGCTGCTTACAGTGATACAATTATGTTTTCCATGTCTTCTACTGTTTTGTAGCCCGGTTCTTTGATCAGGTTTTCTGCCTCGGTTGCAGTCATTTGCATGAGATCAAATGTAGGGGCAAGAAATAACTGGAATCCAATGAGATCTTGAATTTGTTTTGTTCTTTCTTCAGATGTCTTTCTCAGAATGAGTCCAAGGCTTGTCATTTCCCTGCTATATTCTATTGCAGATGTGTTCTTTACATTGAACTTGGATGAATGAACTCTTATTTCTTTTGACATTTTGGATGTCTTCTCAGTGATATCTTGAACAAAGTCTTCAAAATTTGAAGTCCTTGTGAGTAGACTTCCTGCATCTTGTAACTGTTGCTGGAGTACTCTTGTATTTGTAGATACAATTGCCTTTAACTCTTCAACTTGTTTGTGTAGAGTTTCTACTCGCTTCTTCTCATAGTGATCATTGGCTATTGTCTCCGGATCGGTGACATCTTCTTCAATCGCTTGTGCCAATATTTCCAATTGATTAATAACAGGTTCGTCTTCATCAATGTCTGCATCCGGTACAAAGTTGTACAAGATGTTCCTTACACTAGAGAGGACCATGTCCTATTTCCTCTTAGTGAGCTCTTTGAGTTGTCTAGTTGACATCTTGCTTATGTTGTTACAAAAAGTAATTGGTAGAATACTTTATGATGTATTAACATAGATCAAATGATCTATATATACAAGAGAATGATCGTCTAGAATAGAAACATTCTATTCTAGCTATAGCTAAGTAAATATTAGAAACATTCTAATATTTACACTAAGATACAATATTGAGCATTAATAAAATATGATTCTAAATTATTCTAATACCCCCCTTTAATGCTCAATCTATCAACTACACCAAATAGACCCCTTGAATTTTACAAACTTGTCAAGACCAAGGGGTTTGGTAAAAATATCTACTGCCTGCTCCGAGGTAGGAACATATAGCAACAGGACAGATCCGTCCTCTACCAACTACCGAATGTAATGACAATGAAGTTCTATGTGTTTGGTGCGTTCATGGAAGACTGGATTCTTGGCAAGTTTGAGTACACCATGATTGTTTGAAAACAAAGGAGTCGGTCTTGCTTGAGGTAGTTGCATATCTGCAAGCATTTGACAAAGCCAAACTGCCTCACAAGCTGCCTTGACAGCTCCTCTATTATGCTTCTGTCGAAGAGAGAGCCCTTGCCTGTTGCTTCTTACTGGTCCAGGTGACCGCACCAGATCCTAAACTGAACACATATCCAGAGGTAGATTTTCTGTCATCAATGGAGCCAGCCCAATCAGAATCTGTGAACCCACTGAGTTGAGGAGCAGTACTCCTAGTGTACATAAGTCCATAATCCGAGGTACCTTGTACATAGCGCAGAACACGCTTCGTTGCAACCCAATGGTCAACCTTGGGATTTGTCATGAATCAGGAGATGTAGCTGACTGCAAAGCTAAGATCAGGTCTAGTAGCAGTAATATAGATGAGACTACCCACTAGTTGTCTAAAGAGTGTTTCATCTACAGGAGGAGAATCAGATTGTGTGGACAATTTCAGACTAGTCTCCATAGGAGTGGAGGCTGGTTTGCAATCCTACATTCGAAACCTGTCAAGAAAGCTTCTGGCATACTTAGATTGAGAAAGAAAAATGCTGCTATTAGTCTGCCAAACCTCAATACCCAAACAATAACGAAGTAGTCCGAGATCTGTCATATCAAAAGTGCTACACACATCCTCTTTAATTTCGGAAATCACATGTTCTGAACTCCCAGTAATGATTAAGTCGTCCACATAGACAACAAGAAAGAGAATATCATTACCAGAGTGTTTGATATAGAAATTACTGTCTGAAGGACTACGCTGAAAACTACAAGCAACCAAGTACAGATCAATTTTTATGTACCATGCCCGAGGTGCCTATTTAAGACCATAGAGGGCTTTCCGGAGTCTACATACTTTGGGTTCTGAACTGGCAACCTTGAAACCAGGAGGCTGTGTCATGTAGACTTCTTGCAATTCACCATTTAGAAAGGCACTTTTCACATCCATCTGGTGAACTTTCCATCCATACCGTGCTGCAATGGCAAGCAGAAGTCGAATAGTACTCATCTTGGACGTAGGAGCAAAAGTCTCCTCATAGTCAATGCCTTCTTGTTGGTTGAATCCTTGAGCAACTAATCTGGGTTTAGATTTGTCTAAGGTACCATTTGCATGATACTTTCCTTATAGACCCATTTATAGCTAATGGGTTTCTTCCCTGGAGGAAGATCTGAAAGAACCCAAGGGTGATTCTTTTGAAGACTTTGGAACTCAGCCTCCATTGCCTGGTCCCATTCTGGAATTCCTTTAGCCTCTTCATATGTCTGAGGCTCAGATATACTGTGGACGTTAGCCATAAGAGCAACATTAACTGTGTTATGCTGAATGCTCTTATTTCTGGAGGTTCTACCCTCGATGAGTTCATTAGGACAAAGATCACTGATTGTCTTAGTCCACCATTTAGGCCGAAGAGTAGAGGAGCCAATATCAAGAACAAGAGCAAGAGTTGCATTGTTCGGAGGGGGCGTAGGTGGTTTATCAGCATCATCTCGCTCATCAGATGTATCACATGAAATAGGAAGACCCAAGTCAGGAGTCTCTAAAGACTGAGTCTCAGAATGTTGCAAGGAGGAAGAGAGCTGAAATGGTCCTAGTTCCTCATCAAACACAACATCACGACTAAAGATTAAACGATCAGTGTTTACATCAATCAATCTGTATGCCTTATGTGTGTCACTGTACCTTGTAAACATGAGCTTCTAACTCTTGGAGTCCAACTTAGTGCGCTTAGTATCAGGAATCCATACATATTCTAAAGACCCAAAAACTTTCAAATGGTTGATCCTAGGTTTTCGACCAGACCATGCTTCCTCAGGAATCTTATGTTTAACTGCATGAGTGGGTGACCGATTAAGAAGATAGACTGCTGTGAATACTGCTTCAGCCCAATATTTTTTAGGAACGTTTCTATGTTCCATCATAGCCCTAGCCATTTCTGTAATGGTACGATTTTGACATTCTACAACACCGTTTTGCTGAGGGGTGTGTGATGTGGTAAATTGACGTTTGATGCCATGAGTAGTACAAAAGGTAGAAAAAGCAGAAGAACAGAACTCCCCCCCATTATCAGACCTAAGAGTAAGAATAGAAGAACCATACTCTTTTTCTACTAAGGCCTTAAATTTCTGAAATACAGGAAATGCATCTGATTTTTTCTTAAGAAAATATATCCACATTTTGCGACTGAAATCATCAACAAAAAGTAAGAAATACCTGTTCCTAGTAACAGAAGTAGTATTCATAGGACCGCATATATCAGCGTGAACCAGCTAGAGTACCTTAGAGGCTCGCCATGAGTCACCATCTTTGAATGATGTCCTGTGTTGCTTCCCTGCCTGGCAAGCTCCGCAAACTTGATGATTCTGGATCTGAATATTAGGGAGACCATGTACTAATTCGTCCCGAGCAAGCTGTGCAAGATACTGAATATTCAGGTGACCATATTGCTGATGCCAGAGATTGCTGATAGCACAAGATTTTGCTATGAAGGCATGCACAAGAGAATTGCCTGAGTCCACAAGCCTAAAAAGACCATGATCCTCAATGCCAACAGCAATAGGAGTGTGAGAAGCATGATCAACAATCGAGCACTTATGTGCTCTGAAAACAACATCCAGCTGAGGAGAGTGCCTCATAAGCAAACTAACTAAGAGAAGATTATGTTTCATGCCAGGAACATAGCACACGTTGAGGAACATGAGATTTCGCCCTCCAGACTGTATCTGAACATTGCCCTTGCCGACAACATTGTACTCTTCACCACCTCCAAAAATAACTGAGTCAGTGTAGGGAGAGAACTCAACAAACCAGTCACGCCTGTGAGTGAAATGCCGAGAAGCACTAGAATCTATGTACCATGCAGAAGATTGCACATGATCTGTAGGGCTTTTAGCCATAAAGACATGAAAGGCAAATTCGTTCTGCTTTGAGTGCTTAGCAATATGCTCTGCATTGTTCGCTTTGGGTTGCGAACCAGATTGATTTCCCTCGAGTAGTAGGTTTGTCACTGATGCCATTGCATGTTTTCCAAAAAACATGAATATCTGAGATGACACGTACTTCGAGGCAAAAAATTGGAAGACACAGAAAAAATAGAACACCTAGAAGAGAGCTCAAAAAACCCAGAAAGAATATGCAATTGAAATCTGGATCCTCTGACTCGAAAATTGAGGCACAAAAATCGAGGCACCCAAAATTTTTTGACGACAAACCATTTGAGATCTCGAAAAACCCACCAAGAATCTATAATCAAATTTTTTTTTCAAGCCCAAAAATTAGGGTTTCGAAAAAAACGGCCTGCTGCAGAAAAGCTCCAAAAAATATGGTGGATTTGCAGATAAAACGTGGCTGAACAGGGCCGAAAATTGGCCAAACTCACAAACCCTAGACGTGAGGAGCAACAAGTCCCACAATGTGGGAATAAACATAAATTAATTCGAAAAATTTGAGCAAATAATTTCGAAAGAAATTATAAATTTTTCGAAAAATTTAAAGAAATGGCTCTGATACCATGGTACAAAAAGTAATTGGTAGAATACTTTATGATTTATTAACAGAGATCAAACGATC
Organism: Chamaecyparis obtusa; assembly: GCA_027943335.1. Classification (NCBI taxonomy): domain Eukaryota; kingdom Viridiplantae; phylum Streptophyta; class Pinopsida; order Cupressales; family Cupressaceae; genus Chamaecyparis; species Chamaecyparis obtusa. The sequence continues at coordinate 267,128 of BSBK01003565.1, read as the reverse complement.
TATATATATGAGAGAATGATCATCTAGAATAGAAACATTCTATTCTAGCTATAGCTAACTAAATATTAGAAACATTCTAATATTTATACTAAGATACAATATTGAGCATTAATAAAATATGATTCTAAATTATCTGAATATATGTCAACCACAGTTTCACTAACTTTGCTTTTCTTAGCTTCAGTTTCGGTTGCAAAAGTTAGTTTCCTCTGTGATGAAGATGAGCTAGGAACATTTATCGGTTCCTTTTGTTTCTCGTCCTATTCCGGTTGTTCTTCCACAGGCTTTTCCTGTTCAGTGTTGACAGGTACTTCTTGTTGTTGCTTGTGCACTTCTCATTCCAGTTGAACCTCTTCCTCCGGATGTACCTCTTCTTCTTGACGTAGTTCTTCTTGTGGATGAGCTTCTTCTTCCGGTTGAACTTCCTCTTCAGGATGTACTTGCTCTTCCGATGGAGGCTCTGTGTGCTGTTCCTTAGCTGCTTGTTGCTTATCTACAACAATTTCTTCTTTATTTGTCCCTTTTTCAGTAGTCATCTTTTCTAATGACTCTCCCAGTCCTTGTTCTTCTAGTAAAACTTGTTCTCCCAGATTTACTTGTTCACTAGATGTGAACTGTTTTGTGGGAACTTCTTGCTCACCGGTTGAAGGATGTTCATGAGTAGTGAACTGTTCCGGTGGTTCCAATACTTTCTTAGGTTCATCCTATGGACCTGTTGTCTTCAGAGTACTGAAGTCATAAGTCTGCTAGAATTCAAGTGTCTCTTGATATACTTCCTTTTCATATCCATTGATTATCTTGGCGACCCTGTTCTTTGTGTCCAAATTCATTGACACTTCCTCCATTAGAAGTTTAGTTGTCTCCTCACTGGGACTTGGTTTTACTTGTGTCACAGTTTCCTTTGCAATTCTATTGTTGGCTGCCATACCAGTTCTCCATTTAACCATAATTCTTTGATTTAGTTCTAGAGGAAATTTAGCCCTATAATCTCTAGGAGTTCTGTTAAAATCTAAGAAATTTTCCAACAGGGCAACCTCTATTTTTTGCTTATCTTCTTCTACTAACACACTGAACCATTTGGCTGCATTGGACACTTCGCCATAATCCATAACTTCATCAACAATGTTATCTACAGTTAGTGTTCGAGCCTTACCTTTTATTGGGGATGCTAGTAGAGTTGGTGGAGTTAAATCATCAGCTTTATCATCGGTTATGTCAACAATTACCGGTTCTTCTGCAGGTTTTCCCTTGACCGAAGTCTCGATGCCCAGTATACCCTTTCCTTTCCCGGTATCTTTCACTGGTGGCTCTGTGGTTTTCTAACATTCTTCTTCTGCTTGGTGTTGTCGCTGAAGAAGACTTGTCCAAGTAGCAACTCCTTCTTCGTGTACCTTGTCCACATTTCCAATAAGCACCTGACTTATCCTTCTTCTTATGGTAAAACTTTGCTTGTGCAGGTTTGCTTGTTGTGTTGCCTCGTCCAGAGTTAGATGATTTTGTACTTCAAGTAGAGCCCTAATTCTCAGCTCTCTTTCTTTTTCAATCGAAGCTTTCCATCTTGCTTCTAGAATCTCTTGGAGATCGTCAGGTATGGTCTTATGAAGTTAAGTAGGAGAAAGGTTGAACTTATGAATATAGTGAACTACAACTTATATTTTTCTCCTATCTTCTTCGTTAGCCAATTCACACCTCCTTCCGACTGATCCCATTTCACCTATTTCTTTTAAGCTTTTTACAAACTCATCAATTGTAGGTTTCCTTCCTCTCGGCACATCCTCTTTCACCGGTTTCGTAGATTTCCTCTTTCGGTGAAGAGGAGTTGTGTCTTCGGTCTCTATTTCTTCCTGTTCTTCCCCTTGCTGGCTGGACACCTGTTGTGCTTTATTCCTTTGAACCTTGGGTTATTCTGTTGCTGGTTTCTTCTTCTTCGGTGTGGGAGACCTCTTCACATATACCTTTTTAGGTTCTTTTACTGAAGACTTCTTCAGATTTTCCAGAATTTCTTCATAGGTCCCAAACGGGTAGGAAGAGAGATCTAGATCACTCTCTTGTAAAGCATCTGCATATGCCTTGGTTGTCTTAGTGGAGATCTCATAACCGAGCTCCGGTGCTTTCTCAGTTCTTGGCTCCACAGCCTGAATTATGCAATGATTCGTGGTGACAAGAAAACACACCTCATCCTTGTATGAATCAACAATAGTTGAGGGAATTCTTTACCTGGCATGCATTCTTAGCTGGAAGGCCTCAAAGTAATTTGTCATTACTTTAGTAAATTGATTTCCTAGTTTGTTCACCATTTCTCCTATTTGAATCATAACCGGTTTATTTGCTAACCAAGTTACTTTACCTACGCCCGGAAAGAAATTTTGATAATAAAAGAACAAACATATTAGTAGGGTTCCATATTTCAGAAACTTTTTCTTCACAAGACCTAGCTTTTTCAAATTTTCAAAAATTTGCCCTCTCAGCATGGCGCATAAATCATATTGTGCATGATCTGGTGTGTGGCATGTATAGCTCCGCCCGGTACATTGTTGATGTTGCTCGACTGATAGATTTTGTACCCTATCACCGTAGATGCAAACCGAACACCTTCGTCCTCTATTTCGTTAACAGTCATCAACCGAATGTCGGACTTTGACTTGGTTAACCTTGCGACAACAACATTCACAATGGTTCTAAGGGTAAGAGCTTCCCCTTTGAAGCTATATCCGGTAACCCTTTGCAGATCCTCCTTAGTGATTGGTGTGCATGCGCCTTTCGCTAGCCAGAACCTTGGTTCGTGCACACGACTGAGAACCAATCTTATCCAATCCAGTCGAAACACGGTTGGATACCTGACCCCATTGATCAATCCTGAAGTTACAAGCTTTGCATACTTATCCTGAAGGTTTCCATCTTGGCAAACTGAGAGATGCTTTGGATGAAGGTTTCGGCCAATTCTTTTTGCTTAGCGTGAATGAAAGTAGTAACATCTTTAGTTAATAGAACTCCATCGGGCACTGATGATGTCATTTTCTTTGTTCTGCACTAGCATGATGTCGTAAATAGGTCTGTCAAATTGGTTCCCTTGAATTAGATTGATGACAGAACATGATGATGCTATCGTATCATGACCGGTTTACATAGAGAATTTGTGATCGGATTTACAAAGATTACTTAGCAAGGACCGTAAATCAAAGCAAGAGAAGATTACTCAATCATAAGAAATCAAAAAATCACAATTCGCAAAGTAAAGTGAAATGAGTAATCATCCTTCCCTTATATAGAATTAGGGCCCATTTGGACGCAAGCATATCGGCCGATATACTGGAATATCGATTTTCGAATACGGTCTCCATTGTTTGTGTGCAACATCGAAGGATGGAATTGGAATTTCGATATTCCAATTTTACCCAAAAAACGGGCATATCGTCTTCCACTTGAAAAGGTGGAATTGGAATATCGGGCTCGCATTCCGGTTTCCGTATGCCAATTTTGAAAATGTCGTCGGGTCCCCGTGGGTTTTATTATTTTTGACATCCGCTTTTTATTACCTTGTTTCACATCTGCAACGGTTACATCGCGCGATTGTCGGAAGCCCTCTTTGGTTCGAGCTGCATCTACATTCATCTGGTTCGAAGCTGCATCTTTCTGCATCTGGTTTGAAGCTGCATCTTCCTCATCCGTTTATCTATTGTATGTATCCCTCATTCGTTTATCTGCATTTGTATTCGAAGATCTTTCTGTCCCCTGGTACCTACGGCTTATCCGTTTATCTACATTTGTATTCGAAGAGCTTTGGGATGCAACTAAGAGGCTCTGTTTCCTTGTCAATGGGGAAAGGTTATCTCAGGCATATTTAGCATTTATTTTGCTCTTGCTTCTTCTTAGGGTTTTAGGGTTTCAACTGGTAAAGAATCCTGACCACGGCATATCAACTGGGAAAGGTTATCTCAGGCATATTTAGCATTTTAATTTTGCTCTTGCTTCTTCTTAGGGTTTTAGGGTTTCAACTGGTTTTGTTGACTGCATAGTGAAATCAATGCTTTCTGTGTGGTATTCTTATGAAACCAATTTTCTTCACATAATCTTTGTCTGCTGCATAGAACTCCAAACCTCTTATTGCCCATAAAAGAAAAAACTACTATAAATCTGCAATCTTCCCTATTGAATGAATACCACACAGAAAGCAAAACAATTGCAATTGTGTTTGAGATGGAGAAACCAGAGAAATTTTGATATGGAGAAACCAGAGAAACCATCACTGTCCTATCGCACGAAAAGTTTGATCAGAAAGACTTACACTACCAGAACAACAAAATCCACGAATTGGGTGTGCAAAAATGTTTTTCAAAGTTAATTTCTGTTTTGCATCTTTTTCTTTGAAAATTTGTTATCAAAGTTGCTCTACTTTTTCTGTTAGTACAATTATGCATTCTATTTAGAATTGTTGTTCTTTATGGTTCACTGCTGAGGAAACATGCTATTTTACCCTATATTTGGGAGGAATTTTCTGGCAGTTTATCAATTTACAATGATCTTCTGGGTTATAGTTGTGTAGATTTTTAGAACCTAAACGAGCTACAGTTTAAACTGGGTTATAGTTGTGTAGATTTTTAGAACCTAAACGAGCTACAGTTTAAACTACCTAAGCAGTCTAACTCTGGAGATCATCACAGAAGATGATCCAAAATTGGAATGATTTTCTAAGGTATCAAAGTAATAGGATCATATTTCATAATTTCTAAGGTATCAAAGTAATAGGACAGTCACAAATGAGGACATCTCACAGTGACTGTCCCTTGTGTAATTGCCACTTTAATGTATTGCTATTGAACCACATTAATGCTTTTCTTCTTCAACAAATGAGGACAGTCACTCTAAAGACAACATGATAATGTACACTCACTGTAAGGACAGTCACAAATGAGGACATCTCACAGTGACTGTCCCTTGTGTAATTACCACTTTAATGTATTGCTATTGAACCACATTAATGCTTTTCTTCTTCAACAAATGAGGGCAGTCACTCTAAAGACAACATGACAATGTACAGTCACTGTAAGGACAGTCACAAATGAGGACATCTCACAGTGACTGTCCCTTGTGTAATTGCCACTTTAATGTATTGCTATTGAACCACATTAATGCTTTTCTTCTTCAACAAATGAGGACAGTCACTCTAAAGACAACATGATACTTACAAGGACAATTAGGCAATACATTCAAGTGACAATTACACAAGGGACAGTCACTGTGAGATGTCCTCATTTGTGACAAGGACAGTCACAAATGAGGACATCTCACAGTGACTATCCCTTGTGTAATTGCCACTTGAATGTATTTCTATTGAACCACATTAATGCTTTTCTTCTTGAACAAATGAGGACAATTACACAAGGGACAGTCACTGTGAGATGTCCTCAGTTGTGACAAGGACAGTCACACATGAGGACAGTCACTGTAAAGACAACATGATAATGTACACTCACTGTAAGATGTCCTCATTTGTGACTGTCCTTACAGTAACTGTACATTATCATGTTGTCTTTAGAGTGACTGTCCTCATTTGTGACTGTCCTTACAGTGAGTGTACATTATCATGTTGTCTTTACAGTGACTGTCCTCATTCAAGTGGCAATTACACAAGGGACAGTCACTGTGAGAACTTCTCATTTTGTGAAATTACACAAGGTACTTTCTTGTCTACATATGTTGTATACTCAACTTGCAACTCTATTCTTATGCATTATAGTTGGGTGTTTTCTTATGTTGTTTCGTGATTGTTTTGTTGGTTTTTTTAGGTAATTCAATGGATCTCATTGATGATATTGATGATGAAGATGATATTGAAATAGAAGGAGAGATTATGAGGAGGAGAAGAGTCCTGCTTCTTGTTGTAATTGTTCTTGCCACCCTTGTCGTGGCCATAGCGGAGTGTATAAAAGAAGGTAGTCGAAATATGCGTAAGCGCACAAGAGATGCAATTCCTTTTTATAAGCACGTTATCAACTCCAATGAGATGGATTGCTTTGACCAAATACACATGACTAGACGATCCTTCTTTAAACTAGCCAATATTTTAAGGCAAAAAGGAAGCATCAGAGATACAAAATTCTTCACGTTAGAAGAACAATTAGTCATGTTCCTCCATACTCTTGGCCACAATTTGAGGAATCGTAAGATTGCCCATAACTTTGGGCACTCTGGAGAGACGGTAAGCCGATACTTCCACAAGGTCTTGAGGGCTATCTTAGCGCTCCATTCGGATTATTTTATACCCCCTGGTCCAAACACTCCTCGGGAAATCAGTGGGAAGACCCGTTTTGATCCATTCTTCAAGGTATATCTCCCAGTGGTTTAATTTTGTTTAGAGTTGTAATCCTATTATTGCGTGTTCATTAGACCTATGATTTATCTGACTATAGGACTGTGTGGGAGCAATTGATGGATCCCATATACCAGTCACTGTCGATGTCAACCTGCAAGCTAAATATCGCAATAGAAAAGGCAACTTGTTTCAAAATGTTATGGGAGTGTGTTCATTTGATTATAAGTTTCAATACATCCTTGCTGGTTGGGAAGGGTCTGCTGCAGATAGCCGTGTTCTAGCTTCGGCTCTATCTACAGCTGATCCATTGGTAGTTCCCCCAGGTTTGTAAAATATGATTATATTATTGAAGCATACGAAAAATAAGACAACGTTATGACAATGACATTTTGTTTTGTTTAGGTAAATATTATTTGGTCGATGCTAGATATCCAAACCTACCAGGATTTCTCGCGCCTTATCGGTGCTCACACTACCACCTAAAGGAGTTTTCAAGAGCAAACCCAATAAACACCCCAAAAGAGTTGTTTAATCATCGACACTCCTCGCTTAGGAATGTAATAGAGCGTATATTTGGGATTTTGAAGTAGCTTTTTCCTATCTTGAAGCATGCAACGTCTTATCAAATCAAGACACAAACACATATTGTTTTGGCATGTTGCATACTTCACAACTTCATTACGATAGAGGACGGCCTTCCATCTGAGGTAGAATTTGAAGAGGAAGATGGTCGTGATGGGATAGATGTACCAGTGCTTGAGACATATGGGTTGAGCCAGCGTGAAAGAGATGATTGGGGCAATTTTCGAGATGAAATAGCAAGAAGGATGTGGGAAGACTATAGATCTCGATCTTAGTCAGTTGAATAACTATTATGACAGTGTTTAAACTAATGTCAGATTTCATAAATTTCACAAACTGATACTATATATTAAAAGCCATTATGCCATATTTAGTGTTGTCATGTTATATTCAATGTTGTTATATTTAATGTTGTCATATTATATTTAATATTCTCATGTTATGTTTAATGTTGCTATATTTTATATTTAATGTTGTCATGTTATATTTAATATTGTCATGTTATGTTTAATGCTGCTATATTTAATGTTGTCATGTTATATTTAATATTGTCATGTTATGTTTAATGTTGCTTTATTTAATGTTGTCATGTTATATTTAATATTGTCGTGTTATGTTTAATGTTGCTATATTTAATGTTTACGTCTATGTATATGCCTCTTTGCATCTGTTTACATTGCAATTGATCTTGTCAAAAGAAGTGGGCAGCTCATGTTGTCTGTGCATCAGGTATGTCTACGGATGTAAACAAGGACAGTCACAAATGAGGACATCTCACAGTGACTGTCCCTTGTGTAATTGCCACTTGAACGTATTGCTATTGAACCGCATTAATGCTTTTCTTCTTGAACAAATGAGGACAGTCACACAAGGGACAGTCACTGTGAGATGTCCTCATTTGTGACAAGGACAGTCACACATGAGGACAGTCATTGTAAAGACAACATGATAATGTACACTCACTGTAAGATGTCCTCATTTGTGACTGTCCTTACAGTGAGTGTACATTATCATGTTGTCTTTACAGTGACTGTCCTCATTTGTTCAAGAAAAAAAGCATTAATGTGGTTCAATAGCAATACATTAAAGTGGCAATTACACAAGGGACAGTCACTGTGAGATGTCCTCATTTGTGACTGTCCTTACAGTGAGTGTACATTATCATGTTGTGTGTGCATCAAGTATGTCTATGGATGTAAACACGAACATGGATGGTGACGTTCAAGTTATCTAGGCAACTTCTTCTTGCAAGAAGGTTTTCTGGACAAAAGAGATGGAACGCAAGTTGCTAGACTTGCTACAGGAGCAAGTGCAGCTTGGAAAAAAAGCCTAAGGGGGTTTCAAGAAAGAGGCTTGGACAGTCATTGAAAGGAGGTTCAATAATGAGTTGAAAATGAAGCTATCGAAGGATAACTTCAAGAACAAGTTGAAAACTCGGAAACAAGGGTATAGGGTTATGAAAGACTTGAGGAATACAAGTGGCTTAGCCTAGAATGAGACTACCCAAACTATGGATGCTGATGATAGTGTTTGGGACGAGTTGTTGAAGGTAACATGGTCTTCAAATCTCCTTTTAAGTTGAATATATCTTTTTAAGTAATGAAGGACCAATAATGAATTCAATTGTTATGCCATCATACAGAGAAAGGAATTTAAAAATGCCAGAATGTATAAGAGGCAACCATTTCAATACTACAATGAATTATCCTGTATTGTTGGGAATGACATAGCTGAGGGCACTGCGGCTGCAACAGCTCAAGAGACGGAGGAAGATTTCATTGATGATGAAGATTTCAGTTATCATGGTATGGATAATGCATGTTTTGAGACTGCTGCTGATTTGGCTAGTGATGGTAACAAATCTATTGATACACCTACATCGAACCAATCTACTGCAAGCGGCAAAGAGAACCCTTCAACATCGTCAAGGAGGCCAAAGAGGAGGAGGGGAACATTGGTAGGTTCATTGGATTCAATTTGTGAAGTGATCAAAGATCTGTCTGCAGGCCTTACAGCAGGCCTTGGACAGCCTTTGAAAGTGGATAAAACATCTAGTTTGAAAAATGATGCAGCGGATTTGTATAAAGCACTTAAAGAAATCCCTGGCCTTAGCAACTCTACTATGCTTGAAGCATACGAAAAGTTAATGCATTATCCGCAATCAGCCGCATTGTTCTTGACAATGGATGAAGGAGAGAGAATCCAATATATGATATTGAAGTTTGGACTTTAGTTGATTCATGTTTATTAGGTCTTGTGTTTAAAATCAAAACTATTGTTTCATATTAAAACAATCAGAATTATGGATTTAATCTGTTGTTTTTCAAATCAAAACTAACTAATGTTTCTAAACAGTTTGTGAAATCTGCCATGTTGCTAAACAGATTGTGAAATCTGCGGTTACAATCTCAATGTTGCTAAATAGTTTGTGAAATCTGCCATTTATAATCTCATTTGTGAAATGTTGCTTTTTGATACCATTTCACTTTTTCGGGCAATGCTTGAAGTGCCCTTATTATTTTTGTATGTAATTACCGATTGTTAACTGTTTCAGGATCATTTACACATTAGGTTATAAATAATTTGTATTCTCTGCCCTTGATTATTTTTGTATGTAAGTTGGCACAAGCATCATTTAGAGGGTCCTTTGCAAAATAAATTTGGACTTTAGTCTTTCCTAAAGTCTCCAGCAAATATTTGCCCCCAATCTGCCATGATTAAGGTTTTTTGTCCACAGTGGAAGCAATGGAAGGCCCTGACCAAACGGGTTGAGCATTTAGCTTGGGAATTTTGTCCCACACTGTCAAAAAGGCATTAACAAGAAGAGCTCCAAGTGCCTATTCTGTTTGTGATTGAGTTTTTTTGTCTGTGGAAGGTTGCGATTGGTGCGGTCAAGCCTGGGATGTGATTTGCTTAAATGGTTATCAGCATAATGCACTGATAAATGGCCATTATAAACTGTCATACCATTCTATCAGATTTTAGACATGACCTCAAAAGTAGTCATTTGAGAGGTTTCTCTTTAGTTTTTTCTACTGTAATATAACTTCAGAGAGGTTCAAACACAGCAGAATAATTGTAAGGTCAAAGATAGTCTATAATGCGTTAGGTCCCATTTTTCACCATTCTATTGGATCGTAGACATGAATAATAGTAAGGTCAAAGATAGTCTATAATGCATTAGGTCCTGTTTTTCACAGCAGAACAGTAGTAATGTCAAAGATAGTATATAATGCATCAGGTCCCATCTTTTCTGTTTTCAAGTTTGCAATGGTACGACACTCTATTTGTGACTGTCCTTACAGTGAGTGTACATTATCATGTTGTCTTTACATTATTGTTATATTGAATATAGCTACATCTTGTAACAAACTACAGAAAACCATGAAGCATCTCCCTTTGCGAGACTTGAAGGATTGCAACACTTTACATTATTGCCAATCAATCAGTTAGGATTGCTAGAGAAGTTGATATAGTCAGGTATTGCAAGCATAATACACTTGAAACTAATATTATCAGGCCCTTAAATTGTTCATTGTTCCACTAACTTTCAAATAGAAACTAAACAGTTTTGATTATACATTTTATTGGGAGGATCCATGTTGCCCACTTCTTTTGTCATAACGCATTGTTGACATGACAATATTACATATAACATGACAACATTAAATATAACACGACAACACTACAATATGTCATAACTCATTATGGTTGATTCAACGTTGCAACTTTTTGTTTTTCTCAATGAATTTTGTTTAATTTTGGGATTGTTGATATAGGTGCATTACTGATATCGGTTTGATGGCTCTTCTCAATGTGCCAAGATGTCCATGTGGTGGTGGGCAGTGCCAGATGAAGATTTCACGGACAGTGGAAAACCCTAGACGACAATTTTGGTGTTGTCCAAATAGAAAAAAGGTTGCTAATGTGTATATATTTAATGTTTGTAATGTAAATACTATTTATTATATTTAATGTTTGTAATGTAAATACTATTCATTATATTATAAAAACTAATGTAGATTGGGCATCACAGGGCCATCATGATTGTGGATACTTTAGGTGGGTCGATGACAACCCATCTACATCTATCCGCCCATCTCCAGTCATCCACGATCCAGACATTCGCCCATCTCCACTCGTCCACAATCCAGGATTTGAGTGCAAAAGTTGTCAAGCTAGGGCAAATGAAATTATATTTTTACGATGCCTTCTCTGTATTGTAATCGCATATCTTTTTTGCGACCATATGCATAGATGAGCTCAAGAATTAGTCAATTTTGTATTTTGATATTGTAATATGCGGAGATGAGCTCAAGAATTAGTCAGTTTTGTATTTTGATATTGTAATATGCGGAGATGAGCTCAGGAATTATTCAGTTTTGTATTTTGATATTATAACTAAATATTTTAATATGGATATGGCGTAACTCCTCTTTGCCCAAAGTGCGCATATATATGGTCCACATATTTTTTCACAATAATTTTTCATGTTTATGGCTTAGGTGAGCCCCAATCTGCTATCAGTCACATGATTTAACGTTGTTTTCGTGGTTATTGCTTTGTAGAATTCTAACCTAGGTTTGTAGAGGAATTTTGAGGTTAACAGAGATATATCATGTATAAACTCATTTAATTGGTCGTGTTTTGATCTTGACAAGGGTGGATCATTCAGGTAAGAATCAAAGGAGGTCATAGAAGGTAATAATAATTAATAAGATTTTTTTTAAAAACTCATACAAAAGTTAGCAACTGAATGTACTTCATTGGTGTACTAACAAAAGCACAAAGTAGTTGTATGTTCTATGTATGCAGTGTCTAGAGACAAAAACAAGAGTTCGGGCATGACAGAGCGTCAAAGACTCATTAGACTAAATTATAACATTGTATCTGCATTATGTAAAATGAGGAATGCCTCATTCAAGTTGTAACACTGTATCTGCATTATGTAAAATGAGGAATGCCTCATTCAAGTTGTAATTTTATATCAGCTCATGACTTTGTGGGGCTAGACCGGAGGTTTTCTCCACCCGGCTCTTTCCTACCGGTGCTCCTATTGAGCTGGGTTGGCAACATTATGTAAAAATAAATAATAAAATAAATGACTTGTTTATAAATTTGTGTATTTTGGGTCTACAAATTTTATAAATTTGTATAGGAATTTTTTATTTATAAAAAAGTTATACAAAATGTTAAAATTTTTATAAACTTATAAACATAATTTTATTTCAAAATATTATAAATATTCAAAATCGCATACAAATGAAATAAAATAAAATAAGTATCCAAAAACAAAATAAAATATTATAATAATATTTTATTGCAAAAATAAAATAAATATTCAAAAACACGAACAAAATGTGAAAAACATCATAACATTTGAAAAAATCACAAATTGTTATAAATAAATTAATAAAACAAATTCTCATTCAGGGCATATTCCAATTCCAAAATGCGGCACCCAAACGTGGAAAATACATCTTCTCAGTCATCTTCCAGGTGAACCAAACAGGTCGAACACATATTTCAGATATCATTTTGAGGATATGTATATTCCAGAATTGCAGCATATTCCAAAATTGACTATATCCAACATTCCGTATGCCGTGGTCCAAACGGGCCCTTAGGGTATAACGGTAATTACCAAACGGTAACTATTGTTAACGGGTATAGCATTAATTACCTTACCTAATCTTTTCTTCGACAACCGGTTTTCATGTATTTAGTTGTTGATCAAACCTCGGTTGAAATGTTAGCACTTACCTGTCCGGTTCACATGATGGACCAGTGACTTCTTCCGGTTTCACTTTTTGACTGTGTGAGTTCATTGCTCACCAGTTCTACCGGGAACAGTAGGCGGACTACCGGTTCCCTCTAAACCCTCAAGCTTAGTTTGCTGATGAGATATCACCATTAGTAGATGATGATCTTCCTTTTGTTTTCTCCTCAGCGGAGCTCTTTGATTCCTTCTTGAACCAAATCTTCTTGACTTCTTTCTCAGTCTCTTTTCCCTTTTTTTCCTTTTGGTTGGGAGATAGGGTCTTGTTCACTTGTTTGACCGTTCCTCTTCTTTTGTTCATTGCCCGATTCCTGCATTCCTTGGCCAGATGTCCAACTCTGTTGCAGTAGTAACAAACTATCCCGGTTGCCTTCCATGGATTTACCCTTCTATTCTTAGGTGAATGACACCGGGAATTATTATGGTCATGTGTGCCACAGTTAGCACAGCTGGTTGTGCTCCGGTTTACATTCCTCTTAGGGAATATTGGTCTCGGTGGGGATCTGAATGCCATAGTTTTAGATCTGCATTCATCAACCTTGTGTCCAAACTTGTTGCATGCATAGCAGTAACCTTTGAAGCTTCCCCTACTTCCACTGGACACACTGTTGGGACGAGACCTACATTTAGAAGTCTTGTGGCCATACTTGTAATAGTTTCTGCTGTAACTGTTAGAAGTAATTGGTTTTACCAATGCATTTCTGCAGTCATTTGTTTAATGACCCAGTTTACCACAGTGATGGCAAGAGGTTTTGAAGGTCTTCTTACCTTTGACTTTTGTTGATTTCTCCTTCTTTTCCATCTTTCCTTTCTTGACTCCAGAGGACTCACTGGTTTCTTGCTGCTTTGACTAGTGAACCCAACTCCTGTGAGATCCTTGTGCTTTCTTTGAGCCCTCAGTTGCTCATCAAGCTTTTCTGAGCTCTCATTTCTTTCTTTGAGAACTTTCATCTGTTCCTTTAGTTGAAACAATTCAATAGCCAGTCTTTTGCATGCATCATCTTTATCATGCCAATTCTTTTGCATGTTTGCATTTTCTTGTGTAATTATCTGCATGTCTTCTTGAAGTTGTAGAACAACAAGATCACTTTCCCTTACTGCATCTTCTGCCAAATTTCTTGCTCTTTCAGAGGCTGCCAGTGATTTCACGACACTGTTCCTTTCATCTTTAGCTTTCCTCTTTTCCTAAATGATTACAGTCATTGTTAGAGCATTGCCTTCCTGCTCCCTTTTTAGGTTAGAGATCTGATCGGTTAGAATCTGATTCTTCTCCATGAGATCAGAGACCGCCTCCTCTGCTTCATGAGATCCACTTTGTCTAGAGAGCTCTTCAATTGTTTCATTGCTCTCACTCAGTTGTAGAGCTAGCTCCTTTCTTTTTGCAAGGGACCTCCTCAGCCTATTCTCAAGAGAGGCAATGATGTCATTAGCTTCCTCAAGCTGCTTTTGATACCTGTAACCCTCCATGATCTTTTACTCAAGCAGTTAAGCTTTATATCTTTGAGAACCAAAAGACTTTGATACCAATTGTTAATCCTAACCCGTTACTGAGAGGGGGGGAGGTGAATCAGTGAATACAATTTCTACTTCAATTTACTCTTATATATATATTCTTGCAGAATTAAAAGAATATAATCAACATCATAATCAGAAATAGAAATACACAGAAATAGAAATACACAGGTCAACACAACATATATACGTGGAAATCCTCGGTTAGAAGGAGAAAACCATGGTGGGACATAACCCACAACTTTACTACTGCAGTAATAAAGATGCCTTGTTAAAGGCTTACAAAGCACTTGTAAGAGTGCTACTCGGTAAAGGGATTTGGTAGAAGACCTGTTAGGATCTTGACCCAGTTAGGAGTCACGTTGTAAAAAGACTTTCAACACCAATTAAGATGTTATTCGGTGAAGGGATTTATACAAGAACTTGTTAGGGTTTACCCTGATTGAGGGATTTGAATCTGCTCTTGCAATTCAAATCAATGATCTATTATGACACTTTTTGTCTGATCAGATCATACCTGTTGCCCTTGTACTTTGCTTGGTTGTTGAACCCTTTTCTGTTTGTCACTTCTCGTGACTGCAGCTCCTATCAGAAGATATCTCTCTCCTGCTCTGAATATTCGACAACACTTCTTGTGTATAGTATGACCTGTATTTATAAGACATTATTCTTATTAAAAATACTTCTCACAGTTCCGCCAAGCTATAAACTCACCCATAAATCATGCATGCAAAAAACGCTTGCAAAATGATCTTGAGTTTACCTTAGAACACCCTCGTAGAAATAAAGCTAACTTCGGTTAAAAAGCTAACTTCAGTTCCAACTATGAATGCTCTGTATAATCCGGTTTTAACTGAGACAACTTCGCATAATCCGGTTCGGATTATCGTGCACCCGACCGGTATTAAACTTATACCCGGTTGGTCATACTTTCCTTGTATGTCTCATAAGATCGGTTGAAAACACTCTGTTTGGTCTACCGGTGCATACTAAAGAGTACCGGTGCTAGATTAGTCTACCGATGCTCCAGTGGGATTGATGTTTGCCTCTGACTTAACCAATGACAACTTAAATATGTCAACACACTTTGTGTGGGATTGCAGAGTGGGTAGAACAATGGAGTTTCCTATGCAAGTGGTGTGGTCCTAGGAACCGTGAAGACATTGATTGCCCAAAATAGAAGGGAGTGAACATGCTGGACGTAAAGGAGCCAAATGAGGAAGTATTGGGAATGACCAAATTTCAAACTAAGAAGACAATATATCCTGACTCCCGTATGGAGAAGGAAAGACTTTAGGAAGCGAAGGTTGACGTTGAATGTGTGATAGCAGAGGAGAGAAGGGCCTCGAATGATGTCACTGGTACTCCATTGCGGTTGAAGTCGTAGAAAACTATCATGAGACAAATGTTGGAAGCCACCATATCTGTATGGGTGCCTGACCTTCTGCAAACCATGCCACAACTGAAGATGGCCATTACCAACGTAGTCGATGATAACGTAGTCGGCTAGGAGTGTGGTGAGATGATGGAGAAGTCAATAGGCAACCTAGCCTTTGATTTGATGTTACTGATTGTGGGCATTGGAAGGAAGCCAAGCATTGTCGAGATGAAGATAATGGGACGGAAGTTGACAAATAACATCGTCTGTAGAGGCTCGAGCATGTACATACTACTGAAGGAGATATGGAGGGGCTCGACAAGCCAACACTCTGGCCAATAAACTTCCATTTGGTAGGTGACGACTAGCACAAAATCAAACCACTTGGGATGCTCGTGGCGTAGGTCACCATTGGCACTTATCATTTCTTTCTTAACCTTGTCATCGTCCCATTGGAAACGAAAGCATACAACGCCCTCCTCAGAAGGGGTTGGCTGATCATGGCAAAGACAAACCATAATTGGAAGAACACACTCTCCATGGAGGGTGATGGGAGGAAGTACATCATCAATCTGCAGAGCCAGATAGTGAGCCAAGAGTTGGCATCGAACTTAGAGTCTGAGGGTAGAGAGTTTGGGATTGAGGAAGGAAGGACAATGGAACCCAATGATGAAGGGGTGTTGGAAGTTGGAAGCTTCTCGGAGGATGAGAGGAGCTCCC
Source organism: Chamaecyparis obtusa (assembly GCA_027943335.1). Lineage (NCBI taxonomy): Eukaryota > Viridiplantae > Streptophyta > Pinopsida > Cupressales > Cupressaceae > Chamaecyparis > Chamaecyparis obtusa. Next base: position 250,844 of record BSBK01003565.1, on the reverse strand, counting down.
TAAATAGACTATTCCATTGGCAAATGGAGGACTATGAGGTATTTCACCAACCTATAATTTTCTTGAAGCTACAACTCTTGGTTCATGGAATTGCATCAGGCGGTGGAGCATAGTAGGAAGTAAGAAATTACTACACAATGTTTCTCATCCAAATCGCAAGTCTAAACTATAATCTGTTCTTAATCCCTTCCCTTCCTTTGATGTTTTGATAATGGATTGAATGTCCGTTATATATCTTACCAAACTCAAAGGTTGCATCTCTTGAATGTATGAGAGACATACCACTTCTTAAATCATATCCCTTCAAGGCATAACTGGTTTATTGAAATGCCTTTGACTAGTGTTAAAATTTTTAATCAATGGTCTTGATTGATGTTATCCTAAAGATAACCAATTGCAAGTTGTTATTGTTGATGATTTTGCATCTCTTTTATCCTTAATCAGCTGTTATCCATGATGACCAATCGCTTCCTTGATGATTATTACTTCTGCTGAGTCATCAATATCTCTAACATTATTAGAAGGGCTGCATCATAATATTAATTGCCCATTTCCTAACAATCTTAATGTAGCAATGATAATATTTCGTGCTCTGTTGGATCTATATTAATCCTTGAAGACTTTGCGGTAGCGGCGATTTATTATTATATAATGAACCATCTTCCTTGGAATTGATATTACTCTATTTCTTTATTGATACCAAGCCTTTATATTTAATGTCACCGTTGATGAAATGTTGGCCATTTCTTTAATTCTCCGTGGGAACTTTAATTGCCGGCACTTAATGTAAATGATTTTTATTAAATAGTTATCTTTGAGTCGATAATCATAGGCCTCCATTCATTGAAGTATAATATCTTCTTCCATAATACTGTTCGGTGTTCATCGTACACGAATCCTTTGCTGATAGCTTATGATCTATCATTCAATTGTTCAATGCTTTGTTTAATCATTGATGCAATCTAGTTATTGAGGATGGTTCCTTCCTTAGTCAACTCTCCTGACCATTGTCGATTTTCATAGGGGTTGGCTGAAACTTAATCATGATGTATGTTTGACCTTTCCATCTCAAGAGTGAATTGTTGTAGATTAATTCTTGTTCCTATTCATTTATCTTCTTTATTTCATTGTATGTTGCCTATTGATAGATATTTTTGTGCTTTTGTCATCATGTTTGACTTCATAGGTATTCTCAAGAGTCGCTGTTTTCCATCAATGTGTGGTTTTAATTATTTTTGGATTTTGCCAGATCATTATTTATGTGCTTTCCTTGCTTATGTTTGTCAATAAGTGGTGGAGGCTTATATTAATAAGTTTCAATCTTTAATTAATACTTACTAAATCGTATATCTTTTAGGTCCTAAATTGGGGAAGTTACATTGTCTAGGTGTTCCATGGTGGGGACATGACAAATTTCACGGTGGATGGAGGCGGAGAAGAGTTAGAATAGTGATTGTTTTTTTGAAGTGCAAGCAAAAAGATTGTTTTGATAGTGATTTTGATAAGCGTTTTTCAAAAACGTGCAATTTTTGCAGTTTACTCATGCATTTTCCTTGGTAATATTTCCATGAGTCTTCTATATACCCATCATCAAGTAATATGGTGATTAACTCATTGGCTGTGCTGGCTCATGAGTAATTATGAGTTTTGCCGAGTTTCACATCTATGCTAAATTTATAAGGTGTAGCCACGTCTTATTTTATTTTATTGCTTTCTCATTTTATTTTAGTTACTTAATCATTGGATGTTGATTTTTTTAAAGATCCCAAAGAGTTATATTTCAGTTTCAACTTCAGATACTTCATGTTGTAGCCTGCTGTACTTTTTTCTTTCACTAACTTTGGTCCTTTCTGGACAAGTTCTTCTTTCTTGTTCACTGTGTTTTATTTTCCTGGGGTTGTTAGGATTTTGCCTTAGTTTTACAAGATTGAGACCTAGTCTCTGATGGGTAATCACTTGAGAACAGATAAGTTATAAACTTATAAATAGTTGGAAAGCTCTTGGAACATACATTATGATGCTATATAATCTATTTTACTACGATGTTAATGATATATATGAGGAAAGTTTGTGCAACAGACTTCGGATTTGTACATTTTAACAACTATGGTCTCTGCATTTGTATGCATCTTTGTACTCTAGATTTTATTGTTCCATATGTGATATATGTTGTGGTAGAAAGTGTTTTACTTTCTATCAGCATTGTCAGAATGGTTAACAGAGTTGCTTTAATAATCAACTCAAATTTGTATCTGCAAATAGTCATATAAAAGGACCGAATAGTATGCTTGATATTTTGATCAATTTGTTTCAAGTTTCAAGAAAGCTTAAAATTATAATTTCTATTTTACAGGTTGAGTATATGCAAACCAGAAATATTGGTCTCCACCCCCGAACGGCTTTTGGAACTCATTGAATTAAAGGCACTTGATATATCAAGTGTTTCTTTCCTGGCAAGTTTCCATTTCAACCTTATATCTTTGAAGTTCTTGTTGTATACATATGCAAACATTTTATGTCCTAGGATTGGTCTGTGTTTGATGAGGTTTGTTCAGTTCTTTGATTCCTCCTGGATGCCCCTCGCTGACAAAAAGTTCTGCCTGGTAAATTGGATTTAATTCTTCACACTTATATAACATATATTTTAGGTTCATAGAGAAATATATTAAGAGACTGAAACTCTAGAAAATAAGTAAATCTCACTAATACTGCAGTTGAATCATAGATGAGCTAGGAATTTGCATTAGATGGACTGTTGTACAACTCTCTCAATGTTCTATGTTGTTCGAAAGACATTTGTATAACCATATTTTGTTATGTTTCATTATCAAGCTTCAACTGCTAATAATAAGCATACAAAATCACAATGACAAGATTTTGATGTCACAAAGATTGGACATCTTGGTGCAATATTGTGTTACATATAAATATCAGCTTAATGTTTTATGTAGCCAAGGGTTTTTGTACAACTTGAGAGAATGATAAAATGTTATGAAGACAAAAGATGACCTGCACATAGGATTGCCTCTTCACTTCTAGTAAGGAGACTATGTAAAAAAGTGAAAGTATAGCATTGTCGTATTCACCGAGAAAAACAATGATATGATAGAGAGCCTAATTTAGCATTAAATTCAATCCATTTAGCCAATAATATGGATCATTTCTTTCATGAGAACTGATGTACAAGTTTATCACTATAGAAAAAGATAGACCATCAAATGTTGTTTGGACCAAAGAACGTACCAATCTTCACAATAATAATTTAGCTGTGCAAAAAATCACGATAAATAGACACAAAATTAAACCATGATAAGCATAAAATATGAAGTAGACACAGTAAGCTAAAATATACCATCAGAATATAGATGATTCACCTGTTATAATAGTAAAATACTCTCTTTGGATGGAAACCTCACCAAAATAGAATATAGTTTACACTTTTTATCTCACTAATTTAAATTGAAAGATCCCTGCGATGTGCACATTGAAAATTTTATGTAACATGTAACATAGATAAGAAGTGGATGCAAAGTTAAATCATGTGTGACAACGTATTGACGATATTGACAGAAATCCTAGCATTTGAATATAGATAAAATTAAACCATGATAAGTAGACACAAAATATAAAGTATGAACGAGTTAAGATATAACCTTGCAATATAGACACCATTCACTTGCCATAACATTAGAATACATCTTTTTGGATGGAGGCCCAACCAAAATAAAATAAATTGAACATTTTTTACCTTGTTAGTTTAATTTGAAAGATCCCTGCAATATAGACACCATTCACTTGTCATAACATTAAAATACTATCTTTTTGGATGGAGACCCTACCAAAATAAAATAAATTGAACATTTTTTACCTTGTTAGTTTAATTTGAAAGATCCCTTGAATGTGTTCATTGAAAATTTTATTTAGCAATTTATTCATCTATTTGTGTGCGTTGGTTGAATTTTGTGTAACTATTATTTATATGGCATAAAGTTATAGAATGCATTTGCAATAGTGTTACAACAAAAAATTGCCTGCCTTTGACTCAAATGCACCGCTTCCCGACCCCTTGCAAATTTGCAACTACTTGTGCCTTCTATGCATGTCCTGATGAGCTCCCATTAGTAGCTGTGCTCTAAAAATATCGTGCAAGTACACTATTCATAAAATATTTTGCCATTTTGTAGGTTTCAAGGGTTTTACAAATTGGCGAGACATTGATTAGGTTTTTGATGCAATTTGAATTGGATTTAAATGCAAAAAAAAGTTGTTGAAAATTGGGGTCAACAGTTTTTAAAAATGACAGGATTTTTTGGGGGAAAAATTCATTTGCAGGACAGATTTGCAAAAAATCAGGTATAATTGGGTTTTTTTGAAGTTTTTGCAGTTTTACATGCTATATTATGGGGCTAGAAGTCTATTTACCGTTGCTGTAGTACAGATCTGGCATATTGCTCTGTGTACTATTGTAATATCTTCATAAACAGACTCACAGTTGAGTGTTGAGAAGTTTGTGAAAGTATTTTTCATCAATATAATTTGCCTTATTTAGAAAACAGTCTTGAGATTATGTCAATCTTACAGTCTTTATTGAGTTTATGTGCTTTTGAGTCTTAGTGACCAAAGTGGTCATTCATGAACATTAATATAATTATTTCTGAATGTATCTTTGAAAATTTCAGGTTATTGATGGCCTAAACAGTATTCTGGAGGGATACTCTGTAGAAAATCTGAAATCTTTGAGATCTCATATGTCTGGAAATCCACAAGCGATTGTTTTGAGTAATACATACTCTGGCATGGCGACCTCAATAGCTCAGTATATACTTAAGGACCCTGTGCAAAGAGTGTCATCAGATAGCTCTATTATTCTTCAAAGTGCCTGCATTGCTCAAGCTGTTTCTGTTTTGACCTCAGAAGACATGAAAGTACAGAAGGTATGCTTTATTGGCTTATATTCATGTTTCACCAATATGCATCAATTGACAATATATTAATATTTAGGTAGTCATTTTTCAGGAATAAAAGATTTGTGCAAAGATAATATTTTCTGCTGCTAGCAAGGTACTCGATTCTTAGGTAGTACTTCTGCAGTTGGTATTGCACAAAATTTTATTGCGCAACTTTAGATGTGCATTAAAGTTTCAATACTTTTGACAAGGATACCACATAATCGAATGGAAATTACAAACTTTTGCCATTATATACTACCATTAAGCAAAGGATATATCTTGTAAACAAGTCAAATTTGTGATGATTGAAATCTGAAACTGTAGCTTGAAATGGTCCCTAAATGTTGTGTTGTCATTCGTTTATATCCCATGATTACATGAATAAATTGATGACAATTAAGAGATCATTGAATTTAAACTATGTAGTACAAAATGCTGACCTGCCTATAACTTCTACTATGTCTCTGTTCGTGTGCCCCGTTTTGTGATAATATATTTTCAACTCTAAAATTTCCTTCCAGTTTGTTTGAAGCTATTTTGGGCTAAGTTGCGGATTTGGGTGCGGATTCGGGCGCGGATGCGAGAATCAGGTGTGCAAATGTGTGAAATTTTGTTTTAGGGGATGTAGATGCATGTATATATATAATTATATATATATTATATATATGCAAAGAAATGCAAGAAATAAACAAAAATAAATCATTGAATAATGGTAAAATGGCCTCTTTTAGGACCGTTTTAGGGTTTAGGAGCAAAAAATAGATTAAAAAATGGTTATTAGCACATGTTTTTTCAAAGAGTTAAGTGGCAAAAAAGTGAAAAAGGGTGTTTTTTTGGGCGTATGCCCGCAGAGGCGTCTGGAAGTGCCCGAATGCCTTGTAGGTGTTGCCCGAAAGCCACCACAGGCATCCACTTGCATTTGGATCCCTGTGGTGGCTTCCGAGCGGCACCCATAGGGCATTCGCCTCTGGATCCGCCTCCACAGGCATCCGCTTTTGTATCCAGCATGCCTGTGGATGCATCGGCTTCTTAAATTTTGGGAATAGACATCATTGGTGGTTTTGTTAATCTTAACCGGTTACTGAGAGGGGGGGTGAATCAATAAATTCAATTTCTTGTAAACTTTTTCTATTACTTATTCCTGTTTAAACTGAAAATATAAAGAATGGTTAAACAATCATAAACAGAAATCACATGCACAGGCCAACACAAGATATATACGTGAAAACCTTTGGTTAGAAGGAAAAAACTTCAGTGGGACAGAACCCACGAAACTCCACTACTACAGTAATAAAGCTGCCCGATTAAAGTCTTACAAAGCACTGGTTAGAATGCTACCTGGTAAAGGGGTTTGAAAGAGATCGGTTAAGATCTTGACCCTATAAGGAGTCGCCTTGTCAAAGGATTTGAAAACATCAATAAAGATGTCACTCGATAAAGGGATTTATACAACAAAACCTGTTAGGGTTCACCCTGATTAAGGGATTTAAATGTGCTTCACACAATAAAAGAAATGATCTTCTTTGACACTTTATCTGTCGATCAGATCATACCTGTTCTCTCCTTGCTCTGCTTGGCTATTGAATCTTTCTCTCTTTCACTCTCCGTGTCTGTATCCCTTCTCAGAAGACTCTACTCTTCTGCTCTGCTCTCTCTGCGCTCTTGATTTTCAACAACAACGCCTCTCATGCATGATGCCCTGTATTTATAAGAAATTATCTTATTATTATTACACCAAACGGTGCTGCCACGCTGTAACTCATCCAAAAATCTCGTATGCAGAACTCTTGATCAAAAATCTTGCAAACAGATCTTCAGTTTACCTCGAAATGCTTGCAGAAAAAAAAACCAATTCCAGTTCTTCTGAAAAATGCTCCGCAAAATCCGGATTGGATTATAAAGCATTGACTAGTAAATCTGCAATTCTGAAAGCAAACCAGTGTGCAACCTGTTGAGTCATCTGCCTTCTGTGCTGTCCTACTAGACCGGTTGGACAAGACTGGACCGGTATTAATGTGACTGGTTAAGGTACACTGTTTACCTAGTAAGTCTACTGGTTCACCACTGTTGCTGTAAACTTGAGTACCGGTGTGTTTGATGTTTGCCAATGATGACAACTAAGTTTTATCCCAACAGGTTGTACTTGTAATACTTCATCTTAAGGTAGGGCATTCTTGAACCTTCATTTATGGATTATCGCAATTAAGAAGGGTGACATCTTTAGTAATTGAGGGGTGGACTTCAACTGGAGATAGTACATTGACTCATGCAATTTGGCTTGTTGACCAATTAATTGAGCCTCAAGGTTGGGTTCCCAAGTGAAGCAATGAAGCATATCCTCTTTTGTTTGATTACAGTCAAATAGTAATTTTGACCCATGCGTGATGGTGTTTACTGCCAATTGATTAAACATACAATTAAAGAAATTGTGATAAGTTGCGCACATGCCCTCTTCCGAAATTGTGATGGTATTCAGAACATTCAATCTATATGCTCTTTTAATTTTAGTTTATTTGGTTTGTGCTTGTGCAGCTGTCTGTAACTACAGATTAGAGAGCTGTTAGCTTATCTTATCTTTGTTGGGTGGATTGCAAGGAAATGAATAACAAGGGGCCTTGTACAAAAATCCCCTCACATTAGTATGGATGAAATTTTGAATTAGAGAAGCTGTTCTCTGAATGGAAACCTTACTATTCTATGTGGAAGACAAGTATACAACTTAAGGGCCTCTATCCTGAGTAAAACTAGAGATTTGGAGGAAGGAATAATAATCAATTTGTGTGGAATCCATATGACATGCAAGTCACTGGCCATTAGTCTGCGTGGTGATTATAACTTTGGAACATAGCGCTCACCATGTGAATGGTAAAATGATAAAAAATTTATGATCTTATTCCTGAGCAATAAAATATTCTCTCTTATTTTATGTTTTAACTAATTCACTCGCAGTGGTATCGAAGTCTGATACAACTACCCAGCAAGTTTAAAGCCTGGATGTGCGGTAGGACTTTAGCACAAATACATTATTATATTCTGTGAGAACAAAAAGCAGTGGAGGTGTGGAGATATTTTTAAATGTTTTCGGAGCCTTTCTACATATCATTGTGGAAACTGTCACAGAAGATCCTAGATGTCATATGGGTTTTTTGACAGAATTGTTGCAGAGTTCTGGTTTTCAGAATGGTCAGTATGCATTGATTGGAACCCTTATTTCTGTATCAAAATCTGTGTTACCTAAAATAAATATATCTATTTGAAGAACAATTTTCTGTGCCAAGCCTGTGGTAAAGAATTGAGAAGATGGCTGCAGATAGACTCTGAATCAAGAACATTTCAATTTGTATTGGTCTCAGAAATTCAGACATAAAGTGCACTGATGTTCTCAGCACAGATGTTTTTATCTTTTTGATTGACGTTTTACACTTTTGTACCTGAAGAAACAAAGTTTGTGCAGGTTTTGTTCAGATGAATTTTCATTTTGTGAAAGCGTAGATTTTCAGACTATTTTATCTTTAAACCATAAAGAAACATATAACTGTGAGTGGTTGGAAAAAACTGATTTATAAATGCTATACAAGAGGTAGCAGTGCTGTTGTCATGACACCCACTTTTAAGAAAATTATAATAAAATAAGTATACATCAATAAATATAATAGCTTGCCCTTATTAATACAATTGCAGTAGAAGGAAAGAAAAGATAATCATGATTCGTTTTCCTTGAGAGATATTCATTATCATTTATCTTTAGTGGATGAAACTATTCTAAGCAGCCTCTTATTATCCTTAACAACAGCGATCAGGAAAGGGCTGCAATTGCAAGTGAAAAGGCAGCAACTGCATAAGATGTATCTTTTCAAGAGTAAGGGGTGTGACTTTTCCCACGTTCAAGGGTATAGAAGGAGGAAGCCTCATTTGAGGAAGGCAATCAAGTGTGAATTGGAAAAACAAAGGAGACTAAGATATAAGGCAAAAATATAATAGTCTCTAGCAACCATCTTATCTTGAGATAAGTTTGAGTATAATATTACATTATAAATTAATTGATATGTAATTTCTTTTTGGATCGGTAAAGTTTCTATATTTTATTAATTATAATAAATTTACATTACATTGCCATCTGTCCAGAATCCTCATAGACTGGACCAAATTTTTTTTCATTATCATGCGTGAACCAAAAAATCAGTGTTCCCTCACCGTTGGGGACGAGGGGAATAGTTATGGGGGCAGGGAGGCAAAGGGCCTAAGTTCGGGGATAGCAGAGGGGGGATGGTGGTGATATACATATAGTACTTGAAATGCTAGATGTGAAAAGATGTATAAGAATTACATTTCAAATGAAACTTTTGGCAAATTAGTAAAATTATAAAATTGCAAATTCTAAATACTTGAATACTAAACAAAATTTCAATTCGACAAATGAAATTGTTGAATTGGAGATTTCTATTATATCAAAAATGTAACAAAGATGATTACAATGAGCAGCATGATATCGAAACAAGTACAAAGTGTCAAAATGTAGCAAAGGGAAGCCTCTAATCATCCCCTGAGACAAACTCCTCATTACTGGAACTACTGGACCCCTCACGGTCAAGGTTTGCCAAACTAACTCCAACCAGCCTTGCATCTGATGTTCGTAGCATCCCCATCAATCTATGATGGCTCCTTTGGCTCTACATCCCATCAATGAGATGCCAAGCAGTATGTACAACCACAAGCTACTCTGCTCTCCTAGAGGTAAGTCTGTTCCTTTTAAGAGAGTGGATGAAGCCATAAGTAGATCAGTTCCTACTAGCAGCTGAAGAAATGGAAATCTGACATAGAAAACAAATGACTAGTGTTGTAGTCTTTGATTTTTGTCCATGACAGCTCCACCACAAAATTGGGTCATCTTGTGCTAGAGTTCCTATATCCATCTTAGCCACATCTAAATAACCCCTAAGAGTGGCAAATTTCATCCACTTAGTGTGAATCGTGCTGGTAGTAGTAGGATCATACATCTTACTGGTGCACTTGAAGATCCTTGCCTTCACCTCATCATCTTGAATCGGTGCAACTCTACTAGGCCTAGGCATTTACCTCTTCGGATTCAAAGCATAAGCGACCATATGAAAGTAAGTGGTCAGCTTGTCCCGTTTGCGCTAAATGATTGGCCAAATGTGCTCTTTGTAGAATGCTAATGTGGGGTTCCTCTCTCGTACAACAATCCTCATTTGGTCAAGCATGGTTGATGCACTCATACACTTCTCCAAGGGTAGGTGCATCCCCATCCCCATATTTGATGATTTGGAAATCTAGAGGAATGATAGAGACTGCATTTTGCATCACTTCAAGATACATCACTCTTCACTATATTCTTCACCTTCTTCCCTTGATTTTTCTTGGCCTCGACCCACGTCTCTTGCAACTCAATCATTCTCTCCAAGAGAATGAAATAGGATGCATATTCAGATTCATATTTTGACTCTTTTTTACCATGAGAATGAATTTCTATCTCATCCTCGATCATATCATGAGAACTCATTTTGACACTGCATTTCACTAAATAAATTCAATAAGCACCTAGTTTCAGCCTAGTTTCTAACTCTAATTTTAACAAATTTCAAATTTGAGAACAAAATTTAAAATTTAATGTTGAATCTTGAGGGAAAAATGAAGAATGATTCCAATGTTACATAATAGCGGAATAATTCTTCTATTACCTTCATGATACAACATGAAGTTTGATTTAGAAAACGACATCAGAACAAACAGCAAAAAAATTGAAAATCAGAAAATAAAACAAACAAAAACATTCATGGAGAGGCATGGATGGGGTACACCTCAAATTAGGGCTCGACCCTGTTGATACATAGTAGCTTCGATAAGATACAAGGATGATTACTTGTATTGATTGTGTATGTGCATGTGTGCATGTATGTTATATGAACTGACATACATGCACACACACACACAGTTCTTGAGATGAATAAGAACCATTTGTTGAAAACAAAGCAATCATCCTTGCATTTAATCGAAACTCTAAATATAATGAAATCTGAATTTGCAGATTCATTTTCTCTTGGTAACAGATTGAGTAATGATCTGATATTCATGCATAGAATCGATCAAGTAAGGATCAAATATAATAATGTTGATACATGAATTGGATCGGATATATTATCTGTTCTTCCTCTATGCAGATCGACGATTTGAGCATATAATAACATTGGTTAAAGTTAACTAACCTGATCTGGGTTATAGTTATGTTTTTGATTAGTTAATAATAAGCCATGCCATGAACGGACATGGCTCCGCATCGTGGAGACATGTCCTTTCATGACATTTCTCTTTGATGTAATACTTATACCAATTTCTCAATGCTAAGAGAGAAATCGAAATCAATAAATATTCTCTCCTTGGAAGTTCGACACTTGCAGATTTGAAGAAAAAATAAATTCACAAATTTGTATTTGTATTTCGAATTTCTCAATACAAATTCCTTCAAGATTATAGCCCGATAATAGCTTGCAATAAAGGAAGAAATTAGTGCATTCAAATTTGACATTTTCTATATTTCTAGCAGTTCAATTAGAAACTTAATTCACATTTACATGGTATCAGAGCCAAGTTAAGGAAGATCCGAATTAAGTTTGAGAAATCAGATTCATACCTTGTTATTGTAGTCACATACCATTCTTCAAAATGTCTAATATGATCAGATTCGAAGATCGTCTTGAAGGTGCTAACAACTTTGTATCTTGGAAGCTTCGTATGATGCTGCTGCTAAAAGAGAACAAGTTAGAATCATTTGTGAAAGAAGAGAAGAAAGAACCAAAAGATGATCCAGAGAAGACTCAATGGATCGAGAGCAATGAGAAAGCCATGAAACTTATAGTAGATGCAGTTCGGGACCACATAGTACCTGTAGTAGCAAAACATGAAACTGCATACCGCATGTTCAAATCCCTCGAAAGTGCATTTCAAATAAACAACACTGGCAGAACTCTTGCTCTAAAGAGACAAATGAATAATATCAGCATGAACAAGGGAGAATCTATAAATGCATATTTCATGAGTTACAGACCTAAGGGATCAACTCTCGACGGTGGGATATGAAATTGATAGCAAAGAGTTGACATTAATAACACTAGGTGGTTTACCAAACTCATGGGAGTCATTTGTTGAAGGAATCAGTGCAAGATCCAAACTCCCTAAATTTGATCAATTAAGATTTGACTGTCAGTAAGAAGAGTCGAGACAAATGACAAAAGGAAAGCGGAAACCGATAGACAAAGATATTCATGTTCTAAACTACAACTCTCATAAAAGGGGCAAGAAGAACTTCGAAAGGGAAATAAATTTTCATGGAAAAGCATCATCCAAGCAGAATAAAGATTTATCTAAAATTCAATGTTTTAGATGCGATCAATATGGACACTATGCAATAAATTGCCCCGACCGAACAAAACAAGCAGCCTCATTTGCTAAAGTTGGAAAGACAAATAGAACTTAGCAGAGATGTTATCTTTGAAGAAGACATTGCTTTCAAAAGAGCAAGAAGTTCAAAATTTCAAATAAAGTTGAAGTTCAGGAAATACTGAAAGCTATAGAAGAGGTTCCTACTTATGAGGTTCAGAGGGAGTATTCAGAAGAAATCACCAACGAAAGTTAGACTCCTCCTGAGATTCAAGAAGAGGATCTAAACAATAATCATAAGAGACCAGTTTGGGCAAGAAAGATGATACAGGAAGTAGATAAGCATGCAACACCGAAAGGGACATTCAGAGACAGTAAAAGACCTCGCAAGTTAACATATGATGCATTAATGAGTGAGATTCTTGATTTTGAACCTATTGGTGTTACTAAAGTTCTTAAGCATCAAGTTTGGAAAGATGCTATGGTAGAAGAATATCAATCCATTCTGAAAAATGATGTTTGGCACATAGTTCCTAAACCAAAAGAGAAATCTGTTGTCTCGTCCAAGTGGCTCTTCAAAATTAAACATGCTGCAAATGGTAGCATAGAGAAACATAAAGCACGTTTTGTAGCTAGAGGATTCTGGAAAAAGGAAGAAACATTTGCACTTATTGCTCGATATACCTTAGTTAGAGCAGTGATAGCTATTTCAGCCTCTAAAGGTTGGAAGATCCACCAGATGGATGTGAAAACTGCATTTCTGAATGGGACCATTGAATAAGTCTATTTAGAACAACCCAAAGGTTTTGTGATTCATGATGCACCTTCAAATGTTTGTAAATTGAAGAAAGCCCTATATGGACTTAAATAGGCTCCTCGAGCCTAGTATGAAAGGATTGATAGCTATCTATTGGGTCTTGGATTATCTAAAAATGATGTAGACCCTAATCTTTACTTTAAGGTAATTAATGGTGATATGCTGATATTAATCCTATATGTTGATGATTTGTTAATTACAGGAGATCACCTTATTGTTAATGTAAGGACTTGGCATTAGACTTTGACATGAAGGACTTGGGTAGTTTACATTACTTCCTTGGATTGGAAGTTTGGCAAAAGTTAGAAACTATTTTTCTAAATCAAGGAAAGTACACTATTGATATCCTGAAGAGATTTGGAATGTGAAACTGCCAACCTATGTCAACACCTATGGAAACCAACTTACATAAATTAAAGGAAGCAACGACAGAGTCTAGATTTGCAGATCCTACTCTTTACAGACAAATAATTGGATCATTGATGTACCTGGTTAACACTCGACTAGATATTTGCTATGCAATGAATGTCTTAAGCCAGTTTTTGTGTGAACCGCGAGAGATACATCTTGTTGCTGCAAAACATATATTGAGGTACCTTCAAGGTACTATTGGATATGGACTGAAATATGAGAATACTAGTGTAGACTTACATGGATACTCTGATTTTGGTTGGGCTAGAAGTGTGACTGACCGGAAAAACACATCAGGGTGTTGCTTCAGTTTGGAATCAGCTATGATTTGTTGGATATGTAGAAAGCAATCTTCAGTAGCTCAAAGTTCAACAAAAGAAGAATATATTGCAGCCTCTATGGGAGCAAGAGAAGCAGTATGACTTCGAAAATTGCTTGTGGGACTATATGGTGAACCTCTGAAGCCTACTATCATCCACTGCGATAATCAAAGTTGTATCAAACTATCAGTGAATCCAGTATTTCATGATAGATCAAAGCATATAGAGATTCCTTACCACTATGTGAGAGATATGGTAGAAAGGAATGTGATCTAGTTGGAGTATATTAATACAAGTGATCAAACAACAAACATTCTCACCAAGCCTCTCCCTAGAGTGAAAATTGAACACTTTAGGAAGAAACTTGGTATGATTAAAGTGTAAGTTATTGAGATTGAGTCTCAAAATTATTATTTGTATTAATATAGATAAAGATGTTTAAAGTGTAAACTCTTTTGTCATATGTGTGACTCTATGACTTATGGGCCTACCTAGTGTACATTATTGAAAGGTGACGATCTTTCTAATAATGAAATCTTGTATCTAACATTGTAAGGTGAGGACTTTACAATGACTAGTTCACTATCGTGATGAATATCATGTGACTTGATATTCGTGGACTTGTCATGATAGTTAGTATCTCTTGGACATACTGATAGATATCATGAGACTTGATATCAGTTGAAGATCATTATGCTCCTTATGAGATAATCATGGTGGATATTATGAGATGTAATATCTATGGATATGCCATGATCAGTTATGGTAGACATCATGAGACGTGATGTCGATGCACATACCATAACTAGGATATAAGAAGAATGTCATGTGACTTGATGTTCTCTATATCCATTGATATCACGAGTTAGGTGATACCTCCATTGATTTATACTTGGTTATCTTCCCTAGCTAAGAGGGAGTGTTGATACATAGTAGCTTCGGTAAGATACAAGGATAATTACTTGTATTGATTGTGTATGTGCATGTGTGCATGTATGTCAGTTCATTATATGAACTGACATACATGCACACACACACAGTTCTTGAGATGAATAAGAACCATTTGTTGAAAACAAAGCAATCATCCTTGCATTTAATCGAAACTCTAAGTATACTGAAATCTGAATGTGCAGATTCATTTTCTCTTGGTAACAGAGCGAGTAATGATCTAATATTCATGCATAGAATCGATCAAGTAAGGATCAAATATAATAATGTTGATACATGAATTGGATCAGGTATATTATCCGTTCTTGCTCTATGCAGATTGACGATTTGAGCATATAATAATATTGGTTAAAGTTAACTAACCCGATCTGGGTTATAGTTATGTTTTTATTAGCTAATAATAAGCCATGCCATGAACAGACATGGCGCCACATCGTGGAGAAATGTCCTTTCATGGCATGTCTATTCGATGTAATACTTATACCAATTTCTCAAAGCCAAGAGAGATATTGAAATCAATAAATATTCTCTCCTTGGAAGTTTGACACTTGCAGATTTGAAGACAAAATAAATTCACAAATTCGTATTTGTATTTCATAAATTTCCCAATACAAATTCCTTCAAGATTATAGCCCGATAATAGCCTGCAATAAAGGAAGAAATTAGTGTATTCAAATATGACATTTTCTATATTTCTAGCAGTCTGATTAGAAACTTAATTCACATTTACAGACCCTAACCTTAAAAAGAAAATAAAAAATGAATTTAATAAATTAAAAACACACTTTTTGGCTGCTTGGGATGGGAGACTTCCAGATGCTAAGACACTAGAGAGGCTTTGGTATCCCCTTGACGCCCCAGAGATATTGAAACATCTCCTCTATCTCTAGACATCCTAGTAGTGGTGATAGGATGGTGGGAGGATGCCTCGTCCCCGTCCCCATGTCCTTGGGATGTCCCTGTCTTTGAAATGCAGGGGTTTGGGGGGGAATATGTCTCCGTGTTTCACTGCAAAAAAGTCTCTCTGACTACAACAAGCTTGGACCACCATTGATTTCCCATAAAGATATACAAAAAAATTGCTAACAACCCCAAATTCTACGAGCATAATTACATCCATACAATGCCAAAAAAAATTGAAGATACCATAGATGCACTTATCGTCGACTTATCTGCAATAAGTACTGGGTGGTGATAAATTGCCGCACTTTATTGCCAAAACTTATCGCTGATAAGTTGGTGATTTTTTGTCAACTTATTGCCGATAAATTGGCGATAAGTGCTTTCAATATCAGCCGCAACTGCATACTTAGTTTTGATGTAAAATCATAAGACTTTTTTGCATTTTGTGACTTGTGTTTTGCTGTTTGGGCCAAAAACAACCTTCCATGGTTTGAAAGGTGATTTGCAAGGATTTAGATTGATTTTTAGCGGATTTGAAGAGGGTTTTGAAGCAAAATCAGATTCATTGGTTAGTTTTCAATTTTCTTTTTTTGTTTTTAGAGATCATTTTATCTTCTCGTTGTTGTGTCTAGGTTTATAGAAACTCTATAATAACATTTCCTAAGTGCTCTAAATTGTTTGAGTGTAATGAATAAGATTTAACATAAATTTTTTAAAAAAATTCAAAATTTTTCGTTGTTTTCTCAAGAATCTCATCTTTTCCAAAAAAAATCAAACGCTAACACTTTTTTCTTGTTATTTCGCTAGTTTCAACTATGTTTAAAATTAATTAAACTAATTTAGTTTGTTTATTAGTTTTTTACTAAAATATAATATATTAATTTGTGGTTTCAATTTGTGTGTGTAGGTTGAACTTTGATTGAAATGGAAAATAGAGATTCTTCCACAATTGGGTTGGCTTTAGGGTCTACGAATGCCTTAGTAGGTGCATGCCCATTTGGATATTTAGACATGCATCCTAAAGGGGCTAGAGATATAGCTTGGAAGTATACTTTTGAAACAATGTTACAGGGGACTCTGCGAGTCTCAAGTCGAGCTTGGTCTCTACGGTTTTTTTGCCTCTAGACTCGGACTCGACCGAGTCCTACAGAGTCTTGCTAAGACTCGCTGAGTCCATGGACTCCGTTGACTCGGCGAGTCTTGTGGCCAGGACTCTGTTGCAGCTAACTGAGCCAAAAGGTGAAAAATAAATAGTTTTTAATTGTTTTTATTGATTGTTTTTGGCTTATATCCCTTCTCCAAGACCTAAAAAGGTCATTCCATCATTTGCAAACATAGAGAAGAGAGAAAAAAGGCTCGAGAGAAGAATATTGGGGTTTTAGAAAATAGATTAACAAATCGATAGGCTCTCATATATCGATTGGTGATTGTTTGTGAAAGTTTGTAGCTTACATTCACACATTGAGAGGAGCTAAAAGAAGCATTTGCAGGAGGCCTCTACAAATTTGAGTTGCATTTCCATTTTTTGGGCAATTTTGAAGAGGCAAGTAACATTTTTTGTATTGTTTTCTGAATTTTTTACATGCATGAATCATATTTCGGTTTTCATTTGTTTTAGTCTTTAGATTTGTTCCATTTTATGTTGATGAAAATCTTGAAAAGTAAGAAGCCCTAGTGTTTGATTTTCTTTATTGTAGATGCTTATTTTATTTATTTATGATATATTGTAGCAGCAACATAATGTCTTAGCCTGAGGGTAGTTCATCTAGGCCTTCATTTAACCCAAATGAGGACCCTGTTAGAGTAGCAAATGATAAGGCTTGGAAACATGCCGTCCCCAAGTCTAGAAAAGGAGTAGTTATATGTTGGTATTGTAGTGTTAAATATAGTGGGGGAGGTATTAACAGATTTAAATATCACCTTGCACATATATCAGGGCATTATGCTAAACCATGCAAAGCAGCTCCCCAAGATCTTATAAGTGAAATGCAAGCTCCCTTAGAGGGATATGAAGAGAAAAAAGAATTAAAAAAGATGCAACAAGAAGAAATGACAAACTTAGTTTGAGAGACCTCTTCAAGTCTCATTCTCCATTACCTCAATCTAGTAGTGGTACTGCGAGTGTGACCATTCGGCCTTAGATTCGTAAGAAAAAATCCACACTAGATTCCATTTTTGTTCCACGTACGACTTCGGGTGCCCAACCATCGCTTGAGAGCATGAGTTGGAATAAGGAGAAGCATAAGGTTGCAAAAATGGTACTTGAAGATTTTTTTTTTCTACAACGACCTTCCATTTAATACAGCAAGGTACTTATTATTTTAATTTCTATGTCTTATTTTTCTTGCTTTCAAGACTTAAGAATATGCCACATTGATTATATTAATTTTTAAAGTTGAAAGTAAAACTTAATAGTATACTTATTTTGTTTAGTTAATTTGTTTTAGGTCTCTTTATTGACAAATTGCGATAGATGTTATTGTTTGTGGTCCGGGGTTCAAAGCCCTTAGTGATGAGGAGCTAAAAGGTTCTATTTGCACCCGAAAGGTGGTTGATGTAAAAGTTGCAATTAACGAGCAGCGTGAGGTATGGAGAATGAAGGGTTGTACCATTATGACTGATGGTTGGACCGACATAAGAAATAGAACATTGATGAATTTTCTTGTCTCCTCATCAGATAATTGTAGATAGTAGAACTTGTACTTAGTACTTATTAGTAGGAAACTATTGATTTAGTGATTAAGTTTTTAAATTATGATTGTACTAAATTGTTTTTTTTCTCAGGTGCCACAATGTTTTTGAAATCAATTGATGCTTCAAGGAAAACAAAAAATGTTGAGTATCTTTGTGAGGTATTGGAGGAAGTGTTGAAAGAGGTGGGTGAGGATAATGTGGTACAGATAGTCACGGATAATGTAGCAAATTATGTTGTTGTAGGTAAACTTCTTATGGAGAGGCACCGCCACTTGTTTTGGACCCCTTGTGTTGCTCATTGTATTAACTTCATGTTGGAGGATCTTGGTAAACTTCCCTGGATAAAAATATGTGTAGAGCACAAAAATAGTATTTGTAAATTCATTTATAATCATACTTGGGTCCTTCACCTTATGAAGAAGTTCACAAATAAAAAAGAGTTGGCTCGTCCAAGGGTCACCCGATTTGCAACAAATTTTATCACATTGCAATCCTTGCTTCAGTCCAAGTCCAGTTTGAAATGCATGTTTGTAAGTGAGGAGTGGACCTCATTATCATATGCAAAGACCAATGCAAGGAGTGAGACGACTGATTAGGTTTTTGATGAGAGTGGCTTTTGGAAACCGGTCAAGGAGATTGTGCAGGTAATTTTCCTTTTTGTCCTCATTTCCATTTTATTTCATCATTTTTGTTCACACTTGTTTATGTTCATTGTTCATTTTTAAAAGTAAAACTTAAAACTTAAAGCTCAATGTTTTAGCTTTCACAATGATTGCAATTCATAGAGCCTCGCATTGTTCTCCTACGAATTGATGATGGAGAGAAGCCAGCAATGGGATACATTTATGAGGGCATGGACAGGGTGAAAGAGGCCATTATATCTTTTTATGCAGGGAATTGAGATAAGTATGGCCCTATATGGGATGTCATTGATCGATGGTGGCACAATCTTCTTCACAGGCCTATACATGCAGCTGCCCACTACCTTTATGCGAGATTCCGATTCAGCCCAGGTTTCAAGGTTGATAATGAGGTGTGGAGTGGGCTCTATGATGTTGCAGAGAGAATGTCACCTAGTGAAACAGTTGGAGCAAATGTAGTCCATGAGATAGAAATGTATATGAATGCACAAGGAGATTTATTCTCACAAGACTTATGCAAGAAAAATCAGACACTACTGATGCCAGGTAAAAATCTATGATTTAATTTCTAAGTCTATTACCATTTTATATTCATAATGTCAAAGTTCTAGAATTGATTTTTTTCTTGTTTTAGATGCATGGTGGGAGATGTTTGGTACTACGGTGCCAAATCTACAGAGGATTGTAGTTCGTATCTTGAGCTAGCCATGTAGTGCTTCAGGATGCGAATGCAATTGGAGTTTGTTCGAGCATATACACTTGAAGAAGTGCAACAGGTTGGCAGTGAAAAGGTTGAATGATCTTGTGTTTGTTCATTACAACCTTCGCCTTCGTCACAAATAGATCTTGGGCATTGACACATCTATCAAATTAGAGGAGGTTGATCCACAGGCAGAGTGGAACATTGAGATTGATGATTCTGTCTTTAGTGATGAAGATTTGGAATGGGTTGATCAGGTGGATCGAGAGGCAGAGGTAGTAGCGATGGCACAGGAGAAAGCTAGAGCATGAGGAGACCCAATGGAGGATCCCGAGGCTGAGAGTGAGGGATCTGACTCTGAGGATGATGAGGATTACGAGGATGAGGATGATTAGGATGCCACTGAGGTTGAGCCTTAGACACAGGGAGAGAAGATGGCTGCAAAATCTTCCATGACCTATTTTATGCGTACTCGTAGGAAGACATAGGCTACTGTGAGCCTTAGTCTTCTAGGCTCTAGCTTTAATTTTGATATAGGTTTTGAACTCTCGATTCCATGGATTTCATGTTCCATGAATATTGTAGACATTTGACAGTGACACTATATTTCTAATGTGTTATTTAGTTTAGCTTATTTCCTTTGGAAATTTGCATTTATACTTATGTGATCTATGTAAACTTGTGTATGTGTGCAAAGTAGCTTCTATATATTTCAATTATTGTGTATTTGATGTTAATTGATTAAGTGACGCATGAAAAAAACTTTAAATCCTTGAAAGTCTTTGAATTTCTTGGGTTTTTCAATTTGCTGAGTCCTTGCCAAGTCTGGATGCCGAGTTCGAACCCGAGCCCGAAACCAGCTTGCCAAGTCCGAGTCTTGTAACTATGCCTTGAATGACTCAAAGCTAATTCCATAATTTGCATAAAGTGTGAAGAATTAATTAGTGGAGGCATATCCCACTTGAAATACCACCTTGTAGGCATCGCAAACCATGATATGAGGGTTTGTTAGAAAACCACAGAAGAAATGAATGCCTTGCTTGCTGCCCAAGAAGAGAAAAAATTGCAAAGGGAAAGGGTAAAACTAGTTATGAGGGCAGCCATTAGCGAATCTCAAGGTGTTTCACTCAACCTTGAAAAAGAAGAATCAACACTTGAGGGCATAGTGGGCTCTCTTTGTAGCCCACTTATCCGCAAATCCAACATTCTCTCGACCACAACTTTTGCTACTTCTAGTAGAGCACCACCATTGGTACCGCAGTTGTCTTCTATAGATAGACTTTTTGTGTACAAAAACACACTTGAAGCACAATCATAATTGGAGGGTACTGGGTGGAATAGGTATGTGTATCGGCAAGTAGACATTGCTTGTGCCGATTTCTTGTACTTCAACAACATCCCCTTCAATATTGTAGAAAATCCATAATGGCTGAATTTTGTTACTGCAATTATTGTGGCAGGAAAAGGTTACGAGGCGCCTTCTCATGCAAACTTGAGTGGGAGCTTAGTTCACTTGTTTTAGTCTTAAATTGTTTTAAGTTTGTTTTGAATCTTGATAGCTTATGAGTTTTGATTTTGAGAGTGTAGACTTAATTTATGTATGTTTATTTATTTATGGTAATTACTTATTTTTGTTGAATGTAAGTTTTTTAATTAAAATTGTGTACTTAATGTTAATTTTACTTTATACTTGTAGGTTGCATACAGATGCAATTTTTAGAGCAAAAGAAGTGGTGGAAGAGCAAAAAACACAATGGAAACAATGTGGCTGCACTATTCTTTTAGATGGATGGACAGATGGCAAAAACCGCACCATCATTAATTTTTTGGTTTCTTGCAAGGATGACATGGTGGTTTTGAAATCCGTGGGTGCATCCAACAAGGTGAAGGCTGCTAAAACTTTGGCTCTAATGTTAGAGCAAGTTGTTATAGAGGTAGGAATTGATAATGTGATGCAAATCATAACAAATAATGCAGCGGTGTATGTGGCAATGGGTAAGATCCTCGAAGACAAATATAGTACACTTTTTTGGACTTCTTGTGCAACGCATGTCCTTGAGCTTATTTTGGAGGACATAGAAAAACTTGATTGGGTGAGATTGGTTATAGAGGATGCAAGAAAGATCAAAAAATACATCTACAATCACCTTTGGGTTCTTTGCTTGATGAGAGAACACACCCAAGGGAAGGAGTTGGTAAGAGCGGGAGTCACAAGGTATGCAATGATTTTCTTAACATTGCAAAGTATTCTTACTTCTTTTACTTCTTTGAAGCAAATATTTGTAAGTCAAGTGTGGCTAGACTCAAGTTATTTGAAGAAGGCTAATGGAGGAACGTTGCATCTATGGTCTTCAACAACCTATTTGCACAAAGAGCTACAAAGATTGTGAAGGTAATTTGGAAATTTCAAAATTTGAATATTTATTTTATTGTATTCAAGTCATTTATTATTAATTTGTAACTTTAATGATTAATCTTTTTGTGCTTTTCAATTGTAGGTGTTAGAGCCCTTGGTTAGAGTTCTTCGCTTGGTCGATGGGACCCCAATGGGATATTTCTATGAGGGCATAGATAGGGCCAAGGAGGCTATCAAAAATTTCTACAAGGGACAACTTCAAATTTGACCCCATATGGGAAATTATTGATAAGAGGTGAAAAAATCAGCTCCACCAACTCATTCATGTTGCAAGGTACTTCCTCAACCCTCATTTTCGCTTCTCGCCATTTGACTTGGATCCCAATGGAGAGGTCATAGAGGGCATCATTGAATGCATGCAAAGGATGATACTCAATGTTGAGATGAGAGACCTCATTTATTCTGAGTTGGACCTGTACAAGAATGAAAGGGGCAAGCTATTCACTTCAGACATGGTGAAGAGACGAGGAAACACTCAAACCCCAAGTATAATATTTGGAATTTTGGAGTCTTTCACATGCATGATATGTAAATAAAATTAAAATATGTTTTCACCTTGCTTTCTAACTCTTCAATATTTTATTTTGCAGATGCTTGGTGGTGAAATTGAGGTGGAAATGTCCCAAATTTGCAAAGGCTTGCCGTCAAAATCTTATCCCAGCCTTGTAGTTCATCCAATTGTAAGTGCAATTGGAGCTTGTTCGAGGCCATCGACACGAAGAAGTGGAACAAGTTAGCGCATAAACGCCCCAATGACCTTGTCTTTGTGCAATATAACCTTCAGTTGGGCACAAGGAAGGTAGAGGAAATACCAATTGCTACGCTTGATTTGGATTACATAGATCCTTAGTGTGATTGGACATCATAGGGGTAGCCTCCATTGTTTACAAAGGATGAGATCTACAATTTGGAGAGACAGGCTATGGAGGAGGGTGGATTCGCAGTGGGATTAGATGACATTGAGGATGATGGGGATGATGATGAGTCATTGCCAGAGCCAACACCATCTACATCCATGATGGAGGTCGAGTTACAACCAGTTGTGCAGAGGGAGGAGGCACAACCACAACGAACTTCTAGGACTAAACCTCCTACACCTCCTGTAGTTTTTACTAGAGCTGTTGGGAAGGGGAAGAGGAAGATGTAGACTATTTTGATGTTGTACTTGTATTTACTTATGGTTTTACAAAGACAATTTGTTATTTTAATTTTGCTTCAGACTATCAGGTTACTAGTCATCAATGTTCCATATGGGGATGCCATTTTGTACCCCATTTGCATTTAAATATATCTAGACTCAACTTGTTTCTTTTGTTTACTCATTTATTGACTCATAAGATGCATCTCCTCATTGAATTTTGCAAAAAGAAAAATGCATTTCTAATTAAATATAAACAATTTTTTAAGTTGCCAATTTTTTTGCCGATAAGTTGTCGAGTAATCATTGATATTGCCTGTGGTTGGATACCAAAGTGGACTTTGCCTCTTTCCTCTACTTTTTCAAACTCTTGGACCTCGTAGGCCAACCTTGTTTGTGCTTTGGCTCATCTTTCTTCCAACTGCTTTGCTTTGGCTTTGGCTCCTCACCTCGCCGAGCTCTCACTTGCCATGCTCTAAGATATGCTTTGATCCCATTCAGACCAATTTGTGTAGTTGCAAGTTTCACTTCCTTATCACTCAACATGCTCCAAATGAAGAATGAACACAAGAGGGGGACGAATTCCCCCACATGTAACTAGTAGCCACCCAAGGCCACGAAACCCTACCTCGGCCTTGCAATGGCGACGAGGGATGCCAGACCCTAAGACCATTCCTCTTGAATGCACTGGTTCATAATCCATTGTCCCTCTTCCTTTGTGCCCATCTTGAGGCACCACGCCAAAAACAAAGATGCAATATCTTTGTACTCTTCCTTCAGAAATTCATCCCCTAAAATAATTGTCACCTTGTGAATGAAGTTGACATCATCGAATATGAAGACGTTCTTGAGTTTTTCTTGTGCGATTTTTCCCATAAGGCCACTGTAGGTTTCAAGGTTTGCAGGGAGAAATTAGCTTGTATTTTATCTGTCTCTTGACCTCCAAGAAAGCCTTTGAAATGCAAGAATGGTCGAATGATGAAAATGTGGTTTACTTGCAACTTAGAGCACAAAAGGTAGGTTAAAGACGAAGTAAATGCATCTTCAATAATGCTTTCAACTTACTCCGCGCACACACCTCCTCACTGTCGGGACGAGAATCACTGTAAGGTAATTATTTTGCTGCATTTTGCCTGCTTGTGCCGTTCTCATGAGCCCCCACCTCTCCCAATTGGTTGCCTCGTAGATCTTCCCATACCACCTAATCATCCCCTTGCATTGACTTTTCCACCAACTTTGTATATTTATCCGCCTTTGTGTTTCCCTTACGTTTAACGTGTAATTTTTAAATATTTGAACATTGCCAACAATTTTTTTGTGATTTTCACTAGTTTATCAAACTTCCAATTCTTTGTTCTCCCTTTAGTAAGTTTATTCATTATGATTTGCGAATCCCTCCAGATGAAGCAATGGAACCAACAATCTCTTTGCCAATTTCACTACTAGGAAAGTTGCTTTTGCTTCCTCTTCATTATTTGTGCCTGTGTTGGGCCTTTGCATACACTAGGCTAGATTGTTCCCCTTCTAATCTTTAGGAACACAACCTGCTTCCAGCGTACCTGAATTCCCCTTTGACAAATTAATTTTAATCCTACCATTGTCTGGTGCTAACCACTCTATCAAACTGTTCCTAGTGGTTGATGGATTAACAACCATTTTAGGCTGTTAATTGATATTTAGTGTCTTCTAAAAAATCAATTGTTTACGTATTTGCAAGTAAACGTATGATTATTTACAGATGAATGCGTGTAATAAATTCTTATAGAAAATCAATTTGAATTTATTAGAAATGGCTTACAAATAAGAAGGGTGATTAGCCTCTTGAGTTCATGAGCTATCAAGCCTACCACCAGGAGATGGATGGACCATAAATCCTACCATGATCATGGGTTGGGGGTGTTGAGGATCATAAATCCAATGTTGCCCCTAGGCTTGAGGATTTTATGAAGCACACCACCCCAAGATGGATGGACCAGAAATCTTGCTATGCTCGTGGGCAGGAAGGCGGATGAGTGTTCCTAGGATGGATCAAGGAGTACAATTAGCCTCCAAGGTAGACTGAGAGATGGAGTAAACCTGAGAATCTACCATGTTTGTGGGCCGGAGGCGAATGAGTGCTCCTGGGCAACACCGAAATGGATGGATAGGGAATTCATCCATGCATTTGCAAGAGAAGGATAACCATCCTTGAGATTGTGGTTTGCAAACATTTCCAAATAATTCTTAATATGATTACTTGCAATGCCTCCTTTATTTGGACATTATAAAATAATTAAATAATTACGATGTAAGTTGTTGAAAATTAATAAATTTAATGATTACTGACATTAATTATTTAGTAAAGTAATTAAATTGACTTTAATGTTCGATTAAGTGAAAATTTAATAAAGTTGTTATTATTATTTATGTCAAGTTCAAATTAAAGTATGAGAGAGAAAATCAGAAGGCTAAGGAATGTGAAAGCCAAGAGTCCTTTCCAGTGCGTATAAAAGAATAGGTTGAGCTTCATTTAATTAAATTGACTTTAATGTTCAGTCAAGTAAAAATTTAATAAAGTCACTTTATTATGATTTTTGTGAAGTTCAAATTAAAGTATGAGAGAGAAAATCAGAAAGCGAAGGGAAGTGAAAGCCAAGAGTCGTTTCCAATGCATATAAAAGAATAGGTTGAGCTTCATTTTGGTTATGCTTAGTTTATTAATATCTTTTGAAGAGCTCGAATAGCTCCCTGCTTTTAGTTCGTAGAGGATGGAAACCCTTGGGACTACACTCAAATTGGACAAAACCCAAATTCAGGTTGGAGGTATCTTTTAGGTATCTCACCCATTGCAGTGCAAAGTGTTCAAAATTATAAGGTCTACAGTGGAGAAAAAATTGCAAACTTGGGAGCATATTTGCTTATTTATAAAGATTGAGCACCAATATTATATTGAAGATATTTATGAAAAAAGTATTATTATTGGGCTTAACTTTGGAGGTTTGATATTTATTATAAATGCTTGCAAAGCTTCGGGATTTATTATTTACGTTTGAATGCCAATATTATCTAAGGAGTGAGAGATTATTCTTCATATTGTCATTACTTAATGGAGGTTGGCATTTCTTTGTGAGTGTTCATTGTTTAATGGCATGGTGAATATGCGATTTAATCAAACTATTTGAAAATGGAAAATTAATGTGGCATATTGGGAAGAATAATGAAGGGTCATTTTTTGAAAGGGTAGACAAATAATCATTGGATCATTTTTTTCAAACCGTGGGAAAATAATCAATGGTAAGTTTAATTATAGTTGGGTCTTTTTGCTTGGTTTGGGCTTTGAGAATATTATCAGGTTGAAAGGCATGATTAATTCAGGAAGTTCTTTTGAAGCCATTTGACATTTGAATAACTTTGGGAGAACACTTCAAACTAATAAATTTCTTTCTTTTCCGTTCCTGTATGATATCAGGGTTATTGTGGAGCTGCATTTCAGGATATCGCGAGTCTTTTGGGCTTCTATACTCTAGTGTGAAGTCTTGATTGTGCGAGTTTTTAGAGACAGGTTTCTTCTTTCTAGTAAACGTGTGGGCCTTCCTCTGCAGAGCAAGTCTCAACTGGACGTCAAATTGTGAGCTTTGGCACTGTGTCATTATCTTGTATCACCATTGTTCTATTGAAGGTCAGGATTAGGTATGGCATGAGCCTGTGACTCTTTACCTATTGGAAATTACCACTGTGTTCTGGTGCTGCATTTGAGATTCAAAATTTGGAGGTTTGATCATCATATCAGGTTTTGGTTTTGGATGGCTTTCACAATATTGGGAGTTCCAAGTTAGTTGTAAATTGATGAGTACATGTTGAAGTGTATACATTATGATTCTATATTTATTAGCGTAGAGTTTTCAGGCAAATGAATTGGCAATGTATGGAGACATCTTCCATGAAGGATTTGAGCCTCGGTTGAGCATTTGGCATCCTTATTGCTGCCGCTGTCATTGATTTTGGATGAATTTGTTCTTCATACGCTGGCCACAGAGATAAAGGAGTAGGTGGGTCTTCATTTTGAAATTGTGAAGGAACAAGGAGGGTCAGGCAAGTTCTTAGCCATACATATTAGTGGTTAAAATCTCAATGGAGTGACTTGATGCCTATTGTCATTCGTATTGGCATCTCAAAGAACATAAGGGTAGCTGCACATTATGTATAGGAATTCACAAAGATTGTACGAGTCTTGGCTGTTGCAAAAGAACCAGTTTTATTTCATCTTGGTGAGCTTTGGCTGTTCGTGTATGATAGGTACAGGTGTACAAGGGAATTGGCAGCTACTGAAATCATTCATTCAGATTAGCTTGAACCTTGGAGATTTTCCTTTGGACACAGTCTATTCTACCACCGTTTCATTTCTTATCTATGAAATTGCTGCTGTGAATAAGTGTCAAAAAAGGGTCAAGGAAATAATTGAATTAAGTGTTTGTTCTGTAATCAGAAAATGAGGAATGAGAAGTGCAAATCTGATTTAAATAAGTGCAGATCTGATTGTGAAAAGTTAAAAGAGTTGAACTCTTTCAAGGGTGCTAATGGTAAAAGGTTGTCTCTTGCCAAAAGGCATTTATGTTGAAATGGTGTGACCTCTCCTTCACATTGAGAGATATAAAGTGAAGAAGGTTCATTTGAAAAAGAGGATAGAGGGGATTAAATAAGAAATGGAATACACAGTAGATTCAAATACATAAATTGGGGTCCTGAAATTTATGCATATTACTGGAATTCAGATTTATGTGAGTCATGCTTAATTTCACTTGTATGCATATACATTCGCAATACATGAAAGAACAATATAATTAATGACATAGTCCTTAGTCTTAAGCTAATGCTTTCGTAAGGATAAGAGGTTTGTGTAGGAAGAGGCGGAGTAAATCCAAACAAGGTAGGTGAGTCCCAAGATGGGATATGGATGAGGTACTGAAGCCTTGA
This sequence comes from Chamaecyparis obtusa, assembly GCA_027943335.1. Classification (NCBI taxonomy): domain Eukaryota; kingdom Viridiplantae; phylum Streptophyta; class Pinopsida; order Cupressales; family Cupressaceae; genus Chamaecyparis; species Chamaecyparis obtusa. The sequence goes on along the minus strand of BSBK01003565.1, from coordinate 222,559 downwards.
GGGAGCCTACTTGTAGATTGGTGTCTAAGTGCCCTAGCACAATAATTCCACCATCCTCTGGTAGGGTTAGGGAAGTAGTCTAATATATATGTTGTAGCATTTATATCTATTAATAATGGTGAAACCACAATTATCTCAGTTATATTTATTTATTATACATGAGATATTACTACATTCATTGCCTATCCTTAGTCACTTGCTATAGCCCCTTTAGAGGATACATTGGTGTTGTGTAGGGTGAGGCAGAGTAAATCCTCACAAGGTAGGTGAATCCCAAGATGGGATATGGACAAGTTCCTGAAGCCTTGAGGGAGCCTACTTGTAGATTGGTGTCAAGCGCCCTACAACAAGTAAATCCTTATCCTCCTTAGGGTTGATGTTTAGGAGAGAAGTAAGGAATTAGTGCTTAAGTATTTTAATTGTATTGTGAATCTTTAATTTGACTTTAATGCATGGCGATGGATGTTAATCATGGGAAATGGTCAGCTTCCTAAGAGAATAAATAAATTGCCATTTCCAAGAACAATCCAAACCCTAGTTGGGAATTTTAGGGCAAATCTTGCAAAGTCTTAGTTGGGGACATTACATAAACCAAAATGTTAACACCATACACAATATAATAGACCAAAATCCAGTCACGTATTACAATCCTTATATCTCCTTTTGCTTCGCCAATTACTTTTATTCCTCTATATCATCTCTATATTCTCTATTCCTTCTCTGTTCCGTACTTTTCATTATTAGGGAATAGATCTCCCTAACTCTTTATAGTTACAATATGGGACCCGTCCCTTAGATAACATCCCTAGAATACATTCTATATTCCAAGTCCTATATTCCAGAAACTTCTTTCCTATAAGGTATATTAGATATTAAATCTATGTCTTCTCTATTTTCCGGCGCACAATAACCACTACTTTTTAAATTTTTTGGAAAATATGTTTTAAAGTTATAAAGCAATATTATAAGATTTATTAATATTATATAAAGATGAAAGATGAAGCCACATTTAAACCAACAATTTTTTTTCTTTTGCATTTTATACCTTCACCTATCCCTTTGAAGTGCGGAGTGTGGTCTCATCCTCCTCATCCATCTAGCTCTTGCTGTGAGTACCTTGATCTATCATAGTTTTGGTCATTACAGTCAATTTGCATTAATAACCTAAAGACAAATCTTAGTAACTCTTGAGGAATCATTTTTCAAACTATATAGGACCTTCTAGAGCAAAACTAGGGCATTGCCGAATACAAAAGGTTGTTTCAATTTGTTTGTGTGCTAATATTTTATTATGGCAATCAATAATATAAAAATGAACTATTGCATTCTCAATGAATTTGTGGATGGATCAATCAAATTTTTCATATCAAAATCAAAGGCAATTACTATTGCATTTTTGAGTGATGCTTGCATCCTCAAAATTAGAGAGTTTGTTATCATAAGTCATAACTACCTGATTATCAATTGTTAGTTGAAAACTGAAATCAGGAGGATCAATATTGTACCCATTCATATCTAGTGTTGAATGTTTTTTCATTAAATGAATAATATTTGGTTCCATATTCAAACTTATTTATGATTGTTTCTGTAAAAAAATTATTTTCTTCTTGTACAATAGAAAAATAGGGGCAAAATATTTTGACCTTTTCCTAATGCACAATCAGAAGGAAGATGACCCAATAGGCTCAAGTAGGACTTAAGTGCTAAGTGAGTGTAATGATCCTTTGCTATAATGATTAGGATGAGTTGGATTTGAGGGGATATGATAGGACGATGCAAGATAGAAGACTAAATAGGCAAAAACGACAAGTTTCAACATACATAGATTGATAGAAAACAAACAGGAACTTGCAATGACTTGAAACAGGAACTAGGCAACAGTATTGACCTATAGTTTCAATCTGAAGCTAATTTGCAGGGTATAGATCGCCTTGGGTGTTCTGTTCCCAGGTATAGATTGCCTGAGTCGCTTTGTACCCTATACTTTGTCTGAAACTTTCAAAGACAATCCATTGGATCCAGTACTTCACGGATTAAGTCTTGATGTGTTTGCCACTTGTTCTTGCACACAGAAAAACATGGAAGAAGGTTGTATGGTGTAATCAACCTTGAAATGTAATAAAGTAAATGAAAGTGTGTTGTCATATAGCAGAGGCTAGATTTGAAAAATGAAGGATAGCACCCCATGGCAATGCAAATGCTTCTTTGAATGTGATCAAATATGTTGATGCAATAACTTTGACTTAACGCAAAAATCGAAAGGAAATCGTGAAAGACAACTTTTTGTAATGGATGTTGTAGTTTGCCACAATGCTTGATTGGAGAGAGAGTGATGACTTGAAGGTTTAAATACTTGAATGCTTGAATGAATGTGGATGCTTGAATGTGTGTGGATCTGCTTCCTTGATGGTGGACTCTTTGCTTGGCCTTCAATGAGGGAAAAAGCTTAATCCATGGAGATTGCCTTGAAGACACCTTGAATGCTTGAAATATTGCTTAAGAATGTTGGGATGCGAAATCTTGATTGCGTATGCTTGAGAGTGGATGTATATCTATATCTCAAAATGAGGAGAGATAGGGTGCTTATATACCTCTCACACCATTTTGGGACTAAAAAATCGAAGGAGGCCAACACGGGTTCTAATATCCCGCTAAAACATTGGTATGGGCCCCCGGTTTGAATTTGGGTCCAAACTATTATGATAAAATAATGAATGTGTTATTAAACAAAAATCATAAATGATCTATATATACATGTATACACAAGAATGTTTCTATAACAAACAAAGAGAGAAAAATAGAAACATTCTGAAGAGAGAAAAAAGAAAGAGGAAGTTTCCATATTGAATAGAGAGAGAATATGGAAACATAGAAGAGGAGTGACCATTTGTAATGACCCCTACCAATAGGCCACTAAAAACCACTAATGCTGAATTGAGAAATTTCGTCAAACACTTGGCATGCAATTGAATAACACTGCTGAAAGTAAAATGGTGAACATAGGAAATAGTTGTGCAACAAATCCACTCAAATTGCTGATGTAAAATGATGCCAATATATTCATTCAACATTAATCAAAATGCCATTACATAGATATGCCAATTTTCAGCCTTAGGCAATATGAGCAAGTACCAAATTGAACTACTAAAGCTGATATACAAAATAGATATAAAAATGTAGTAGTACTCCTTTTACAAATAGATAGGAATGATGCCACAAGCTGAAAGAAGTACATACAAGACTAGAATATGAAAGCCCTCACTGGCTGAGTACAAACTATGAATTTTCCTGCTACTACAAACTGAAAGAAAGAACTTGGATTATGCAAAAAGCTGATGACTGAATGCTGGCGATGGAATGATGAAAATGCAACCCCGAACTGTCCTTAAGACCAGCAACTGTACGGCCTGCAAGTACAGCCGTACCTGTACTGAACTGTACGGCACCTACCAAAAATAAATGTTGGCTTCTAAGGTGCCGGAAATGGCATGAATGGTGGCGCCAAGGTTGGAGGAATATCCTCCCAAAATCTGAGAATCAAACTCCCAGCTGGATGTGAGATATGAGCAAAAAGGTGTGACACAGCTGAAAATCGAACCCTGCCAAATACTCCTCAAAAATGTACTGAAATGATTCCAAAGCTCTGCCAATGTAATCCTCCTGATGAGTAGATAAAATACCAGTCTTCTTGCAACCAAAATTGCAAACCCTTAGACAATGTCTGAGTACACCAAATAAGCTCAACTTGAAATGGCTGAATACCACTTCCAAAGTGCAACCCTTCAAAGGATATTTCACCTCCTCAGTTATGCAAATCCTTAGGAGACTTCGTTCCTAATGATCAAATGAAAATCTGCTGACCAAGATGGCGCCACAAATGCTCATAGAGAAAAGTACTGCAAACTCAAGTCATGGGATGTCCAAATGAGAGGCCAAACACTCTATTTATTCACTTTTCTAAGAAGCCACTAGAACTTCTAGAAGTATCCATAAAATATTCTTATAAAATCCCTTTACAATGCACTTTTATATAAAAAGTAACTTTATAAAATAAAAAGTGCAACTCAACTCAAAATTATAACATTTTGGCCCCACATAACACATTATAATAAAAATATGATAAACACCATTTCTCCAAGAGCAAATAAGACCATCCAATCCCCAAATAATCATCAGAATGACTCTCTCACCAAAACCATCTGCCTACGAGAGTCCATGATAGGCAAATCCACTGAAAAATGACATGTCACTAAAGAGGGGACATGACACCATTAGATATCGAAATAAATCTATGAAAGAGAGAAACAAAAATAGAAAGATTTAACTCTAATACCCTCCCTTAATGGTCAATCTAACTTCAAAACAAAAGTTTGCAAGTTAATCCTTAGAAGGCGTAAAAGGCAGACTCGGGCTGATCAGTGAGCTCTGTATGTTCTGCAATATTAGCCTATGGCTGAGGCCCTCCTTGCTTCGGCTGTTCAGAAACAATGCAAGTTCTGCAATCTCGGATCACATGACCAAATTTGTGGCAATATTTGCACCGAATTCGCTTCTTCTTGGGGCTATCCTAAGATTGAGCTGATGATTGAGATGGGCCTTTATCCTTGTGAAAGGTTTGGGCTGTAAATACTTATTCAAAGGAGGATGAAGGAGCATTGCCACCTGTCGATGTTTTGTAGCTTCAGTCGGATAAACACTATGAGTCAATACTAGTAAAGATATGTACATATATATATATTTAGTATATATGAGATGTATATATATATATACATATATATATTATTATTATTATGTAAATATTAGAGAAATTATTATAATACTCGAGATATTATATATATATATATGTATATATATAATCATAATTGTCATTATATTAATTACATAATAATGAATAGACATGTCCCATGAAGGGACATGTCTTCTCTTGGCTCATTCTCAATATAAATGCAAGAGATTGTTGCATTTGGAAAACACATACAATTAGATAGTTCTATTACATTTAGAATGATCCTAAAACCTTAACATGGTATCAGAGCCAGGTTGCAAATGTAAGAGAGTAGTTTGTTGATGGTGAATGTGTGACTGTCTTAGAAAATACAGTCTTTGTACAAGGACCATATCTCACAAATGCACCGTTGGATTTTGCTAAATTTTGGATATGTTGGTGATAGACAAATTTAGAAGAATCTCACCGGAGCGATTGGAGAGAAAATGTTAGGCTCAAAAGCTATGAACGACTGTGTATGGCTCTATGCAAAAAAAAATCTGTAAAAGAGCCAGGTTCCTTCTTTAAAAGCTTAACCGTTTGAAGGGATATCCAATCATATTGAAGTTTGTCATAGTGAATAGAACCTTTGGATATTCAAGAAAGGTCATGTGAAGAATTATGGTAATGTTCAAGAACGACGACATCATTTTGTGAATGTGCATGATATTTTCTATATGGGCTCACCTTATAGAATAAAATACTTGAAATTTATGAAAAAAAAAGTATTTCATGTTTCATTAATGCACATAATTTTTGAGTTTGTAATTCATGCTATACTATTGTTTAGTCAAATCTTGTATGCTTCTATCATTGGCATTTTCGGTTGAGATAGTTTGGTGAGCTATTTGTAATCTCTCTCTGACATACTTTCAGGACACAAGCACAAGATAATTGCATTCAAGGGAGAAAGAACTTGATGCTTGCAAACGAATTGATGATTGAGACTAGATGCAAAGGGAGTCTGACATTTCAAAATAGGTCAAGGAGTTGATAAACTTGAGGTTCAGAGGGAGTAGATGGTTCAGTCAACTTGTGATAATCTTGATCATATTGATTGAGAGGGAGTTCATTATTGAAGGTAAAATACTTTTGAGGTAAACTTGATATTTGACTATTATACTAATGAATCATGAATGTTTTTAATGGGCCTTCCCCTTGTGTAAATCATGAGGAAGTGACGACTTCCAAATGATTATCACTTGTATTTGCAGAAGTTATTGGAAGGTGACGATCTTACAATAACTTAAATCAGGATATACATTATTTATAATGTTGAAACAAATCATGATGGATTAAATCAACAACTAAGTGTTAGATGTCATTAAATTGACGGTCTATGAGTTGTTTGTATAGATATATCTTGTAAATCAACAACTAAGTGTTAGATGTCATTAAATTGACAGTCATGAGTTGTTTGTATAGATATATGATAGGTATTTGGTGAATATCATGTGTTGATATTCTACAGGTCAATACCTTATTGAGTATTTGGTGAATGTCATGTGTTGACATTCTGATAGGCCAATACTCAAGATATCAAATGGATAGAATCGCCGATGGAGGCAATCCACTTGAGAACTTATGGACAGAATCGCCGATGGAGGCAATCCACCTGAGAGCTTGTGGATAGAATCGCCAATGGAGGCAATCCACACGAGATCTTGTGGATAGAATCGCCAATGGAGGCAATCCACACGAGAGCTTCTGGATAGAATCGCCGATGGAGGCAATCCACATATTGAGACTATGCTTCTATTGTTTACATCTTGAAGATGATGCCTTTATTGCTTACATCATATGATTGATGTTGTCAAGTGTCTTAAGTGTTGACATTGGATTGATTTATCCTCCCTAGCTAACAGGGAATGTTGATGTTTTGTAGCTTCAGTCGGATAAACACTACGAGTCAATACTAGTAAAGATATATATATATATATATATATATATATATATATATATATATATCTATATATATATATATATATATCTATATATATATATATATTATTATTATGTAAATATTAGACATATTATATATATATATATGTATATATATATAATCATAATTGTCATTATATTAATTAGATAATAATGAATAGACATGTCCCATGAAGGGACATGTCTCCCCTTGGCTCATTCTCAATATAAATGCAAGAGATTGTTGCATTTGGAAAACACATACAATCAAATAGTTCTATTACATTTGCAATGATCCTAAAACCTTAACACCACCAAATTGTTGTTTCCAACAATCTTGTTGCAAAAGTTTAGTGCATAAATCTGAAAATTTGAGGTCAACATTAGTTGTAGTAATATTGAACGTCTCAATAAAGTGTTCATAGGATTGTGGTAGACTTTTCAGAGTAAAGATTACCATATCCTCTTCCTCCATTGTACGACTAGTGGCCTCAAGTTGATCTTTGATGTCCTTAATCTTCAGGAAAATGTTCCTGTAAGGACATGTGCTCATCTATAATAATAGAGACTAGCTGATACTTCAGAAAGAAAGCTTTGGTTTTGTCTGATGTCTCGTGGAGATCCTTTAGTGTAGTCCAGATCTCTGCAGCTGTCTTGCCGGACGACACTTGAGGCAGCTGATCATCAGTAACTGAAAGCTTAATGAGCATAACTGCTCACTATTGTGCTCATCAAACTTCTCTTGAGTAGCATCGACTGTGGTAGGACGAGCCTTGGTTCCCAGAACAAGTGCCTCGAGGCGATGGTACTCGAAGATCGTCATCATTCTTTGCTTCCAGGTGTTGTAGTTCTTTTCGTTGAATCATTGATTGCCTTCCAATAGAAGATTGGTGATAGATGCCATGACACATTTTTCGATGGAATAATGTGAATATTTGAAAAGGCACAAACTTCAAGGTAGATTGACGGAAGACCTAGAAAAAATTAGAAGACACCCAAAAGAGAGCTCAAAAAACCCAGAAGGAACCTGATGTTAGATTTTGAATTCGCAGGCTCAAAAATTGAGGCAAGGAAAATGATGCACCCCCAAAAAATGAAGGCAACCCAGTTGAGATCTACAAAAACCAACAAAGAATCTGCAAAAAGTTTTTGAATCCAGAATGGAAAATGAGAGTTTCGAAAGAAACCATAGTTGGCTGCAAAAAACCCAAAAAAATTGTAGATAAATTTAAAAAACAAAGCTGCAAGTACAAATGGCCGCTGTTTTTCTCAAGAAAAATGCCACACAAGAACCCAGAAATTGCAGAAAATCCCGTCGTCCAAGTTGGAGAAGGCAACATGTGGGTTGTAGAAGACAACACAAGCTAAAAAAAACACCAAATAATGGCGTTTGCAGCCTCATGCAGAAGGAAGATAGAGCCGTCAAGCTTAAAAAGATGGAAAAAATGCTCGAAAATGGCCACCCAGCAAAGAGAAAAACGCGTTGAGCACAAAGGAAAACAAAAAACCCAAGTTGTGTTATAAAAAATGAATTCTTGCAAACAAATTTTTGAACACACCCAGGCAAAGGATTTCGGAAATCTTATGAGTCTAAAAATTCATGATGAAATTAAAGATTTTCAAAACCTATTTCAAAAAATAACTCTGGAAATTTCAATAATGAAATTATTATTTTTCGAAAAAAATAGCTCTAATACCATATTATGGTAAAATAATGAATGTGTTATTAAACAAAAATCATAAATGATCTATATATACAAGTATACACAAGAATGTTTCTATAATGAACAAAGAGAGAAATAGAAACAGTTTGAAGAGATTAAAAAGGAGAAAGTTTCCATATTGAATAAAGAGAGAATATGGAAACATAGAAGAGGAGTGACCATTAGAAATTGAAATAAATCTACGAAAGAGAGAGGGACAAAAATAGAAAGATTTAACTCTAATACAAACCGCAGGGTACAAATCACCCAAGGCATTCTGTTCCCATCAGTCAGGGCTCAGATCAAAACCTTGGTCCTGGATTACAAGGAGATGCTAGATTACAAAGCACAACTGATTTCGAGGTCGGGAAGAAGCATAAAGGCCACATAATGGTAACATAGGGCCCATGTTGGCTTATAAATGATGGAAGGAGAGAAATAATAAGGGAGCATGCCTAGAAATAAGGGCTCACATCGATTTTGGTGAAATTTAAATAACATAAGACCCATATTTGAGATTAGGTGTTCATTAAGTACCATATGAAGTCCTATAATGTATGCTGAAATGAAAACACACTAAGGTGGGTGTTAAATAATCATGAAATTGTATTCACCTATAGGGTGCTTACAATTTATGATAGTACATTTCTCTACAAGCTTTTTGTAGCTTTATCTTCTTTAAATCCTTTGTAGATTGGTTTCCTAGAATCAAACTCTAGATTATCTATAAACTTCCTGAGAATGTTCATGATGAAGATGTAGTTGGTGACTTCAGTAATCCATTTTTATGGTGATAGGATGGATGATGAAGTCTTCTCCCTAATATCAAAATGATGTGACAAAATATTTGTCATGTCGTAGTGGTCTAATGGCTTTAAAAAAAAAAAGACACTAACCCTAGAAGCTTCCGAGAAAATTAACCCTAAATTTAATAAATTGTAAAAGATAGAAAAATCAACCCTAACCTTAAATACAAAAAGTTAATATATGAGTTAAGGTTAGGGCCTAAAAAAACACAATATTAAAAAAAAAATTAAAATACCCTAACATTAATTCTAAAATTTAGGACAATGGTTAAGGTTTATTCAGAACTTTTTAATGAAAAACTCACCTCTGTTGTATTGTAGCTTAAAATCACTTTGAGCGATGCAGAACACACTCTATCATGCCCTAGGTTGACGACCACAAGATATCTATTTTGTTGTTTACGTACACTTAGGAAAGTCTGACTTGTCTACCTGCAGCCTGACATTGAAAAGGTGACCAAATTATGAAATGTGGGGGCTTTATAGGCAAAAATTTGCCACCCTTATGGAAAAACACTACAAAACAGTGCATTTTGTTTCAATCGCATGCATTTAACATGCAATTTCTTCCCTTTGGCCACAAGTTTTTTCTGGTTCAGCTTGAGTTTGACCAGGTGTGGGCTAGTCTTCCAATTATCTAGGCATGGTTGGCCTGACATGGATAGATGATTGGGTGGTGATTACTTGTCGTTAACTGTGAGTAGTTCCCGGTTTCTGCTATACTGAATGCTAGTATGATTGGAATTTGGAAGTATGGCCCATGGGACCTAGAATGATGCTACCTAGTCAGGCTATATAAAAGCTTGCTTTCTTGAGATATTTTCTTGTTTAATGGGTTCTTGTAACAGGGCTTTAGCCTACTTTAACAGATATTTATTTTTATCTTCATGTTTTTGAAAAGATGGTGGACATGTATTAACAATTTGATTCCCATTTACCAATGCCATCACTCGCCAGATTTACCACAACCTCTTTCTTTGTATTTGACAACATTGGCTTCTCCTGCAACATCTTGTTATAAATTATTCTCATGCTTTTATTTTTTCATATGTTATCTGTTTATTTCTTGATTTATTCTAATAGCTTGCTGTCTGTGATTGGCATTCATATAGGTTTTGAGGATTTTGCGACAAATAAAAGACAAGAAAAGTACTGTGTCAGTAAGGGTTGTGTTAGTAGTTAATAATGCTGGGAAGGCCCAACAAGTAGTGGCTGCCATGGAACATGAAGGATATATTGTTCACAGTTTCATTAAAAATCTACAAGTTGAAGAAAAGATTCCTGGCAATAGTTTAGAGAATAACAGGTTGTCTTCTCAATCTCTTACTTAATGCATGGAATAAGGGATAATTGCAATTGATCATAGTTTTCAAATGCTAATGCTCAACACACTCTGACTGCATCCAGTTCTGTCACTTTTGTTTCCTTTAAAAACAAGTCTGTATGTCTTATTTTGATATCATCCTAAATCCTTTTCCATTGAAAGTGCAAAGTTTGTAAAGTTTTGGTCGCAAATTGTTTACTACTTGCTATTTGTTACTCTTATGAGCAGATGTTTTCTCTGAGATGTTTTACCTTTTAATTGAATTGCTCTCTATATTCTATTTGTATAAACTTATGGCACTTAATGATAGTGCTTTGTCTTTTTAAATTGGCAAAGGTCTTTCTCCATTAACATTAAGTTCAGAACAGGATTAGCCTCAGGCTGTAAACATAAGATACAAACAGAAGGGCCTAAGAATGAAACAGTACTGAGAAAAATCTACAAAACATTATTACAAATGAGTATGCTTAGTTTAATAGAAGGCTGATTCCAGGAAGAGCTGAAGGATGTTTCAGGATTGTTAGATGATTTTTACTTAACCCCCTCTGCTTAAATTAATGCCATGCTTGGCCAAGCAACATTTTTTCTTTTGTTCAAAGTGAGAGATATCATGATTGATTTGATATTAGAAGATTTTATGAATATTTGAGATGCAATCGTGTCATGAGTGCTACTATTTATGGTTTGGCTCTCACCAACCTTTACACTATCAAAACATTGGGATGAATTTTCGTATTAGGCTATGAAAATTGTAATGTCCCCAATTTTTAAAAGGACAATTAATAAAATTGTTTTTCATTAAGTCGTCAAAAACTAATTAAAACACTCAAATGATGACTTAATATTAATATTTAATTAAATAATAACAAAATAATAGAACAATATTGTAATGTCACTTTATTAAATATATTTCTCCACTTCTATCTTCTAGATGATTCTTGTAGATTTTTATAAGGGGCTTCCGGTGATGTATTGGAGATGCTTATGGGAATTTTGGATTTAGTCTTGCTTGCCAGAAGCTGGAAGTGGAAGGGGTTTGCAGTTTTGGGGGGGAGTCAGTCCCACCCTAGTCTGCTGATGATTGCACAAATTTGTGAAGTCTTCATCCAAAAATAAATTAGCACTAATAAGGATATTCGAAGGTATTTTATATTGTGTCTGATTTGAAATTTGCAGTGGTAATACTGTGACCTTCAAATAAATACATTTCAGTGCTGGAACAACAAGTTTCTCTGGAGTGAATAATACATTATTATTCAAGGAGATATTAATGTTTGAGAAATAAATATTATTTGTGAAAGTGGTGTCTCTGCTTATTCTAGATCATGTGCATGGCAATTAATTTTGAATATTATAATTGCTGAAGATATATATTTGGTGGGATGACATTATTAAGGTGGGCATTTGATGGTAAAAATCATGGATTTAAGTATTTGTGGATTAAAGGTCAAAGCGGAATTCTTCTTAGGGGGACCCGAACCTTATATTCTCTATAGTAGAGGCTGGGCTTAGTATTTTGGGACAAAATTGTCGAAGGCTAAAGTTCATGGGAATATATATTCAGTGCTGATGTTATTAAAATAAATATTGGTCTGAACACAAAGTATTGCCAGAATTTGTATGAGTGCAACATATAATATAATTGAGACAAGCTTTGGGGGAATTAATTTATACGGAGAGTTTATTAACGTTTGAAGACTATCGATTGCAGAAATAAGATATTTCTAGACTGGTATGAGCAGCTTGGTTGCATAGACTAGTTAATAACAATTTGTTATACCTGGTTGAGGCGATAATTTTAACGGCTTTATAGTTTGTAATCATTTGAATATTTCATTGGTGGATTCATTCAAAAACTTCATCAAAGGAAATTTTGATGTGGTTCCAATTGCTTCGGTAAAGACTCTCTTTTTAAGTAGCTGGCTTTATTCAAACCCATGATTCATTTCTGCTACCCGTCTGGCACTCTATTATCACACAGAGGAGACAGAAGAATATGTGGTGCGGTTATTTTATCTTGAGTGCAAGATTTTTCCTGAGTTCGTAAGCTCTTGTAAACCAGAAATAACTTCATAGTTGGCGTGAGAGTTGTTTTAAGGCAGTGGTAAACTCTGAGACAACTCTAGAAGTGGGCAATGGGATGTTCAAGACAGTGACCTCTTATCTTGGCAGGGGCGACCTCATTTTGTGCATACTGTGAGTCTCCTATGTTATTTGGTCTGATTGTAGCATGAGCCTGGATTGTTATTTTGTGAGTAAACTTCTGATTGAGGAACCTGGTGTTGGAATCTCTTTATTCGTATGGGTTACCATCGCTATTGCTGAAGGGTAGGAAAGGCTTAAGGTACAACTACAAACTATTCATCCATTTCAGCAGATGCTTTCATATATGTAATCGCTAAAACACTTTTCAGGATAAGATTCCCTTCTGCAGAATGAATAATACAAAGGGAGTTTATTGCATATTTCCCATCATTATTATTTTAGGTATAATCTGTGAATGAAATAAACAGAAGAAATTATGTCAAACACATATCTCTGAACTTGTTAAATTAGCAGTCAGGGCTAACAAATAGCAGAACTAAGTAGTTGAGTTATAGTTGTGAATGTAAATATGAGGACAGAGTGAGCAGAGACATTTGGAAAATTGTATATCTGCTGGACAGTGTAATATTTCTGGGAATTTGCCTGTGAAGAATGACTGCCAATACGATAATTCTTGACTCTATTGTTCAGATTTTGGATGTATAGTGCTTTTGATTGGATAAGTTACACTTTTTGACTAACCTTTGGCCTAGTTTTCATGACCAAGAAAGAGGTGTCTATTCTTTCAAATTCACTTGGGTCTGGCACCTGGCCTTGTGTGTTGTGGTACACCATAGTCTGTAGACTCTGTACATTGACTTAAAATCATTTTCATCCCTTATGATTTTTTTAGACTTTGAACTTAGACCACTGATTTAAAATCCCATTTTCTTTTACTATGTGAACTTATCCCATTCTGTGAGTTTATAGGTATAGCTTTTGCAAGGTTACAATCATCAATTAATTTCATTTTCTATTTTTACATGATCTTGATTAATTACGATAAGATGATAATGTAAGATGTTATGTGTAATTCTGTTATTAGACTTTATTGTGTTGGTGTAAAAAGGGTTATTCCCTAACCAGTTCTCATCTAGGACCTATTCACACCTAGCAGTTAAGCTTACTTAGGTAACATCTAGAGTAACCTAGGATACTTATCTTTTTTTGCCTCATTGCATATGATTATGACACTTGGCCTAATCCTATGCCTTCCTAGGTCTCACCTTGCCTTTATAAGCAAGGCTTCTCTTGCATGTTTTAGCATCTTGTGAATTTTCGTATTCTTGATTGGTAGAATAGCATCTTCTATTGTTGTTTCTCTCTTATGTGTGTGGAAGGATATATGGTGTTGCAGATTGAAAATCTTGGGCATTGACACCAACATGGTATTAAAACCTTGAATTTGGAAAGCGCCTTCCTGATCTAGAGAGTTTATACCATCAGGTTTTTCAGTGTGATTTGTTGATCCTATATTGCATGTGTTTTTTGATCTATTTTGGCTACAGTGGCAGCAGTTTTGGCTGTTCCATTACGTTCGGGAGACTCGATAAAATCAGATTTGGATATTGTTTCTCAATTTGGCCACTATATTACATAGTAGTAAACAAGGTTTGAAGCTCTGATTTGGTGGATAACTAAAAGATCTTGCCATTGTGTCTAGGAGGTCAAATCGATTTATTTTGAGTATGGATTTGCCTATAGTTGGCCTTACATTTTTGTGAGGTAATTTTTTTATCAAGAAGGCCATAAACCCCCTTGCATAGGTTCTATGGTCTGTAGAATTAAAAAAAAATAAAAATAAAAAAGTGCTCATAAGCAATGCACTCACAGTACTAAGCACCTAAGCTGTTGCAGAGGTTGCTGGGGAGCTAAGTCACAGGGTTCGCCGGATTTTCAGCTTCAGGTTCGAAATTCAGTGAACCAATAAAAAATTAAAAAAAATCTTAAAAATTCGGCTTAAATTCGTATGGCCGAAAAGCAGTTGTCGTTTTCTGGAAAAAAAATACTGGGGGGCATTTTTTTAGAGTTTTCGACATTTTTTTTAATAAATAAATGTCTTTCGTTTACTGAAAATGCACCAAGTTTCGAAGATTGTTTCTGGACGGCTAGGGCAAATCGTGGCAGCCATTGTCTGTCATTATTAGCATCAGTTCGAGGCGGCCATTGTCTACAAATCGTCATGGTGGGTTGTGGGCCATTGTCTGCAACGTTTGTTCTGCAAATTGTCACTGCCTCTCGTGAATCGTCTCTGCCTCTCCTCAACCTGTTTGCAGTTCCATTCCTCTCTTTTACCGACGATCGTCATTTCATGCTTATTTAAATTTATGTTGTTTTTTAGGTTTCAACTTTTTTAAATTTATGTGTCTTTATTTGTTTATCAATATTAAAACATTCGGGTTTGTTTAGAATGTTATAAATTTTATGTATATTTTTATTAAAATATTAATATTTATTATTTTGTATGTTCCTTAATATTTTTATTTATTTATTATTAGATTACTTTATTTTTATTATTTTTAATTCTGTTTACTTTAATGTATATATATTTTTATTAAAACATTAATATTTATTATTTTGTATGTTTAATGTATTAATAATTTTTATTTTATTAATGTGTATTAATAATTTTATTTCAAATCTATTTTGCAATGTTAAACTATTTTGATAATTTATTAGATGTACTTATATTTTTTTGAAAATTATATAAGGCGAATTTAATGCCGAATTTGTTTCCAAATTTTTTGACCTCGCCGAACTTCATCCAAATTTCATAGTTGTCAAACTCGAACCTTGTGACTTAGCTGGGAAGCACTTGCAAGACTTTGCACGAGTAGTAGATTATCAGGAGGCTGGTCAAATCACCAATGATTTAAGCTACTAATTGCATCTACTGCTCAACTGTGACTGCAAACTGCTAGTTGAAGACTTATCATTACAATACTTCCAATGCTCAACTGTTGCCTAGCAGGCCACATCCATCAGTGGCATCTTCCATGGGCTGCTTAATGACCACCATGCTTGCAGATACCGATTTAATACATTCTAGGTCAAGTGCCGTTTTGTCTTTATTCTCTTGGTGTTCTATCAATCATAGTGGGCCTGATGACTATTGAGCTGTTCCCTCCAGACAATTATCACACATGGAGGCTAAAAATGAGATAACTATTGCAATCTAAAGGTCTTTGACAAATGTTGAATGATAAACAACCTGAATTTACCAAGGAATTTGAAAATTTATCTTATAGAAACAAACTAGATGAAGCCACGGGGCTCATACATTTGTATGTATATAATAATTTGATTCATGTTATAGAGTGCAAAAAATCTGACCATGTTTGGGACAAACTTGATGGATTGTGTGGTACGTCAATGTGTTCTGAATCTTGCAATTAGAGGCAGATTTGACATTACACTCAAGAAATTTTTTCTAGTATTCAGGATTACCTTTCATAGTTCAAATTGCTTTTGTCACAAATGAAAAGATGCATGTGTTGATGATGAATATATCTTCTTGATTTTGTCAAAGTTAAGAGGTACTTACCAAATGTCTTCATGTACTTTCTATTCTACTATGGATGCCTTGGGAAAAGAACATAAATTGCCTACCTTTGAGTTTTTTGAGCGTCTTACTAGGGAGTAGGCCAAGCTGATTTAGATGAATGCACTTCCTAGTTTTAAGAGCCAAGCATTGATGGCTTAATCTTCGAAGTGTAGAGGAAAGAATAAGAAGCTTGAGAAAAAATCTCCTTTAGGTAGTGAGTCTCCCTCCAAACTAAATTATAATAATTAGAAGTCCACTTCTACTTCTAACTGAGGAGAATCTTTCTTAAAGTTCAAGAAGGAGAAATGAGATCCTTGTTCATTTTGTGGAAAATTTGGGCATGATGAGTCTCGTTGTTTCAAGAGGCTAGAGGTCCCACTGGAAGCTACGTGGAGACATAATATTTCAGTGCCTAAGTCTTCTTCCAAAAGCAAAGGCATGTTCTTTCTGCATGCATTTTGCATTCATCTGCAAATAACTCAGTTCTTGATTTGGATGCTTCATATCACGTGAGTAATTCACATGATCTTGATTCTATTTTTGATAGCAGGTCTTCTAGATTGCTGTGAGAAACTTTTCACAAACTTGAGTTTTGGGGACTGGATCCATTTAGATGCAGGATGGTTGCATTGAAGATTTTCTTGTTCCTAATATTTCAATGAATGTTCTTTTCATAGTTCAGTTTTGTCATTCCAGGGATGGAGAAATAATTGAGTTTACTCCACATGATGTAACTATTTGATATATACATGATCTTGAGAAGGTTGTTGCGATACGTACAACAAATCATGAGGGCCGGTTGTATAGGTTTGATGGATTCAAGTCTTCATCAAGTTGTATTGTCCTCAGCTCAAAGCAAGACAATTAACAGCAATTGGTTGTCCTTTCCTTGGATTACCCAAGAGGAAGAGGACATAAAGCATCATTGGGTAAGAAACAAGGTCCTTGGCTTGATTTAAATTCTAATTTCAAGTTGAGTGCATGTCTTTTGATGCAACTTAAGTAAACTTAAGTTATTTCTAAGTCAACTTAAGTTATTTTAAGTTAGGCACGTCTTTTTAGGCAACTTAAGTGATGCCTAGCCAAGGGACTTAAGTTATCCCCTCTTTTATGTACTTAAGTGACTTAATAAAAAATATATGACAAAAAGCCAAGGTGGCCCCCCAGATTCAAAGAGTTTCATTGGTGCACATTTTAGGTTTTTATTTTGGAGTGTTGGATTAAGAGGTGGAATATCAAGGGTGGAGATTGATTTATCTTTTTAGAAGGTGCTATAAAATACCCTAAGGGCTCATTTAGAGCTCATTATGTGATGAAGTTTTCTGTTGTTTCTGCTGCATCTTAGCTTGAGGATTGAAACCCTTAAGTATCCCTGATTTCGGTGAGAAACAAGGGCTCTCCCTAGTCAGAAGAGTGTGTTTCGGTGGAAGAACTCCGGTATGTGAAACCCTAGCGCATTGCTAATTCTGGGCTGCAAGTATTGATCAGGTTTGGAGGCCAAATTGAGGGCAATATCAGTGGTGGAGACTCAGATCTGGGGACATTTAGTGCTGCAGATCATCCATTTCTTGGTTTTTGTGGGACTGCTGCAAGGAGCAGCTAGAACAGACTGTTTGACAGTCATTTTGGGAGTTTAGTGCTTGCTATTTTGGACAGATAAGGTTTGATGAAGTACATAAATAAATCTGAGGTATTCTTGTGCCTAAATCTGTCTATTTTCCTGTCTTTATCTCAGAGAAATTAGGGAAAATCAGACATGCTTTTCTGAAAATTCTGGGTTATTTTGAAATGATTTCTGATCATAATAACAATCAGAAAATAATTTTAATGATTCTATATCTGATTTGAAATCTGAGATGTATTAAGAATAATCTGATGCAAAGTTCATTTCTAGATTTATGCCTTAGTTGTAAAATTTTTTTGTTAACAGACTTGTGCCCTAGTTTGCATATTTTATTGTTTTCTTTTTAGTATCCCATTTGGGGATATTATAGTGGTATCAGAGCTGCAAGATTTTGCAGCCTACTGGGTTTTATTGCATGCGAGGAAAAGGTGATCACAGTCTGGAGAAATTTAAAGGAACAATGGCAGGTTCAGAGAAACCCCCATCATCAAGTGAAGAAGCAATACGGATGTTTTCAGACATGATAAGACTCCTAAACGATAACAATCTCTATTTGAGTCAGTTGGCTCATAACACAACTAATGATAGGACATTGGTGCATAGAGAAGAAGGAGAAAGCAGCAAAACTACAAACAGTAAGGCAGGCTCAGAGCAACCCCCATCATCAAGTTAAGAAGCAAAACAGATGTTTTCAGACATGATAAGACTCCTAAATGCTAACAATCTCTATTTGAGTCAGTTGGTTCATAACACAACTAATGATAGGACATTGGTGCATAGAGAAGAAAGAGAAAGCAGCAAAACTTCAAGCAGTAAGGCACATTCTACAGATAGATCCTCACAGCCAGACCATTTATGCCTACTTTTATACATGAGGATGAACATGCACAAGTAGAACTGGTGGAGGAAAATGAGGACGCTGAAATATTAGCTAAATATCAAGCGCTGGGACCAGATTTCCAGTCATCCATCTCTTTCAAGGACTACTGAAAAGTCACCAAACACACAAGGCCTAGACAAAATCAGAACAATCAAGGAAAACAAAATTATGGGTTGCAGAAAAAGGTGGGAAGTTTGTCTATACCTAATTTTGATGGATCAACTAGATGTGCAACAAGAGCTCAGAAATTGGACACCCACTTTGCCTTGAACCAAATGAAGGAGAGTGATGCCATAAAATTTGCTACACCTTGAAGAAGTTGCACATGAATGGTGGTATCAAGGTTTAGTAACACAAGGACATGGTGCCATAGTGTCTTAAGACCAGTTTTGTACTACATCGATGGAGAGATATAACTGAAAGGATTTAGAGGCATATTCTAGAGAGTTTGCTCAATTTAAACAGGTTGGCACACTTGATGCATATATTTTAGAATTTCAGTGATTATCAGTTATGGTTACTGATATGTCTGAAAGGAGATTGATTTTTTGGTTGATGGAGGGTTTGGCTAAGCCTCTTAAAGGTTAGGTCAAAGATTTTGACCCACCATCCTTGCAAGATGCTATTAAGCATGCAAGGAATATGGAGTTATCCACACCACAGGCTAGGTTTCCCAACAAGTTTCCTCAAAGATCCTCACCATAAAATTAGCCACAGAAAAAGGACAAGAAACCTGAATATACCAAACCAACAGGACAGATATCTAAACCAACCGGTGGGACAACTCGTGATACAAGGGATGAGTTGAGATGGAAGAGGCTTTGTTTTGAATGTCATGAGCCTTGGACACTTGCACATAGGTGTAAGAGTGGGGGCAAAGCCCATTGGATTGAGGTCTGTGAGGAGCCTAGTGCTACTGAGTTGGAGGAGACAATTTCAAGATGAGCAACAAGAGAAAACATATGGAGATTCAGACTTGATGAGCATTAGGATGATTTCGCACAAATAGAGGGTGTGATAGCAACTCTCTCTACCACTCCTCATTATAGTGCTTTTAGAGTTAAGGGTGTTGTGTAGGGACAACGAGGAGTTGTATTTTTTGATAGTGGGGCTACCTACAACTTCATTAATGCATCCTATGTGAAGAAGTGGGGTTTGAAAGTTGAGGAGCATGAAGGTTTCTATGTGAGGACAACAAATGGTACATTGCGTTGTGCACCTCTTGTTCCACAGTTGACCATGGCATTGGGTAATTACACCTTTATAGATGACTTTTATGTGATTGACATTGAGGAGACCAATGTTGTTTTGTGTGTTCAGTGGTTGCATACTATAAGTCCATATCTGAAAGACTTTAAGACTATGCAATTGAGTTTTACAACACATGGTAAAAGGGTGGTATTAAGGGGCTTATCTTCAGATGCACCTAGAGTTGTTTCAGCTAGGAGAATGGAGAGAATTTTTTGACATTCAGAGGATGAGTGGGTAGTGCAGTGTTTTATTAAAGGTAAATCTATAGATACCAGACATCAAGGATATCATGTTGACATACAGGGCTTGTTGGACAAGCTTAGCTTGGTGTTTTCAGATTTACTTGTAATGTCCCCTCATAGGACCTTACTCAATTTGTTCACGGACTCCCAATCATAATTTGGACTCATAACATCCAGTGAGAAATAATTTTAAGTTTGTCTTGCTCCTTATAATTAATATCATAATAAATTGGTTATCCCTATTTGATGCGCTCAAACGGCCACACATATATATAGTATTCCTACATATATAAGACTTGCTGATGCTCCTTCTGGCTTTATAGAATTCAGATATATTCTTTTATAATCAATGTTAGTTCTTTGATGCTTGTCAACCAACAATATGGATGTTTTGATCCCATATAATTTCTAATTTTGTCACTCTATCTATGATCCTATGAAGGATGCTCAACATTGATAGACGACAAACTCTCTCCAAAAATATCTTCCAAGAAATTGATCTATTGCCCATGGTGCCCAGTTGATTGCATATTCCATGGTATTAGAAGTCGTGTGTCTTCCTTATTGCCATTATATTTTGATAATACTGGTTGCCCTTATTACTATGGGTCTTTCTTATCGATTGATTTTATATATATGATCACAATGCCTAATAGTTGACTCAAAGATGGATGTCTCAAGCTATCCACATGACAACAAGGGAATTCACTTATATGGATGTCCCTTTCCTTGGATCATGGGTGATATGAATCCCTCTCGTGTTCATAAGTCTGCAGTGTATAGGCATCTGGTACATGAACAATCTCTATTCCTCAATTATGCCCTCGACTCTCAAAGTATACATGATGTTGACAACAATGGATTACAATCAGTGTAAAGTGATGAACGGTGATATCGACGGATACAACTTCAGGGCTTGTTTCGATGATGGTTGATTATTGATCAAGTCCCCTGTGATGTGTTTTTGATATCACTCTGTGAAGGTATGTGCGATACTGCCTCCAAGTATCACAATGAATTAATAGTTTTACAGCTTCTAATGGTATTGCTTGTTGTATGTGCTCATAGACTATTGTCATCTTCGTATCTAGGATCGTCTTCTTCCTTCCTGTTTGACTAGATGTTGTCAGTCTTATGTGTCGTTGAGTAGTCTTAGCATTTGCTGATTAGGTTTCCTTCCTATATGCTAGTGAATAGGTATGATGCGAACCACCTATGTCAGACTTCCATTTACCATGCGCGTCAATCTTTCCTTCTTTCTTTTATGATTCACATGTTGATTCCATCATTTCCCCCCTTCTCTCATTTTCCTTAATTTCCATGTTTGTATATCTCGTGTGTGAAGAGGAGACCGACTGTTCATGTTATGGGTCGTGACCATACTCACGACCTTCCAATTGCTGTTGATTCCATTTGTTAATGTTCATTAACATTATATATATATATATAAACTATTAAGGTTGACAATATTTATCGATTGGTAATATCAATTTTGGGCATGTTCTCTTGATCATAAAATGTTGACAATATCATTGCCATGGAGATAGAAAAAATGGTTCGATATACCTTATTAATATTATTAGTTTGTATTTATTGATTAATTATATATTGGTTAATATTATGAATATTAGTTAATAATATTAATATTATTGATTGATATGATATTGATTAATTATATGTGGATTAATATTATCATATTGATTATTTATATATTAATCTATATATTAGTTAATAATATAAAACAGATAATATAATTAGTTATTATTAAATTATTTGAAAAGCAAGATATTACATTAGTTCTCTATTAAAATCTTCATTTATTATTATTATTTAGTTCTCTATTAAAAGCGAGGAGCACATTGAGAAGTTAGGTGGGCTCATCATCAGCTTGCACAAAAAACGGACCGAGTTACTCAAGTTAGCCTAGATTGCCTTGCTGTCCCATAGGCTATGTTTAGCCTTGTGGACGTAAAAATTTTCTATCTATCTATTTATCTTTATTTATATTCATTAATATATTATACCATATTGATTTATATATATTATTTCAATATCATAGTTATATCATAATTAGCTATTTATTTATAAATCTATTAATATTATTATTAATTTTAATACTTTAATTTTATTATCTATTAAAACTCTATTTGGGATGGGGACATGACAGTCCACCCTTCCTCAAAATTGCTTGCCCTCAACCAATTTTGATTTTTAAACAAAACCTTTTATTTGAGCAGCATTTGCAGCTTAGATATTATCTCATTTATCTATTTATCTTTATTTCCATGATCACGGGGTTAACGGGGGACATGATAGTCCTACCCTCCCAAAATTGCTTGCCCCCAAGCAATGTCAATTCTATTTAATAAAAGCGCTTCTCTATGCAACTTTTAATTCTATCTCAACTTGTAAAGTTGTCAAGTTTGTAATCATAAACTAGTTTCCTCTTTTATTGTCAGAGTGAATAGCTTGTCTCCGTTCATGATCTCCCATTCATGTCTCTGGTCCACTCTACTCATATTCTCGTATTCTAGATTAGCCGAAATAGAACTACATATATGAAATATATACATGCACATTAATGTATGAAGACATGAAGCATAGACAAAGTAGAGACATATATGAAGACACAAATATACACGAAGTAGGCACATTAATGCATGAAGATACGAAGCATACACAATGTATACACTTAATGCAAGTATTGCTACATTTATTGACCAAACCCTATAATAGGTTTGTGTTAGGAAAAATGTATTTCATCACTATGCTCTTGACTCATAAATCTTGCAATAAGGAACACAAATTAGTATATATATAAATTCAAAAATGTGAGTATACTATTGGATGTATATAATAAGAAGCCTAAAAAAAATATTAGAGAACATTATTTAGAAATCCTGTAGACATAAATCAAATTTAGAAATAACATTGACCATTGTTCTTTTATTAAGTTTAGAGATTTCATATTATATTATTGGTATGTAAAAATCATTATTTGTATGGAACATATCATCTTAGAGTTGGACAAGGAAACCTTTAATGGTTACTTTGCTTCCCTAAACATGCCTTCATCTTAACATTATCTTACATCGTAAAGGAATGTCAGGCAGATGTAGTGGGGTCCCTTGACTCGATTAGTCTAAGCCCAAGAGTGGAATCCATCCCTCTTGCTTTAGCCATCAGCCCTACCCTCTTACCTACTCTCCTCCCTCCAACTATGATGGGGCTGTTGGAATTATTTGCCGTTGCACCAAAAGCTCGAACTGTCAATGCCCAATACAAATGTCAGATTTAACCCGATCCACAGGAAGCGGTTAAGCCATGTCACGAATCTCCGAGGAGGTGTTGACCACCAAGTCAACAATCTCCCCCTCAGCATCGACTGAGCCTTCAGCACCCACTGAAGGGAGACTTGAACCCGTGACCCAAGGCTCTGATACCAATTGTTGGAATTATTTGCCGTTGCACCAAAAGCTCGAATTGTCAATGCCCGATACAAATGTCAGATTTAACCCGATCCACGGGAGGGGGTTAAGCTAGGTCACGAATCTCCAAGGAGGTGTTGACCACCAAGTCAACAGAGGCAAATTTATTATTAGATTTTTCTCATCACAAAGGAATGTTAGGACATTGTAGCGGGGTCTCTTGACTCGATTAGTCTAAGCCCAAGAGTGGAATCCATCCCTCTTGGCTTAGCCATCAGCCCTGCCCTCTTACCTACCTGGTCCCGCCTCCAACTATGATGGGGTGAATTTATTATTGTTATTATTAATATTATTATTATGATTATGATTATTTTTATCACAAAGGAATGTTAGGGAGACGTAGTGGGGTCCTCAGCTCATATAGCCTAAGTCTAGAGGGAAACTCATCCCTCCTAGCTTCACTTAGGGATCAACCTTATACCCTCTTACCTACTCTCTCTCCCTCCAACTATGATGAGGTGAATTAAAAATTCATTATATTAACATTAATTGTTCACATATCTATTTTGTACTGATTGATAAGTTCATTCCAATAATGGATGGATGAAAAATTATCTTAATCATCATATCCAATAGTGCGTACATGTTCCTTGATTCTTTGCCTTATCTTCGTGATCAAACTTTGTTCCTATATGCAAATCCTTGTTTTATCTTCACCCTACAGGATGGCAAGGTCATGCTTTGATGCCACTATAATGTCCCCTCATAGGACCTTACTCAATTTGTTCCTGAACACCCAATCATAATTTGGACTTATAACATCCACTGAGAAATAATTTGAAGTTTATCTTGCTCCTTATAATTAATATCATAATAAATTGGTTATCCCTAATTGATGCGCTCAAAAGGCCACACATATATACAATATTCCTACATATATAGGACTTGTTGATGGTCTTTCCGTCTCTATAGAATTCATATATATTCTTTTATAATCAATGTTGGCTCTTTGATGCTTGTCAACCAACAATATGGATGCTTTGATCCCATATAATTTCTAATTTTGTTACTCTATCTATGATCCTATGAAGGATGCTCAGCATTGATAGATGACAAACTCTCTCCAAAAATATCTTCCAAGAAATTGATCTATTGCCCATGGTGCCCAGTCAATTGCATAGTCCATGGTATTAGAAGTCGTGTGTCTTCCTTATTGCCATTATATTTTGATAATACTGGTTGCCCTTATTACTATGGGTCTTTCTTATCGATTGATTCTATATATATGATCACAATGCCTAATAGTTGACTCAGAGATGGATGTTTCAAGCTACCCACATGACAACAAGGGAATTCACTTATATGTATGTCCCTTTCCTTGTATCATAGGTGATATGAATCCCTCCTGTGTTCGTAAGTCTGCAGTGTATAGGCATCTGGTACATGAACAATCTCTATCCCTCAATTATGCCCACGACTCTCAAAGTATACATGACGTTGACGACAATGGATTACGATCAGTGTAAAGTGACGAACAGTGATATCAATGGATACAACTTCAGGGCTTGTTTTGATGATGGTTGATTATTGATCGAGTCCCTTGTGATGTGTTTTTGATATCACTCTGTGAAGGTATGTGCGATACTACCTCCAAGTATCACAATGAATTAATACTTTGACAGCTTCTAATGGTACCGCTTGTTGTATGTGCTCATAGACTCTTGTCATCTGCGTATCTGGGATCATCTTCTTCCTTCTTGTTTGACTAGATGTTGTCAGTCTTATCTGTCGCTGACTAGTCTTAGCATTAGCTGATTAGGTGTCCTTATATGCTAGAGAATTGGTATGATGCAAACTGCCTATGTTAGACTTGCATTTACCATGCGCACAGATCTTTCCTTCTTTCTTTGATGATTCACATGTTGATTCCCTCATTTCCCCCCTTCTCTCATTTTCCTTAATTTCCATATTTATATCTCTCGTGTGTGAAGAGGAGACCGACTGTTCATGTTATGGGTCGCGACCATACTCACGACCTTCCAATTATTGTCGATTCCATTTGTTAATGTTCATTAACATTATATATATATACTATTAAGGTTGACGATATTTATCGATTGGTAATATCACTGTTCGACATGTCCTCTTGACCATAAAATGTTGACGATATCATTGTTGTGGAGATAGAAAAAATGGTTCGATATTCCTTATTAATATTATTAGTTTGTATTTATTGATTAATTACAGATTGGTTAATATTATGAATATTAGTTAATAATATTAATATTATTGATTGATATCATATTGATTAATTATATGTGGATTAATATTATTATATTGATTGTTTATATATTAATCTATATATTGGTTAATAATATAAAACAGATAATATAATTATTTATTATTAAATTATTTCAAAAGCGGGATATTACATTACTTCTATTAAAGTCTTCATTTATTTTTATTTATTTATATTCATTAATATATTATACTATATTGATTTATATATATTATTTCAATATTATAGATATATCATAATTAGCTATTTGTTTATAAATCTATTAATATTATTATTAATTTTAATACTTTAGTTTTATTATCTATTAAAACTCTATTTGGGATGGGGACATGACATTACCCCATTGTTTACCTCCAAATTGTGGTTTTGAGCATGTCATTGAGCTTGTGGATAGCAAGTTAGTTGTCATAGATCCTTACCATCATCCTAAACGGCTCAAGGATGAGATTGAAAGGACTATTTGAGAGTTGTTGGATGCAGGACGTATATAGCCCAGTTCTAGTCCTTTCGCTTCTTCTGTTGTCTTGGTGAAGAAGAATGATGGAACTATGAGGATGTGCATTGATTATCGTGCACTTAATAAAAAGACCATTACGAACAAGTATCCTATTCCACGTATTGATGAGTTGTTGGATGAGCTACATGGAGCAATCTATTTTTCCAAAATAGATCTTCAATCAAGATACCACGAGATTTGAGTTCGGGAGCAAGATGTACACAAAATTGCTTTCAGGGGCCATTATGGACATTTTGAGTATTTGGTGATGCCGTTTGGATTATCTAATGCTCCAACCACTTTTCAGTCTTGTATGAACCATGTGTTCAAGAAGCAATTGTGGAAATTTTTGTTGGTGTTCTTTGATGACATCCTAGTGTATAGCAAGACATGGGAGGAGCATCTTCGTCACCTTGATGAGGTATTGAAAATTTTGGCAGCTAATTCCCTTTTTGCAAAAGCTTCTAAATGTGAGTTTGGTATGTCTGAGCTATTGTATCTTGTACATGTCATTGGGAATGGTGGAGTTAAGGCACACAGTGAAAAGATTCAAGCTATACTTGACTGGCCACCAGATTTTGCCAATATCTTGTGGGCAGCATATTCACAGTGAGGACTGATCATAATAGCCTCAAGTATTTCATGGAACAAAAAGGTTTGAACGAAAGACAACAACGTTGGGTAAGCAAGTTTCTAGGGTATGATTTTGACATTGAATTTGTTAGAGGGAAAAATAATGTTGTTGCTAATGCATTATCTAGAAATCCTACATTTTGTTCACTTTCAGAAATTTCAGCCACTTGGAAGGATCGCATACTAGCAGAATATGCCAAAATTAAGCATGCTTGTGACATTTTAGATGGTAAAATAGACGATGAAAGGTATAAGGTGCTGCAAGACATCATCTATTACAGGGAGAGAATCTATCTAGTATCTGAAAGTGAATTTAAATACAAAATTCTTGCTGCTGTTCACAACAATCAGCTGGTTGGTCACCTTGGTTATTTGAAGACATACAAATGTATTCGTGAAAGATTCTCATAAAAGGGAATGAAAGATGATGTTCTTAAACATTTGAGAGAATGTGTTGTATGACAAAGAAACAAGGCTGAAACTTTTTTTCTAGCAGGGTTGTTACAACTACTTCCAATTCCGAATCAGAAATGGGAGCAAATATCAATGGATTTTATCATAGGGCCGCCTAAGGTAAATGGTAAAGATTGTGTTTTTGTTGTAGTGGACAAACTTACAAAGTATGCTCATTTTATGCCTATGCCTTTCGAATTCAAAGCACCACAAGTTGCTGGCTTGTTTTTTGAGCAAGTTTTCAGATTGCATGGAGTGGCAAAGAGGATTGTAAGTGATAGAGACCGCATATTCATTAGGACTTTTTGACAAGAATTGATGAAGTTTGCTGAAATAGAACTTGACCATAGCACAAGTTATCATCCTCAAATAGATGGTCAAATTGAAATTGTAAACAAGTGGCTTGAAGGCTACGAGCAACAAAAATCATGGGCAAAATGGCTGCATTTGGCAGAATTTTGTTACAATACTACATATCATATGAGCATTGGCATTACACCTTTCAAAGCTTTGTATGGTTACGAAGCTTCTACATTTGTGGATTTGGTCTTTTCGGACTCTAGAGCTTCAAAAGCTCTTTAGTGGGCTAAAGAAAATCAAGATATCTTCAAAGCACTCAAGCAGAATATATAGATTGCACAGGAACAACCGAAGAAATATGTGGATCGTCATCGAGTTGAGAGGTCTTTTGAAGTGGGATACTTGGTATTTGTGCATCTTCAACCTTATAGACAATCCTCATTGAAGATGAGTGGGGCTGAAAAGCTTAAACCCAGATTTTATGGACCTTTCAAGGTGACTAAGAGGATTGGTGAGGTAGCATATGAGCTGGAGCTGCCATCCACAAGCAAGATTCACAATGTATTCCATGTGTCATGCCTGAAAAAAGGCACTTGGATAGCATGTGACACCGTCAACTGAGTTACCCCCCATGGATGAAGAGGGCAAATTAATACTTATACTAGAAACAATTTTACAAGTAAGGGAGAAAAGGCTAAGGAACAAGGTAATTTTTGAATATCTTATCAAATGGAAAAACTTGCATTCAGATGATGCCAAATATACTCTTCCTGATTGGTTTCTGCTATCTTAGAGTTGATAGCATTTCTTGCCAAAAGTAGATCATCATATACTTTCTTGAGCTGCTCAATAAAAGTGGGCCCTTTGGCTTTTAGATCTTTTACCCATTCTCAAGTGATTCTTTTGTAGAGCTGTCCTTGTGTACTTTGTTCGCCATTTCTTTCCCAACTGCAGAGCTTGGGTCAAGGGAGGCACTTGCCTTATTGATAGGCTGAGGTGAACAATCCACTAGATATTTCACACAACTTATAATTGGATCTACAACCATCTTCCATTCATCTTTATTCTGTTTATATTTTTCAGTTCACTTCTCGAACATTGAGGTTGTTACTTGGAAGTGATTTACATCCCCATCTCTGCTAGGAGGCCAAAATTGACCTTGGTCATCTTGTAGTCAGCTACCTTAGCTTGACTAGGTTCCTTTTTAGCAAAGGGGCATGCAATTTCTACGAACAAGTGCCTAGAACCATTGTTCTCTATCAGGCTTGACGTGGTCTTCATCATTTTGGGCTTTGGAGTCCTTTGTAATAATTGACCAATAATATTATCATCTAGTAAATTGTCTAGTACTATTTTCCTTTTCTTAGATAGTGTATTTTCCAATCATGAAGGAGAAGAGGAGTTGCCAATAGCTTGAGCATTGGATTGATAATTTAGAGAAGAGAATTGTAGGGCTCTCCTGAATAGGGGGTTCCTAGTTACATTTTGCAAATTGAAAGGAAAAGATGGATGAGATTTATCCATCAAAGTAGCGTTGTTAGTCACATTCTAAGAGGGGTTTGGTTGTGGTCTAGATGAAGAACATTGATCTCCCTTTCTTATTCTTGTTCATTATTTTTCTCTTCTTCTTGCTCCTATTTTTCCACCCCATTGTCCTTGGGGGGACCATTTCCACAAGTTCTCTTAGGACTACTTTTCTCGGGAGGTTCTTCTCCTCCACTTCCTCCTGGTGCAACTATTCTTGGGCTAGAGTTGGCATCGTGATGTTCTTGTCTAACTAGGATTGCCCTATCCCCCTTCCTTTTTCTCTCCTTTGGTACACCTTTGAAGTTTCTGCCTTTTTCTTTGCATGCTAGATTTGAGTCCCTTTCAAGACTATGGTAGTTCTTGTCTCAAGGTATTGAGGCTCCTAGCTTTGCGCACTACGGGTTGTGTTTGAATGTGATAGGTATAGATGGATATCCTAATTCAGTCTGAAAGTTACAACTTGCTTCAGGGTCATTTTCATCCAATTTCTCTTCTTGACATCATAGTCATTAGTATAGTCTGCCCAATAATTTTCCATATGAGGAGAATGATGGAAACCAGTTCCTAGCTGCAAATTTTTCTTGACAAAGTCTTTTTGTCAAGAGGAAACCTCATTTCATAAGTTGAAATATTATACTTGACAATACCTCTCTCAATGTTTAGAGCATCTAATCGGGTTTGGCATGAAGAATGTCTAAGTCCAAGGTGAAATTGGATACTTGCCTTCTTTCTTTCTGCACATCTTTTCTTTACTCCAGCAACTTGTTTGTAGATTTCAATGAGGATTAATTTATCCTTTGCATATTTGGGTAATTTAAAAGGTGGGAATTGGATGAAATGGCTACCATATTTGTTCATTAATTGAATTGCCTAAGGTGAAATCCTTTGGCCTAAATCCCCGTGTAGTTCTCTGGCGAATTTTATGGTGAATGCATTATTCACCTTTCTAAACTTGTGGTAGCTCCTTTCTAGCTATAGATTAGGGTTGTAATCATATATTTGAATATGGTTGTCAAAAACCTCTATAGGTCGAAGTTGTGGCCGTTGTTTTGTGTATGCTAGGGCATAGAATAAGTAGGAAGACATGAAACTGAATTTATCTATATAGAAGGCAAAAATTATATGGTGCAACCTATCATTGATGAGGGTTGCCCGATAAATATTGTTGTCTTGCAACAATAATTTGCACAAAGAACATCTGATATTCAAAGTCATGGGTATTCACATTTCTCCTCAGTCAGTGAATCAACAGTAATATATCTGAAATCTTATCTCTAAAATGTGATTGGTGCAAATTCTTGGGCAATTGAGATTTTTGTTTTTTGTTAACAACAAACTACTCCCTTGCAATAGTGTTCATATAGTACCCTTTCTATTCACTAAACTAAGCTTGTGATGATGAGAAATCAAAGTCTACATAGACTTCTCTTTGGCAATTTGAAACATCCACTGATAGTTCCTCTATCTAAGGTGACGAAAATATTGTTGTTGTTTGTCCTTATTTCTCTGGAGTTAGGACCATAGTGGTTTATGCACCGAAGGACTAGGTTTGTGCATTGCACAATATTAGGGAATGCAATTGCTTCGTGTAGGCTACTTTTTGCTAGAATTTGAGTTATTGGGGATATATTTTGACTTTTAATACTTTCCTAGAATTCTCCTAAGTCTATATGGCCTAGTCTTGTGACACCAATTTTTGGCAATGTATTGGATAAGCTTGACAAATGCTTGTACTTGAGATACTTGTCCTTCATCTTGATTGAGTTCTTGCTCAAACTTATGTTTTTAGAGTCTAGGAAAATCAGGCAGACTAATGACTAGGGCATATAGTTTTTGGATTGAAAAGTTAAAAAAAATGCTCAATTTGAGCGGAGAGTGCATCTATTGGAGTATTAGGATAGTGAGCATACCGGTTTATAGTCTCTAAGAAAATCTCAGAGTCTACTGCAGTTAATCCCTTCGTTGTAATTTCACTTCTATGTGCTCCAAAACCCCCTATTCTTTCCCACAAATGCTTTGAAATGATTTAATTAGGGTTACTTTTCTCTTTTAACACTTGTTGATGTGAGTTTTATGCGACTACTTCAACATGCAAAATCAAATACTTTATTTTCTGGGATGAAACACCAAATCTACAACTCTCTCTTGAATAAGGATACTCATATGCTAAACAACGTCTATGAATTGTGTGATCAAATGAGATAACCCCAAGGTTCCTTCTAATTGTGGACTTTCACTCTGTTATAATGATGTGATATGCTGGGTATCACAAAGGGACTTACGCTATTCATTTAATGGCTATCAACTACTTCTAACCAAAGAAACTGCAAAGGGATAAGGTTTTAGAAAGATCAAATCTATTCCTAGAATGCAAGAATCTGTGAATGTCTTTGTGACTCTACTAGACTTAGTTTAGCCATCGACATCAACTAAGGTAGTGCGATTCTTTTAAGATAAATGTAAGATGTTCAAAGTACTACCATTCCTTTAACACCATCTATTGATGCATATCAATGTGCAAGCAATAATTGAACTAAAGCTCATAAATATGCCATTCGACCACACAAGGCAAACTTACAATCAACAAGCAGCTAGTGGTTTGGTCTAAGTGAGTTCGCCAAAGATGCATCCAAAAAGTCTTCCATTTGACTAAACAATATTTCTAATCAACATAAGCAAATCCTACTCTAAGTGAGGAAATGTAGAAACAATGTAATGCTTTGAACGTCACAAACATTTACCATGAAAACCAACAATGAAGAAGGAATAATTTTGGTAGTATTATAGCAACAATTTCAACAAGTCTCTCCCTCTACTTTAAAACTTATCTGATGAGTTACAAATGAGAAGGCCTTGGCCTTTTATAGTTGTTGAATTACAATGAGTGGCCAAGATCAATTCAAGATCAAGGACTCAGATTATGTGAACACAACCCTGGTACAACTATTAGCTACAAGCATTAAATGCTGAGCCAATTACAATTAAGCACCACCTTGTTGGCCAATAAGAAAATTACAATGCCTTTGATTGACCAAAGAGAAAATTGGTTAGGTAGAAGCTTATAAAAGAAGCCACCAATCAATGGGCCAATGATAAAATGCCACATGGGCTTACAACAAATCTTCCTTGAGAAGATAATTTCCTTTGACCTTTTCCCTATTAACAAATTCAATCAATCTAGACGTAATATTGTTGAGTTCTTCTATGCGAACACTTGGCATGATCTGATTGGTTGAAGATGAACGAGCACCACCTCAACATGCTTATCCTATAGACTTGATCAATCCTTTGGTAATAAGAAAATATCTCTTGATACTCAACATTATCAAGACTTCAAGTGTGATGGCTCATATTCCCAAATTGCTTCATCTTCTTGAAGTTGTCCTTTGAAGTTCTTCACCTTGAAACTTTCTTATTGACATGTTCATTAACTTGATCTTGTACTCTAAATCTTGATGTCTTCATGATGCCCTGACCATGGTCTTGCATTTGTAGAAATCATGTACTTCATGTAGTTGGATCGATCCAATTGAACTTGGATTTTTAAAGGAAGTTCAAGTTTGCCATGATTTCCTCTATCTTTGACTTGTAGACTTGATTACGATGTTGTACTTGCACTTTGAAATTCCATCTTGAGGACAAGAACCTGATTTTGAATTTGCATCTTTTTGATTTGATCTTCCACTTAGAAGCACCTTGTTTGATTGATGAACAACTTGTGGTTTGCTGGTGCATGAAGTCTTCACATTGTACTTTGCTTGAAATCCTTGTCATATTCCTTACATGTTATTGAATATCTCCATCTTGTACTTCAACTCGAGCCTTGGCTCCATATTCAGCCTCTATTTCACTTCGCAAAACAATATCACTTTGTTAATCATTTGAACTTCATATTTTGATATCTATTCGAGAGAGTTAGTGCTTACACAATTAAAGCTCATAATGACAAAATTTTCAATGATCATATTGTCTAATTCAAGATGCATGATTGAACTTCCTACCCTTAAGACTTGATTTTGTGTAAATGAATTGAAGAATTTAGATTCAAGCAATTCAAACACCAATTTGATCTCATTCGAACCCCTTAGCTATGATGCACTTACAGCCTTCGACTTGTCATGCAAGACCATATGGAGAGACACTTACCTCGCTATTAATGCCAAGATTCTGAATATAAAACTCATATGTGCAGATGTTTGAGCTTGTCAAAGTCTGATTTTCACTCTTCTAATTCAATGATCTTGCAATTCTGGTTTCCAATAACAAATTTGTGCTTATGTTTATGTTTTGTTTTGATTTCTTGATGCCCAACAAGTTCGAATTTGATCCACAACTTGATGATTTTCCACACACTTGGTTAATATCTTCCTAATTCACTTCTTCATCTGATTGAATTTGTGCCCTTCGATTGATTGCATACATCTCCTTAATGATTACAATTAGCATTTAATGTTGATCTTCTTCCCATGGTCGATTTGATCTATCCTCCCTTGAGCAAATTTGAATGCCCACAAGGTGGGTGTAATTGGCAAGTGAATAGGGCGCAACATGTGAATCGTGGTGGAGATTGAGACCAAATAAGACACACTCATGAATACCAAGGGCGGAAATTGGGAGGAAATAAGGCGCTAGGGCTGAACATAAAATATAACATTTAAGTATAAGAAACTTTTCCTGGGTTGGAATCAGGATCTTCACAACTTTCCACGCTTTCAGGTTAAAACTTTATCTCTTCTCGCTTTGCATCTTCACTCCATCCTTTTATACTTTGGATAATTCATTTCATCACAAATCTCTTGACATCATTTCCACATCCTTGACTAGCTTGGCCCAGCTCTCAGTCATATCCCTGACTGACTTGACTTGAGCGAGCCAAAGTTGCTCAAATTCATCTCTTAGACCCGAAGACTTGAAAATTGCCACTGAACTAAGACTACTTGGGACAACTACCCCACTGCCAAGCGGAAAGAGGGGGTCCTCATTTGCGGGGTGATGGTGTGAAAACCTCGCAACGACACCCTTGCATCAATTGATCTCCTTGGCTCTGAGAACTTTCAATTTTGGGTAGGTGGCTGCCCTTAGTGCCAACTTTTCAAAAATTACCTTTTGGAACAAAGAAACAAACTTTTGCTAGGTTTTTGAAACCTTGTCAGAGTTCGATAGAGGTTTCAAAACCTCTTTTATTTTTTGCTTCACTTATCTCTCCTTTGCTTCTTTCTTTTTGCTTCTAAAAAGTGTCAAATACTTGAACTGCAGAGTGAGTTATGCGTTGGTTGTCAGGCATCGACAAGCTTTTGAAAACCTTGTTTGTAACATGTCAAATCTAACTACCAGATAATAATATGAAATATTGAACAATTCATGAGAAATAAAAATTTCAATTTTAAATCTTTATAACATAATAGCTGCTTCCCTTTTCACGTGAAGATGAATAACTGTAAAGTTCATTATCTATCTAAAAGAAAGATATAATATCACTAGAATAACTAACTTCAAATGAGAGTTTAACTAACAATTTCCATTTCTGTAATGTCGAAAGAAAGAATTCAATAACTGATTTCACATAAAAAGGAAATTAATAGTGTTTCATTTCTTAGTTATAGAATAAAGGAAATCATTAACTGAAATAACTGTCAGAGCATAAACCATAGAACGTGATAAGCTTGATGGTTCAATCTTGATTGTCTTTACTTTGAGCTCCTGGTATCTTTAGGGGGAAACGAGTATCATCAGGGGTTTTTACCACCCAACCATTGATCTTGCGATTTAGGCTGAAATGGTCTCTCGCACAACTTCCTTGTGAAAGTGGCTTGGCCCTTCCGAGGGGATGTTGACACGAGATTCAATTTTGATGCCATTCAAGACTTGGTGAAAAACTCACAACTGTCATAGACAGTCAACCTATAGACATCTTTGCCTATCAGAGTGACCTTCCTAGCTAGACATTGCCCTACGGATTCTAGTGACTGACAGTTACTACTTGTAGCATGGTACCACCTTGGCCAAGGTTTTATAGGTGCAAGCACTGTACTTTGTGTTGTCATTGTCACCATCAAACTCGTATGTTGAGTCCTTTTAGACTCATTAAGGTCTTCGTGACCCATCCAAGATTCACCATCCATTTTTGACATTATTGGTCCATTGACCTAAGATCAGTACATATTGGCGTAAGCAGGACCTTTATGGTTTCCATGGTTAATGACTAGGTTACAGGGAGTACCTTCCCAATAGTTACCATTTTTATAACATTGAAGTATGATTGACAAAATAAGTCTTTCCTATTTTCCCTTCCTAGTATAGATTGGGAATCCCTTATCAAAATCCTGTTACATTTTTATATCTTGCTTTATGACCTAGTTGATCAGGTTTGAACCATTACCTTCCAAGAAGATGAGTTCACGTATTGGCTGATGACATGCTGTTATATTTTGATGATGATCCAAATTAGCCCATTCAGCATTAAAGAGATTTTCAGTACTATTGAACTATCAAGTTTATCATATTAGATTAAGTAAATAAATAAACACTTCTAATGTACGAGGCAACTACTTATGAGGCAACTCTTGGTGCAAGTATAGATTAAGTTCAATGATAGAAGGTTAGGGTGTTATCGACCACCATGCAATAATAATGACAAGTCAGACACCAATTTGGATTCAAAACTGATAAGCATTTCATATCTAATATACAGATTCTTAACCAATATACAAACTTACAATAGGAATATGGATTCGTAACTAACATGCAAACTCATACTGGTATGCAGATTCATACAAACATGCATGTTCATACCTGTATTCAGATTATAACTGACACACACACACACACACACACATATATCAAAGTAACGAGAATCAGAATCGGCAAGGGCGAATCGAATCACGAATTGGCCATGAATCAGCAAATTTAAAAAACCCTTGAAATTTAGAGATTTTAACAATTTAAAACTTATTTCATGCACCCTTTATTGAATATAACTTAAACACACTATAACATCATCAAATAGAAACTAACATACATAAACAAGGAACATAAATGATAAATCCATCACATACGTTACACGTAAAATGTAAATTGTAGCTGAAGTAAATAGAAATCATAGGATCATAATGAGTCAAATCATAGAATGTATGTAAGATGAAGATCCATAAGACATCAAATCATAACTATGTCTTAGGTAGCCTTTGTTGGTTGTTGTTTTCAAGTCTGTCTGTTGAGAAGTCATGTCTGTCTGGGATTTTGGCGAGATCTAAGCTAAGATTGTCATAGAGATGGGATTGAAACCAAGTGATTTTTGATAAAATGAGTTAAAACCCTTTGAGAATCCTTTTGCCAGCCTCAATTTGATCTTAGAAAGCCATGACAGATTGTGGGAGGTAACCCTGCTGAAGGCTTGCTGAATCCTGAAATTTGGCTAAGTCTGGAATTTTTTGAAAACCCCCAAAATCTAGAATCTGCATCTTAACTCCTGTGAAGCTGGAATCTATCTCAAACATCCTGAAAGTATTTATACAAATATAACTTAAAGTATAAGAAATTAAATAAATCAGACTTATACTTAAATGTTATATTTGTTTAAATCCTCCCGCCCCTTGGATCAATCTCCTCTACAATGATCAGAAAGACAAAAAACAACATTAAAAAAAGATGTGTTTTTTAAAAAATTTGAGTTGACTTTTTCGCTACCCACAAGGCCAATTTTTGGCCATTTTTTCAGGTGATTCTGGCGATTTTCTCAATGAATCAGTGAATCAGCGATTCAGGCGATTCATTGCTAAAAAATCGGCAGGCCTGAATAGAATCGCTAAACCGGCGATTCAGGCAATTTTTTGGTGATTCTTGTTTATATATATATATATAAACTGAGTGCCACCTCACATATTGTAGCATCCTTTTAAGGTGTACTAGGTCATTAAAGGTCAAGATGTTTTGAACACTAAGTTGAATTACTATGTGAATGATTGTAGATTGTTTCATATCTGAATGCAACTTATTGGAATACAACTATGGATGATATCAATGATATGCAAATTCCCATTAAACAGTTCTCAAGTTAAGGTTTAATCCTGTAAATCGGTAGAGGAGTTTATTCCTTGGTTTTATTCTATTCAAGGATTCGACTAACTTAGAAATCTTTTCATTCATATACATGCCGTTAATGGTCATTGATGCCTTGCCGCTTCCAACACTCAAAATGTCCTGGAATCTTCAAAGCAAGTAATAGTAAAGATATTAGAACTTGGTTCCCGTTGATGATATTCTATGAGACTTAATCTTATAATTTCTTTTAATATAAAAAAAACACAAAGGAGGTTTTCTTTCAATGTTTGATAAGGATAAATTGATTGTGAGAATTTTCAATAAGAACAAAATGCTTAACTCTTGTGCCCTGAGATTAGATTTCTCAAAAGTGATAATGATAGTTTGTACGCATTGCATGAATGATCATACTATATGTTCGATAATGACAAGGTTGTTTGGAGTATACAGTAATATGAATCCCAAAATGCGCTAGTATAAGTCTTGTGATCAGGGGTAATGATATTCTAAAAGCATGACATATAGCTTAGTCATCATAGTCATCATGATCAAAAGCTGAAATGGGATGCAAGAAATTGGATTCAACAACATGCCCAATAATGATAACATAGACTAGTTCATTGGATTGAATGATAACGTGAATGATAAGAAATAAATTCAACAACATACATGATATAATATCTCCTCATGGGCATAATTTACGAAGAGGATACGCTTGCCTGATTCACATGAAAGGATTACAAATTCTTGACGAGCTGAGATGAACTCCATAACCAAGCTGAGACTTTGTGAGGCTAGAATGGAGGTGATGTCCCAAAAGATTACACTCTGTCCCCCAAAAGTTCATTGTCATTTTTTTTTATTGAATTCAGTCCCAATTTCCTACATGATTCGATTCCTCCCCGTTACTGAATTCATGCACACCACCTCCCCTGATGGAGCATAGTGGTTTTTGTTTGAAGAGATCCCCACCAAAAGATACACCCATTGCAATAGAAGAAAGTCGTCAAAAAGAATCAGTAGGTTCTTTTCCCTGAGATCTTGAAGAAAACATTCATTATGAAAAAACACCATTATAAGTCGCCACCCAAGAATTTAAAAGAAGTCGAATATTTCCTGCTGCCCATGTAAGAGAGGATGTCATGATATGGAAGGAGGAATTCTTAATTTAAAACCAATCATAAGTCCCGTTCGAAGACTCTTTAAATATTATCATTTTATGAATCAACAATATATATGCACACACACACACACATATTTATTCAAATTCGTCTTTATACATATATATTAGAAATGATAAAGATTATCAAGCTTAGATTCAACTTCTTATATGATTGATAGATCTTTTCGGTCTGTAGCCGAATAATACATAATGAATTGAAATCATGATTTCCTTTAATTGTAAAGACAGTATGGTTGTTACTCATATCTATATACAACTTCTTATATGGTTGATAGATCTTTTCGGTTTGTAGCCGAATAATACATAATGAATTGAAATCTTGATTTCCTTTAATTATAGAGACGGTATGGTCGTTATTCATATCTATATGTTGATGTTTGTAGCATCGGTCAGATAAATAATAATGACTATATGATTATTATGAGAAATGATTTATTATATATATACATATATATCAATATATATAATAATTGATATATATATATATATATATATATATATATATATATATATAAAGTTAGATTATAATTATTTTCATAATAACTAAATAATTAAATTGATAAAATAAATTAATGAATAGACATGTCCCTTCATGGGACATGTCTCTTCTTGTCCTTGTCATGTATAAATACAAAGAGATCGATGCATTTGGAAGACACATACAATTATAGCAGTTCTGTTGCATTTGCAATGATCCTAAAATCTTAACATGGTATCAGAGCCAAGTTGCAAATGTAAGAGAGTAGTTTGTTGATGGTGAATGTGTGATTGTCTCAGAAAATACAGTCTTAGTATGAGGACCATATCTCACAAATTCACCGTTGGATTTTGCTGAATTTTGGATATTTTGGTGTAAACAAATTTAGAAGAATCTCACTGGAGCGATTGGAGAGAAAATGTCAGGTTCAAAAGTTATGACCGACTATGTACCAGTCTATGCAAAATCTGTAAAAGAGCGAGGTTCCTTCTTTAAAAGCCTAACCGCTTGAAGGGAGGTCCGATCATATTGAAGGTTGTCATAGTATATAGAACCTTTGGATATTCAAGACAGGTCATGTGAAGAATTATGGTAATGTTCAAGAACGGCGACATCATTTTGTGAATTTGCATGGTATTTTCTATATGGGCTCACCTTGCAGAATGAAATACTTGAAATTTATAAAAGATAAGTATTTCATGTTTTATTAATATACATATTTTTTAAGTTTGTAATTCATTCTATACTATTGGCTAGCAAAATCTTGTATGCTTCTATCATTGGTATCTTCGATCATGTAATGTCCCCAATTTTCAGACTTCGGGATTAGCTTGGTTTGGCGACCCTTGCAAGCTAATCAGGCGTTCAGAGGGGGTCAGATTGTGGAGCCAGTGTTGGGACTCCATTCTGGAGGTTTATTTTATCATATTTGCTCTTCGTTCGGATCAATTTGGTCGATTTACTATTTTTAGTAAGTGGTATTTTGGGTATGGCCTGGATTAGCAGGGTGTTTGCACGAAGTGTCAAATGTTTCAGGATTGAGTCTCAGGGAATCTCCAGTTTGAGAGACTTACTATTTATAGTAAGTCTATTTTTAGTAGTTGGTTATTTTTGGTAGTGAGTTATTTCCGGTAGGGCAGTTGGTGTTTGAGGCTTTGGTGTCAGAAATGAGTTTGTTTCAATCAGCAGAATTCAGAGGCTTTTGGTTTTTAAAGTTATCGTTATTAAATTAAATTATTTTAATTTAATAACTTTAATGTTATAAAGTGAAGAGGTCATTTAAAAGCCTTTTTAATGAAAAAAGTGAAATTGTGCTTTTTCCGAAAAAGCTATATATTCTACTCGAAAAAGCACTTTCATTCATTCATTTTTGATTTGATAAAATTTATAAAGTCTCTTGGCTGTGAGAAACCGGCTAGGGTTTTGAGGACTGATTCCTCTTCTGGCAATTTGAGACATCACAGATTGGTGGTGAATTTTGCAGCTGCTGATTCTGAATTAAATCCAGTGCTGATGTATATTGGATTTATGTGAAATTTACTTTATAGGCAAATGATGTGTTCTCATGGATTCTGAATTTGTTTTTTGCTGAGGTTTTGGAAATTGTTGAAGTTTGCTGTGGAATTGAGTTTTATAATTCATCATATCGGAAATCTGGAATAGCAAGTTGGAGGCTGATATATCTCTTTCTTGATAAATCGTAAGTATTGAAACAAATGAGGATTTTCGTATTTAATTAATGGCTATGTATTCTTTCATGCTGCGGCTACATACATAGTGGGAGGTGTCATATGGGACAGCGAATTCATTGTATAACTGTCAGCGTCAACCCAGATTATTGCACGTGAGTTTGTGGGGGTTTGTGACAGCAGTTTTGGGTGACGTGGTTACCTTGGCAGGGCTGTTTGGCCATTTCCTTGAGACGGCTTTCAGTCTGGGCCAGTCAATGTACTGCTGGAAGCAGACATGTGTTGTATTTCATAGGGAGGCAGCCATAAATTGGAGACCGTGACAGCGAAAGGGAAGAATTGCGGAATATAGGTGCCATGGAATTTAATGATATATGATTTTTACATAAATTTGTTTGAAAATAAGATTTCAAATAGTGAATGTTTATTCAAAATGTTAATTGTTAGAATTCGATAATTAAATTTGATGAATGTGCCATCAGAAATTGCTTTGCCTAAATATTATTAAAAAAAAGTTGTAGTTGTTTCCACAATTATTAATAAACCTTCAGGAAGAGCCAATTCGGTTCTTCACAGTGGTATCAGAGCTTTGATCTTGCCAGCCTGGAGGGTATGAGGATTTAGCAATGGCATACAGGTTTGTGCCTGGCATGCATTATGTCTACAGGGGTAGAGCTTCACCCCCGCCAGAAGGAAATGAACAGGGCCCACAGGTTGATCGTGCAGGCAACAGGCATAGAGATAATATTGGCAATGATGTTGACAGGGAAGCCAGAGATGCTTTTAGAAATTTAGCAGAAGGTCAACATCATGTTGCAAATGCATTGCAACAACTTTCAGACACTCTACAACGCATCGCATTACCAGGAGATCATGCTAGAGACAGAGGTGCGAGGAGTGTTTCAGTTAGATCACATAGGTCACGAGCAGATAATAGGTGTGATTATAGAGCTGACTGTACAAGTATTTATGATAGGCCTCTTTGTCCTACTTTTTTGAGGCCTGAGCTGGATGCAGTTAGTAAAGAGACAGAGCCGACACCATTCATTGATGATATGGTGGCACAGTTTGCAGAGTGGAATGCTCTTCCACAAGCAATTAAGAGGAATTTGAATTTTGACAGGTACGTGATACAGAAGAGAGAGCATTCCAGAGGCTCTTATCGGGATGATAGGGCTATGACAGACTTACTTGAGGCTAGTTGCTTTGAGTCTCATCATGTCCATGAGACAGGGGCTCGTGATCAGGAGAATGCTGAGGCCATGATAGCCACCAGTGATGGCAGCCCTACATCTACTGGTAGCAATGAAGTTATCAACAATATAGGTTCTGATTTTTATGACAGCGGTCCTATGTTTGAGCCTATTGATGACGTTGATGACAGGGCTAGTGTAGAGGATATTGTGGACATCACTGTGGGTTTTGACTCACATGATGTGAGTGTTAGTTTTCAGGATTGCATGCTAAATGCGAGTTCTTCTAATTCTGATTTCTATGACAGCAGTGAGTTCGGTTGGCAGCGGCATGAGATATCAGAGGTTTTACAGGTTGGTAATATTGGCATCGATGATGTGGACACTACTGATGTTATGTATGAGGTTGATTCATGCTGTAGCGAGTCTGGTATATTGTATCGGATATTGGATGATGATAGGTCCCAGGATCATAGTTTACAAGGACTTATTGTAGATAGTGAGGATTCTCAGAGACACGAGTCCATTTAGGTAGAGAACATTTCACATCATGTCTCTTGCAGTTCGCAGATTTTCAGCTCAAATCAGCAAATGGGAGCAGTTCACTTTCTGAACAATCCCTTATTTGATGTGGATGTCGTTATGACTTATGACAATCCACTATTTGAGCTTGGTGATGGTCCCTTACAAGAGTTGTACAATCATGATGATGATGATGATTGGGATCTGATTTGTGCACCTATTCATCAGGCAGATTACACAGGAGGCCAGTCAGGCCTAGCTGATCAGTTTTTAGGGGTGTACACGGTGAGGAGTGCTTATAGCTTTACATTTGATCCTCACGTTCAGGATATCTATCAGTCACGCACTTATTCAACGCTTCCTTTTTATGACTGGTACGATGATTTGGTTAGTTCGAAGACTGGGAGTAAGTCCAGTCTCTTGGTTGAGTTACTCCTGTGTGAGTCAGTCTCAGTTGAGTTTCTCCCACATGGCGATCCTGTTGCAGCATCATCAGTTCGGGTGTTGAGTACAGATTCTCAATTACTAATGTTGGTACTGTTGATGATGTTGGCTTCTTCACAGGCGTATGAGGTTGATCGCGACATTATTCATGACCATCCTTGGGATCCGGGTGGTTTGTGATGGTTGTTTGTTTTTTCCTGATTGCTTGAGGACAAGTAGTCTTGGGAAGGGAGGACTGTAATGTCCCCAATTTTCAAACTTCGGGATTAGCTTGGTTTGGTGACCCTCGCAAGCTAATCAGGCATTCAGAGGGGGTTAGATTGTGGAGCCAGTGTTGGGACTCCATTCTGGAGGTTTAGTTTATCATATCTGCTCTTTGTTCGGGTCAATTTGGTCGACTTACTATTTTTAGTAAGTGGTATTTTGGGTATGGCCTGGATTAGTAGGGTGTCTGCACGAAGCGTCAAATGTTTCAGGATTGAGTCTCAGGGAATCTCCAGGTTTTTAAAGTTATCGTTATTAAATTAAATTATTTTAATTTAATAACTTTAATACTTTATAACTTTAATGTTATAAAGTGAAGAGGTCATTTAAAAGCCTTTTTAATGAAAAAAGTGAAATTGTGCTTTTTCCGAAAAAGCTATATATTCTACTCGAAAAAGCACTTTCATTCATTCATTTTTGATTTGATAAAATTTGTAAAGTCTCTTGGCTGTGAGAAACCAGCTAGGGTTTTGAGCACTGATTCCTCTTCTGACAATTTGAGTATCACAGATTGGTGGTGAATTTTG
This sequence comes from Chamaecyparis obtusa, assembly GCA_027943335.1. Taxonomy (NCBI): domain Eukaryota; kingdom Viridiplantae; phylum Streptophyta; class Pinopsida; order Cupressales; family Cupressaceae; genus Chamaecyparis; species Chamaecyparis obtusa. Next base: position 178,940 of record BSBK01003565.1, on the reverse strand, counting down.
CAGCTGCTGATTCTGAATTAAATCCAGTGCTAATGTATATTGGATTTATGTGAAATTTACTTTACAGGCAAATGATGTGTTCTCATGGATTCTGAATTTGTTTTTTGCTGAGGTTTTGGAAATTGTTGAAGTTTGCTGTGGAATTGAGTTTGATAATTCATCATATCGGAAATCTGGAATAGCAAGTTGGAGGCTGATATATCTCTTTCTTGATAAATCGTAAGTATTGAAACAAAGGAGGATTTTCGTATTTAATTAATGGCTATGTATTCTTTTATGCTGCGACTACATACATAGTGGGAGGCGTCATATGGGACAGCGAATTCACTGTATAATTGTCAGTGTCAACCTAGATTATTGCACGTGAGTTTGTGGGGGTTTGTGACAGCAGTTTTGGGTGACGTGGTTACCTTGGCAGGGCTGTTTGGCCATTTCCTTGAGACGGCTTTCAGTCTGGGCCAGTCAATGTACTGCTGGAAGCAGACATGTGTTGTATTTCATAGGGAGGCAGCCATAAATTGGAGACCGTGACAGCGAAAGGGAAGAATTGCAGAATACAGGTGCCATGGAATTTAATGATATATGATTTTTACATAAATTTGTTTGAAAATAAGATTTCAAATAGTGAATGTTTATTCAAAATGTTAATTGTTTGAATTCGATAATTAAATTTGATGAATGTGCCATCAGAAATTGCTTTGCCTTAATATTATTAAAAAAAAGTTGTTGTTGTTTCCACAATTATTAATAAACCTTCAGGAAGAGCCAATTCGGTTCTTCACAGGTCGAGATAGTTTAGTGCGCTATTTGTAATCTCTCTCTGACATACCTTCAGGACAGAAGCACAAGATAATTGCATTCAAGGGAGAAAGAACTTGATGCTTGAAAATGAATTGATGATTTAGACTAGATGCAAAGGGAGTCTGACATTTCAAAAGAGGTCAAGAAGTTGATAAACTTGAGCTTCAGAGGGAGCAGATGGTTCAGTCAACTTGTGACAATCTTGATCATATTGATTGAGAGGGAGTTCACTATTGAAGGTGAAACACTTCTAAGGTAAACTTGATATAATTGATTATTATACTAATGAATCATGAATGTTTTAATGGGCCTGCCTCCTGTGTAAATCATGAGGAAGTGACGACTTCCAAATGATTATCACTTGTATTTGCAAAAGTTATTGGAAGGTGATGATCTTACAATAACTTGATCTTCTATTGTGATAGACATCTTGTGATGGCTGAAACGGATCATGATAGATGGTATCTTCTATTGTGATAGACATCTTGTGATGGCTGAAACAGATCATAATAGATGGCATCTTCTATTGTGATAGACATCTTTTGATGGCTGAAACATTTTATAATAGATGATGTGAATGTTCTTATGGTAAGTGCACATTACCTATGAACATTTGTTGAGTACTTGGTGGATATCATGAGGCTTGATATTCTGCAGGCTATTACTCTGAGCACTAGGTGAATATCATGAGAGTTGATATTTTGCAGGCCAATGCTCTCGATATCTTGAGATGATATCTTTATGAACTCTTGAGTACTTGGACATCATGAGAATTGATGTTGGTAGGCCATTACTCTAAGCACTTGGTGAATATCTTGAGAGTTGATATTCTGCAGGCCAATGCGCTCGATATCATGAGATGATATCTTTATGAACTCTTGAGTACTTGGTGGACATCATGAGAATTGATGTTGGTAGGCCATTACTCTAAGCACTTGCCGAATATCTTGAGAGTTGATATTCTGCAGGCCAATGCTCTCGATATCATGAGATGATATCTTTATGAACTCTTGAGTACTTAGGTGAATGTCATGTGTTGACATTCTGAAAGGCCAATACTCAAGATATCAAATGGATAGAATCGCCGATGGAGGCAATCCACCTGAGGACTTGTGGATAGAATCGCCGATGGAGGCAATCCACACATTAAGACTATGTTTCTATTGATTACATCATGAGCATGATGCCTTTACTGCTTACATCATATAACTGATGTTGTCAAGTGTCTTAAGTGTTGACATTGGATTGATTTATCCTCCCTAGCTAAGAGGGAGTGTTGATGTTTGTAGCATCGGTCAGATAAATAATACTGACTATATGATTATTATGAGAAATGATTTATTAAATATATGCATATATATCAATATATATAATAATTGATATTACTATATATATATATATATATATATATATATATATAAAGTTAGATTATAATTATTTTCATAGTAACTAAATAATTAAATTGATAAAATAAATTAATGAATAGATGTGTCCCATGAAGGGACATGTCTCTTCTTGTCCTTGTCATGTATAAATACAAAGAGATCTATGCATTTGGAAGACACATACAATTATAGCAGTACTATGACATTTGCAATGATCCTAAAACCTTAACACTATATACATATAAATAATGAGATAATTAGGAGGTTTCATTTAAATCAATAGAGTGAGATCTCAATATTCATATGAACAAGGAATTATTAATTTCATAATAAGTCTAGGAATGAAATGTCTACTACCCCACCATGATCAATGATACTAAGACTAACCCTAATTGGGAACCTAATGACCCATTACTTAGCTATGGGTTCTTGGTCATATGGCATTTTCGATCTACACCTTGTGTTGGCATCCTCTCACTCAGATGATACTCTTTCCCCATTCGCATAATTGATTTTCTCTTGCATCCGCTGACAAGGAAGGATTAGTCATCTTCATCTTCATAATCTTGTAAACATGAAATATCAATAACATCATAAAACATTATCCATTTATAAATACAATCACTATGTGATAATAATTGACTAGGCAGTTTACATAAATGAAAATAAGATCATATTAATCATAATCCTCTTAATTAAATATCCCAAATCCATAACTAATGAATTTCATAGTTCACGTGAAACAATTATTACAATAATAAAAAGATCCTCAAAGAAGGGATGTAACATTGTTGGGCCCTGCAAGTGTTTTCAAAACTCGTTAACAACTTCACTGAAGCTTCACTCCTTTATTTTTCTACGGCTGGAACTTTTGAAGCTTTGAGTTCAGTGTCAAAGTTCGACAAAGTTGTGAGAACCTTGTTTGCTCCTGACAATGGTTCCAAAACCAAGTGAAGAAGCTGCCTTATAAAGGTAACTTGAGTTTTGACTTTTGACTTTTGAGGAAACACTCTTCTCCAAAGATAACTTTTCAGAAGCATAGAAGGTTCTAAAAACCTTGGTGGCTTCTGAAAGAGTTGTGGAAATTGAAACTAGAGTGATATTAGGAGAAAAGAATTAAGTATTCTCAAAGATTTTGATGGACAAAGGGAAGACTAAAAGCTTTGTCAAAGTTTAGATGGGTTGTGAGAACCTTGTCGGGTCTCGATAATGGTTTCTTGAAAAGACTAAGTGTTTGGTGACTTTGGGAGATTCAAGTGGAATTATGGAGAAATGGAGAAGCCTAATAATACTCCTAAGACAGAGTTCACAAAAAATTATGTGTCAAATGAAGATTTGTAAAGGACTAATAATTTTAATGCAACACTATTTACATATGATGATATATCCCCCCAAAAAATGACAACCAAATACAATCCTTATCTATCCTCCCCCTTCCCCTCCTAGTGTAACTTAATTTTTCAAGTCTTGAACTACAAGTTAAGTTAGTATCAAAATGATGATACGTTCTTTCTTCAGAAGTGTCTTCATTTTCCTCCACTGCATCCAATTTTGCTACTTTTGTTTGATGATTTGATCAACATTGAATGCTTAAAAATTCTCTTCTGAAATTGTCTTCTTGCTATGTTGATTCTTCATTGGGTGAAATTGGTGAATAAGAGCACAAAATGACCAAGAAAAAGTTGAGATTTCACTATAAAAACCACAGTTATTTTCAAGTGCCAGGTAGAAGAGTCTAAGGGCTAGACTTAGTGCAAGAGTTTGGTTCATTGGACTCAGCTAGCTCAAGGACTTGGGAGTTTGTAGACTCTTGAAGAGTACATAAAGAGTCTTCAAACTATGCGTCCAACCATTGGTCATGATGGTGTAACCTTTTCTCCATATCAATCATTGCTCCTCTATTGTGGCTTTTACATCAACCATCTTTTGTGACAAAATTGAGCCCTTTATTTTGTCATCATTATAGGCTTTGAACCCCAACCCACAAATTGTTATGACATCAACCATGTTTTGCTAATGAGGAGACCTGATTCATTTCACAAGTGAATTAAATTAAATAAATATTGTAAAATAGATTTTAAATATGACTTCGACATGCCTCTAAATATAAAAATTCAAGAGACAATTAATTAAGCTATAAAATTTAAAACAAACAAAAAAAGAATTACTTGGTTGCATGGAATGGAATGGTGAAATAGAACCAAAAGTCTCCAATTGCATGTTTAATTGCGTCACGTCCATCGTTGTTTCAACCCATGCTAGCAATTGACGGTTGGGAATCTAGAGTAGTGCGTGGATAAATATATGAATCTAACCTAGATGCACAAACTCTAGACCCAATGCTAACACTGCCACCCCCACTATAAATACCAAGGATGGAATACTCTCACTTGGCCAAAACTCGCCAAGCCCTAAAAAAGATTACTCGGGAAAAATCGACCAGTTTTTTGAAAAACTCAGCAAAAAACTCCGGAACTTAAAAATAACATAAAATTTAATTAAAAATGCATTTTTTTTGCAAAATTCTATGAGAAGATGCATCCAATGAGTTAATTAATGAGAATACAAAAGAAACAAGCTAAGTTTAGATATATATAAATACAAAGTGGGTACAAAATCACATTCTCATGTGGAACGCTGATGACTAGAAGCAAAATAGTAAAGTTATACATCATTACAAATTACAATTTGAATTACATCTTCCTCTTCCCAAGTCTATGACCAAATAAGGGACAGGGAGAGGAACTAGAAGTAGAGGGCCTAGTCCTAGAAGTAGAAGCTTGCACTGAGCGTGACTATGCCTCCTCGCTTGGTATCCCTCCTGATGTGTGTGGCTCTCTCTCCATCCTGGATGTATCTTCTAGCACTGGCACTGCTAATGACTCCTCGTTTGAATCCTCATCCTCCTCCTCAATGTTGTTGTGAGGTTTCACATCATCGCCCCAAAGTATTTGGGGACCCACCATTTTCGATCAAGCCTTGGCTTTCTCCTCAATTCGGATATCTCAATGCCTTAGCAAATTTTGGGCTAGGATGGATGACTTTTTTTGAAACTATTGGATTTGAAAAGCTTTGATTTCGTTTTCAAATTTTAATCGTTGATTTGGCCATCTTTTGGAAAATTTTGTAAATTTTGAATGATGAAATTGGGATCAAATAGAAAATTAGATGGTCAAATTATTTTGGTTTGCAAAACGGAATTTTGAGGTTAATTTGGGCCTATCGCCCTAAATAAATTTGAAAATCTAGACACTTGGTCTAAGAATTCCGGGCACTTGAAAATAAATTTGGGCTAATCAATCATGAGTCATGGCAATTAAATTTCAAAAAAACAAGTTTTAAATGAAAGTCTATGTATGGAAATCGAATTTGCTTTGAGAATAATTTTGTGCATTGAGGCAAATAAATCTGGGCTAAATAATATTAAAGTCTTGGCAATTGAAATTAAAATCTGAGCTTTGAAAAATAAAATCTATCCATTTATTTAAAAAATCTGGGCATTTAAATTTGATCTTGGTCATTTATTCGAAATTTGAGCTAATAAATATGAGGTCTGGGCTAATAAAATAAACTCTTGGCAAATAAATTTGAAAATCTGGGCTAGTGTATTTAAAATCTGCATTGAAAAATGGAAATATAGGCATCAAAATCGAGATTAGGGCCCCTTTGTAAATAGCGCATGGCATAGAAATCAAAATGGGGCCTCCTTTTGGGTAGCGTGAGGCATTTAAAAGATGAATTGGGGTCTCCTTATGGGTGGCATGACCCATGCCTCCCCATTTAATTCGAAAATCTGGATATTAATTAAAATTTCAATGCAAAATTAATAATTGTATGGCAATGTTGTCCCTCTTTCTTTGGCGCTAATTGTAATTTTCGGTTGTTTCTTGGCAGGTCGGCCCCCATAGTTGGCGCCCAAACTTGGTATAAGAGGGAGGCTCCCTGCCTCCATTCCCTCATCCAACATCAGTGACATCCATCAAGAAGCAGTGGCAGCGAAAATCATTAGGCAGAGGCAGCGAATTTGCCTTTAAGCAGCGAAATTATTTGGAGTTTGTCAAGAGGACTGGTGAACTTGTTTGAGAGGAGGAAATTCAAAGCATTAGAAGGCAGTGAAAGGCAGATCTGGAGAAGTTTGAGAGGCTATAAATTTGAGTGGAAAGCCAGCGAATTGGAGTTAGAGGGCCACGAATTATCAAGGAGACTGCTGTGTGAAGGGCCTGCTAACTCAAGCAGCACTTGCAAAGTTTAGAAGGTTGAGGAGTCTACAAATTGGCTAGAGTGGAGGACCTCCTATTGATAAAGATTGATAAAATATTAAGAGGAGATCACTGTTTGGAGCAGACCAGTTTGATAAGAGGAAGCCTACTATTTGACAGAGAAAGAAGACCACAGATTTTGACAAGGGGAGAAAGCCGTTATTTTGAGGGAAGCTACAGATTTTGATGAAGCCTGCCATTTTGAGGACAAATTGGCGAAATTTAGTGAGTAACTTAACTTGTTTCTTAATTGTTATCTTTTCTTTGGTGTTATTTGTTTGGTGTTGAAGATAACTTTAAGGATTGAGAGAAGGCTTACTCATTAAGCAGATTTCTCGATTGCCTTGATTGGATTCTTTCCTTTCAATTTCTTGCTTGCATCATCCATTCCATCACCTCATCATCTCATTAGGGCTTGCAGTTGGGAGATATAAGTGTAGTTTCCGTTTAGGATTTGGAGAAAATGAGATATAAGTGTAGTCCCACCCCTGGGAAAGAAGTTGGGAGATATAAGTGTAGTCCATCCATAGGTAATGAAGAGGCAGAAATAAGTGGTAGTCCATCTCACTAAGCGCAGGGGCAGAGATAAGTGTAGTGTGATAGGAATTGGCGAGGCAGAAATATGTTTGATCATCCCTAGGCGAAGAGGCAGAGATAAGTGTAGTTCCACCTCACTGTAGAACGAAGAGGCAGAAATAAGTGTTTAGGATGGCGGATGCTAGTGCAAGCAAGAAGCCAAAGGGGATTAATACCAAAAAATAAGACAAGGAAGACATGATGCCAAAGACCACCTTCTTGAAATCGAAGTGAGTCGGAGACACCAACATCGGTACCACGGATATGATACAGTTGAGAGATAGGTTGAAAAGAGGCTAGTCCTCTATGGCAAAGAAGATCTACAAGTCTAGAATTGTGCAGGCTGCCGCCTTCCCTCCTACCTTGCCTTGTGCGGAATTGATCATGGAGTGTGCATCTCAGCTTGATATTGTGACCAAGTCTATAATCTTTGATGGAGAGAGAGTGATGGCTAACATCAGCGGGCTGGTGATAGAGGAAGTGTTCAATACACCCTAGCAGAAGGGAATGATAGTGATGTTAATGGATCAAGCAGCCGGGTTCTTTCGGAACAGTCAGGATGTCTCCCTTGCTCTACTAAAGCAGAATTGGTTGCACGAAGGCAAGAAAGGAGTCACCAAGACATCAAAACTCACCAGGTCAGATTTCAAATCAAAATATGGCTACCTCATTGTGTTTCTCAACCAGGTCATGGGCTTTGCTCTAGGTACACAGTTTGATCTTTGGATGTATTATTTTATTGAAAGATTTGAGAATGGTAAAGAAAGTTTGATTGGGCTAGGATCATTAGCATGAATTTAGAGTTGCAACTTAGGATAGTACAAAATCAGAAGCATTCTACATGGGGTCCTACCTCTTCTAGTTGATTGTAAGACTATTGGTGATGCTTTGCTAGTCGAACCGAATTCAGATATGGGGAGATGCATAGCACCAATGTGGTTGAGACAAATGCTTATGCCAAGGGGCGAGGTTGTGGCAGTCCGGACAGTTGAAGACATTCAAGGGTTGGCCAAAGAGGAAAACATTAGTGAGGCAGGTTTCATTGCAAATTGGAAGAGATTTGAAGATATTTGAGGCTAGGCAGGGCTTGGCTATTCGTGCAAGCTAGCTTGGTTAGATTGGAGAAGGAGGTATGGCTAGGGCAGGTGCCCCAAAAACCTAAGACTATTCAAGCAGAGGGGGGTGCATGCAAACCAAATTTGACTAGGAACGTTAAGGAAGGCAAGGATAATGAAGAGGTCAAGTTTGATTTCAAGGCGGTGGCTAAGATCAAGGCTCTCAAATTGCAAGAAGGTTCACATCCAGGCAAGCCACCGGGGCTAAGGCAAGATTACCCCAAGTGCATAGGGACCTCACCCTTTCAATGTCAGGACATCAGATACAAGCAAGTTCAAGTGGTGATGAGAAAGTTTCTAAGGACGAGCTCAAGCATCCAAGGCTTCACCTCAACTCAAGGATTAAATAAATTTATAAGATAAGGTTGATGAGGTGGCAATTTCATGTGCATGTAATCAAATCATGCCAAGTGTCCTATGTTCTCATTGGTTGATAGATTATTGTAATTTTCTCATTGGCCCACAAAGTTGGTGCCCTCATGTAATTGGTTGAAAGATGGTAACCCTAATTAGGGTTTGTAAGGTTTAATCTTGGCCCTTGATTTTGCCCCTTAATCTTGGCCACTCATTGTAATTTTGAGCCTCTAGATAAGGCCATTTGTTCTCATTTGTAAAAGGGGTTATGTTGGAGAATTGTTGCCAAAATACTATCAAAATTGTTCTCTATTCATTGTTGTGGTTTGCATGGTGGATATACATGATCATTTTGGTGTATTGCATGTTTCTTCTCATCTCTCAAATTAAAGTAGGATTTCATTTCATGTTGTTAGAGTAGAAGTAGATGGCTAGTTGTATGGTGATGTTAGTGAATGTTTGATAGAGATCTATATACTAGGCCACTAGCATCCTAGCAGCTTGTTAGGAAGCCTTGTGTGGTAATCTAGTGCAATTCCCCTTGAATCATTGCACCTATGGAGGTAGCGCCGCAGGCAAACTTTCATTTGGTTGGATCCCCGTCCACTTGCCAATTTCTTCATTCATAGGAGTAGTAGTAGACCAGTAAGCAGTTAGTGGTAGGAGTAGTTGAAAGTGAAAGTGATCAAGGAGAAAAGAACAAGTCAAGAAAGTGAATTACCACTAAGTTATCTTTGAATGAACAACATAAGCCCGCCTACGTGATTAACCAGCAAATCACATTAATATAACTGAGTTAGTATCCACAAGTGTAAGGAACCTTGGAGTTTTCTCATGTTCTTCATGAGTATATACTTTTCAAGAGAGGGTTGAGTGTTTGGTATGCTATATCAAGTATTCAATTGCTGTATGTTATGTAGTGGTACAAAACTGACATCAACAAATGTCATCCAATGACAAACCAAATCCACCCCCTCCCCCTCCATAGCCTGCCTCTCCAAATCAGCGATGTCATCCTCTGTAAACAATGGAGGCTGCTCCTGTGCCGTCCAATCAGAGTAGGGATCTATATTGCCCAAATCAATTGGACCAGCTAGTGCTTTTGTTGCCCTCTTCATGCGCAACTTAAGATTGTATTGCACATAGACAAGGTCATTGAGGCATTTTTGAGCTAACTTGTTTCTCTTCTTTGTGTGGATGGACTCAAATAAGCTCCAATTGCGCTCACAATGGGATGAGCTACAAGGCTGACATAAGATTCTGAGAGCGAATTTCTTTAGATGTGGAGTATTCCCACCCCAACTTTGCCACCAAGCCTCTGCAAATTAAAATATGTAGAAGTTAGAAAGAAAAGAGACAAGCAAAACATAATTTATCAAATGCTAAAATTGCAAATGTTCTACTTTTACTTGGGGTTTGATTGCCTCTTGCTCTCTTTGCCAACTCCGAAAAGAATAGTTTACCCTGTGATTCCACATAGATTTGTTGTTCGGTCAGAACATGGTCTCTCTGTTGGCAAGTTGTCTATACTGAAGTATATGACTAGATATAGTGTTGTCATTATGGCAACAAAGTCATATAGCAGTTTGGAGACAACACACTTAGTGTAAAGATCAGAATTCAGTTAAGTGTTGAAGACTGGACAACGTACAGAGTTCCAACAGCTCAGAGCATCAGCGCACGTGTGTACGGATGAATTATGGTATGCGCCCTTGAAGTTAAGGTTGTTAGACTATACTTATGCTTAGTCTAAGAGCGCATAAGTAGATATGCAAAGATATGAAAGTTACAGTCAGTTGAAGTTGCACAGCCAGTGTGTGCCAGCAGTGAATAGAGCATGGAGCCGACAGTTAGCTTTTTGGTTTGCGATTATAATTTAATGTTGTAAAGGCCATGCGCCTATTGTATTTAGGTTGCCGACTTATGTATATGTATAATTGTAAGCACGCTTAAGCCAATTCATTTGGAAGCGTTGTTTGTAATTAGTTATAGGGCCGACCTAATTGTTTTGTTTGTATAAGCGCATAAATATAAGGTGCGCCCATTGTATTCAGTATGGAAGTTGTAATAGAGTTGTGATAAGCAGAGCAGAGGTATGCGAAGTGAGCATAAGATGTATTAGAGCTTTGCTAGAGGTCAAAGCACCAGCGCACCAAAGGAATTGATCTGACAAGCAGTGTCACAGTAAACAGTTCACCTGCAGATATATTGTGTATCTGAATCAGAAGGTTGTAGCCTTCACCATTTGAGCAGTGAGCTCTAGGACAGTGAGTCCACTCCCCTAACAGGGATCATTGTAAAAGACTCCTAACAGGGTCCGACCCTTAACAAGGTCTACTGTACTAAAAGCATTGTAAAGCTACTCCTAACAGGGTAAAGGATCTTCTAACAAGGACCACGAAACACTAGTGCAGATTATTAGTGGGTATCAAGTCCCACCAGGGTTTTTACCTATTTGGGTTTCCCTGTAACCATATTGGTGTCATGTGTTGATTTCATGTTTCATGTTTATTTGAATGTTTAATTCAGTTCTTAAGGATTTATGTTCAGCATAAAGATTAAAGTAAAAAGTTAAATTACAGTGAACACTGATTCACCCCCCCCCCCCCCCCCCCCCCCCCGCCGGCTCTTAGTGTTCCCATTCCTAACAATTGGTATGAAAGCTTTGGTCGTCAACAAAGAAGTTTAACCACTTGAGGAGATCATGGACAAAGCAGATATGAAACATTTGAAGAAAAATCTTGAAGCCACTTTTGAAAACGTGGACAATTCAGAAAGAGAAATTGAAGAACTAAAAGAAAAAGTCAGTGATGCTCAATTAGTTATCAAAAGACTAAGAAAGGATCTGAAAGGACGCTCTAATAGTGAACTTGAAGAAAAAGTCAAGAAGTTGAGTGAAGAAAATGCATCCTTGTTAAGTTAGCTTGAAGAATTTGATGACAAACTGATGAACAATCAAGATGTCTACAATGAACAAGTCAAGGAGAACCTTCAACTCAATGAAGAACTAAAGGAAGCTAACTTAGAAACCTCGGAGCTAAAGAATATCAAAGAGAGCTTGGAATCTGATTTGAAGAATTAAAAGGATCATAATCACAAATTACACACCAGTGCTAAGTTGGTAGAATCACAGTTGTATGCAAGAAGAATCAAAGGAGACACTAGCTGCATTGGATACAATGAAGCACAAAATCAGATTGACAACATGCGAGCAAGAAAGGAGTCACAAAAGAACTCTACTAATGATGAAAAGACTGAAGATCAAACCAAAGACAATGGTGGTCCTCCTAAGAATGAGCGCAAGCAAGTAGAACACACTTGTTTTGCTTGTAACAAGCATGGACACATTGCAAGAAATTGTACAGAGGTAAAACCTTTTAATGGCTACTGTTATTCATGCAATAGATTTGGTCATAAAGCTATGAATTGCAAGACTAGTAAGAAGAACAGGACTCAACAAGATCAAAGAAATTAGAATCAGACAAATGTTAGAAGTTCTCAGAATGTTACATGTCAGATATGTAACTATAATGGTCACTCAGCCAGAACATGCAGAATGGTGACTCATGTCAATGCGCCGAGGAATAATAGACCTCCGTCATTTGTCACTCCTGTAACAAGGTTGGACATATCTCAAGGTTCTTTGGATCAAGGACGCAAGGTCAGGAAAGCCCTAAAAAGATCGAAGAACCAGTTTTGGATCCTGAAGCAGAAGTCAAGTTTGTGAAAGCCTCAGAGGATGCGAGCTTGATTTGGTTAGAAGGAAAGAAGGACAAAGCTGATGAGAATGTATTGGATGCATCCCAAGTGGACGCACCCTCTACATCTGCATAAATGGCCCTCAGGGTCATAGGGGGAGCTAATTTAGCTCTAGACCCCTGCGTGGCTGGTATACTCATCCTCAGAGTATGTGCCTTTGGACTTAAGCTTTTGGAGTGTATAGGAACCTTCGTGCAAGAGCGCACATGTTGATTGTTAGCGGAGATCGAGTTTGAAATTTTGAAGTGATAGCTTGGTTTACGCAATGTGCATTAAGGCGGATTTTTCACTTTAAAGTACACAGGAGTCATTTGATTGCTCATTGCATTGAAATTCAGAGCGATAGAGAGCAGAAGGAGCCTTGGAAGTTGTTGTGAAGTCTTGGTGATTGATCTATCAGAGATTTGCTGCAGTTATCAGTGCATTTGATCGGTTGCAGTAACCCTAGCTCGTTGCGCCGATTCGAAAGCCATCAGATCATCTCTAAGTTCAGTTGGAAAGCGATTATCAAGTAAGTTATGGCCACTCCCATAGTTTTTAGTGTTGCTGAAATGAAGAGATACATTTTCAAGAGGCACCCGTTTAAATCAACCCTAGATGATTTAGAGGGAGCATTCTCCCGCATGCCAATCGGCGTCATGCATGTAGAAGACATAAGGGCTTACATCTATTGTAAGAAGGAACCCATTGGACTAGATAGGTTAAGGGCGCACATGGACACAATGTTGAAACCAAACAAAACGTTAATGGAATGATCACCCTATTGTTGAGTATGCTATGACATATGAATTCTATGAGAGAGAATGGATAAAGATCTTATTGAGCAGAATCCATGATGATTTGTTTTGGATTGGAGATGTTCTAGTTAGAATCACAAATGACCTAATTCATGAGATGACAGGCCTTTCTAAGACAGGCGCCATCCTTCCAGTGGGCAAGGATGTCAGAAAGATGGTTGAACAAGTATGTAAATCCAAAAGTGATAGGCGCGGCATGACCATTGAGCCTATAGAGCAAGTAGACATCAAATTGATGTCAATGATATTGGGTTACAGGTTTCATCACACTAGTATGGTGAATAGTGTGTCTGCGGGCACTATTCTAGCAGCTATCAGGCTTGTGCAAGAAGATGGAGAGTTCAACTTGTGTGAGATCTTGTCCGCATAGTTGATAGATAACATCAAAGCCCTCAAACATGACAAAACAAAGTTATTCAGGTTTGGGTCCCTAATCATCTATATGTACCTTCATATAGTTGGTAAAGTGTCAGACTTGTATCTAGACAAGTCCATTCCAACCATGCCACAGATATCAAATAAGGCATGCACTGAGAGCACCTTAAAAGACTATATAACATTGGAATTAAAGACCTTCAGAGCACGAATGCAGATGAGGTACAGGATTCTTGAGAATATTGTGGAGAATTATAAAGACACAATATGCTTTATGGTGGAGACAGACACTACATGTATGGAAGCCATTGAGCCTAGAACTAAGTGGATTCATCCACTTGGGTATGAGGTAGAGGAACAAGTTCTTGAAGGTTATGCACAGGTATTGCTATCAGCCCCTAAAGATGATAATGAACCTAGGTGGGGAACCTATGAAGAAAAGACTAGAGAAGTTGATGCTAAGGTTAACTGCAACAAAAAGAAAGGTTGCAAAGGTCACATCTGAAATCTTGAGAATACATGGTGTATCTCAAGCAGATCTTGATAAAGCAAGGGATGAAAAGATTACCCTAGAATTGAAAGGCGCAGCAGCAGAGGAAGAACAAGAAGATCCTAAGTTGAAGAAGATAAAAATTGAATCAGATGACAGTCAGAAGGGTAAAGAAGATAGTACTCCTTCTACGCCCAAAGATACTCCTCCGGAGTATAAGCCTTTATTCAAGAGGAAGAAAGAAGGTAGCACCAGTCATCCATCCTCGCGAGCATTAAGAAGCAAGAAAAACACTCAAGCACCTCCTCAGGTAGGATTCAGACCTAGTCTTAAAGTTTTGAATGGAAGAATTGTTGATGAGGGAAGAATTGATCAAGTAGGGAAGTTCTATGAATCTTACAGTGAGATTCACAAATTAGAAATACATAGTATGATTGTCAAACACATGATCAAGTTCAAGAAGACAGTCCTTGAGTTGAAAACATAAATTCCAGATAAAGTATGGGATATTTTAGAAAATCTAAAGAGACAAACAAATGAAGAAGATCTAAGGATCAGAGAAAAAGTATTAGAAGATACTCTGCCAGTATGTTCTAAAGAAGAAGTGGAACTGAATTTAGTAAAGCCGCACCTAAGGACTAAGATGAGAAGTCTTCATATTATGAACAAAGACTATGAGCTAATAACGAAACAAACATAGAAGGCCTTTGAAAAGGTGTTATTGGAACAACAGATAAAACCACCTACTGCGCCCATCTCTCATGCACCCATTAAGGAAGATAAAGTGGCAGAGCCCACTAATGTACCAATGACAAGTCCTCAGGACTTAGCGCCCATACCAGAAACTCAAACAGAGGCAGACAAGTTTGCGCCCATGACAAAATCACACAAAGACAGCACTATTATCATAGATAATGTGGAAATAACCATGGCAGCTACTGATAAGGATTTGGACAAGTTTGAGGAAGCATTTGTCAGCCCTGAGGAAGCTGAAAACCTATGCAGCAATAGACCTCCCATTTAGCAAGAAGTACTCATAGAAGATGTTTCTGATGAGAAAGGAGAGAAGAAAGAAGGAAAAAAGGAAAAAGAAAGAAAAGATGAAATTGTTGTTGAACTGGTCACAGTAAAACAAGAAGTGGTGATTGACAGCACTCCCATCACTCCCTCCTCAGCATTGTTGTCAAGTTTGACACCAGACACAAGCAGTTTGGACTCTTGGAAAGTGGAAGACCTGATTAAGTTCAGTGTCCTGGCTATGGAGAAGGCAAAGGAGAAGCAAGTCATGAGAAATCCTCTCCTTGTGGAATCAGTGAATATTTTGAACAGTTTGTTGCCTAAAGATAAGAAAGTGCAAAATGTACATTCGGTTGATGATGTGAGTACAGTTCTCTCACAGTTCAAAAGCAAATTTTCTAGCTTAGAAGAATCTGCGTCCATAGTGGCAGAAGAGAAATACTTGAAGAAGAGACTCAGTGAACTAATGAGCAACTTCGCACTTGACTTAAGTTCACTTAAGTCTGGTCAGGCATCCTTAAAGGAATTTGCAGATCAAGGAAGGAAAGTCATTGCAGAATCCATGGATTAGGATAAGCTCACTGATGCCCATCTTAAGAAGATCAAAGATGCAGAGGCAATGATTGAGAAGGTGAAGAATTTAGTGCTAGACACATCCATTGATGTGAACATGTGTAACAATGTCTATCAAGGTTAGTTGGACATAATTGAGAAGGCAAAGAAAGAAATGGACAAGACAAGGTCTAGACAGACTCAATTGAGGAATGCTCTTGCGCCCTCACTAGACATTCTCAATCAGAACATAAAGGAGATTGATGTGACCATGATAACCTATGATCAAGGTCCGAGCGCAGAATTGGAGAAGATGGAGAAGCTTCAATATGCATTATGCGCCCATCTACAGATAGTCAATTCTCTGATAACCTTTTGGAAGAAGGAGATCCAGAACATCAAGATTGCATATCCGGATGATTTCCCTCAGTAAGTGTATATACAGTTTTTTGATGCAACTTTGTCATTAATGTCAAAGGGGGAGTTGTGTATAGAATATGGAGTATATATATGTATAGGAGATATAAAATTATGTATAGAAGATGTATAGAAGACAAAAGTTTTTGTGTAAAGGTACAATTAGCAACTTGGTCATATTCCTTTGTTGCCATCAATGACAAAGGTGGAGATTGTTGGCAAGTTGTCTATACTGAAGTATATGACTAGATATAGTGTTGTCATTATGGCAACAAAGTCATATAGCAGTTTGGAGACAGCGCACTTAGTGTAAAGATCAGAATTCAATTAAGTGTTGAAGACTGGACAATATACAGAGTTCCAGCAGCTCAGAGCATCAACGCACGTGTGTACAGATGAATTATGGTATGCGCCCTGGAAGTTAAGGTTGTTAGACTATACTTATGCTTAGTCTAAGAGCACATAAGTAGATATGCAAAGATATGAAAGTTACAGTCAGTTGAAGTTGCATAGCCAATGTGTGCCAATAGTGAACAGAGCATGGAGCCGACAGTTAGCTTTTTGGTTTGCGATTATAATTTAATGTTGTAAAGGCCATGCGCCCATTGTATTTAGGTTGCCGACTTATGTATATGTATAATTGTAAGCATGCTTAAGCCAATTCATTTGGAAGCGTTGCTTGTAATTAGTTATAGGGCCGACCTAATTGTTTTGTTTGTATAAGCGCATAAATATAAGGTGCGCCCATTGTATTCAGTATGGAAGTTGTAATAGAGTTGTGATAAGCAGAGCAGAGGTATGCGAAGTGAGCATAAGATGTATTAGAGCTTTGCTAGAGGTCAAAGCATTAGTGCACCAAAAGAACTGATTTGACAAGCAGTGTCACAGTAAATAGTTCACCTGCAGATATAGTATGTATCTGAATCAGAAGGTTGTAGCCTTCACCATTTGAGCAGTGAGCTCTAGGACAGTGAGTCCACTCCCCTAACAGGGATCATTGTAAAAGTCTCCTAACAGGGTCCAACCCTTAACAAGGTCTACTGTACTAAAAGCATTGCAAAGCTACTCCTAACAGGGTAAAGGATCTTCTAACAAGGATCACAAAACACTAGTGCAGATTATTAGTGGGTATCAAGTCCCACCAGGGTTTTTACCTATTTGGGTTTCCCCGTAACCATATTGGTGTCATGTGTTGATTTCATGTTTCATGTTTATGTGAATGTTTAATTCAGTTCTTACGCATTTATGTTCAGCATAAAGATTAAAGTAAAAAGTTAAATTATAGTGAACACTGATTCACCACCCCCCCCCCCCCCCCCCCTCTCAGTGTTCCCATTCCTAACACTCTCTCAGCAACATCAGGTATCATCCTCTGAATGCATGTAGAGAGGCCCTCCATGACCTCGCCATTAGGATCTGAAAAGGAATCATCACATCTAAAACAAAAACAAAGTGAAACCAAGTCTTAGTACACAACCTACAAAGACAAAGTGAAATCAAGTCTTAGTAAAATCTGAATAAGAATCACCATACCTGAAACGAGGGTTGAGGAAGTATCCTGCTGCATGAATGGGTTGGTGGAGCTGATTGTTCCACCTCCTATCAACAATCTCCCAAATGGGGTCATAACTGAGTCTATCCCCCTTGTAGTGATTTTTGATAGACTCTTTGGCCCTATCCATGGCCTCATACAGAGACCCCATTGGGGTTTGGTCCCCATCAACCATGCGCAAAACTCTCACGAAGGGCTTAGATACCTGCAATTGAAATTTTAAAAATACAAATTAGTTTACAACAAGATTAATTAATAATGAGACTTGAATCAAGAATAATTAAAAATTAAAGTTTTGATTCTTGAAGTTACCTTCACAATCTCTTTAGCCTTGTCCCCAAAAGGTTTATCAAAGATAATGCGCGCAACAAATTCTCCTTCAGGCTTCTTTGAATAAGCTAATTGAAGCCATGGTGGACTCACAAACATTTGTTTCAAAAAATGCAAGCCATCAAGAATACTTTGCAACGTCAAGAAAACCGTTGCAAATCTTGTGGCTGTGGGTCTCACCAAATCTTTCCCTTTGCTAAATTGTCTCGTCAAATTTAGAACCCAAGGGTGATTGTAGATAAACTTTGTTATCCGCCTTGCATCTTCCACAATTGGAGTCACCCAATCAAGTTTTCCTATGTTCTCCAAAAGAAGGTCAAGGACATGTGCTGCGCAAGGTGTCCAAAAAAGAGTTGGGTGCTTGTCTTGGAGGATTCTACCTGATATATTAGTATCAATGCAATAATTAGTTTCCAATTTCCATATTTTACCTAAAAACTAAATTAAATATCACTTATTAATATTTAAATTAAAAATTTTAATGATAAATTATAATCATGTGCAACATAAATATTAAAATTTAAAATTACCTGCTGCCACATATGTTGCTGCATTATCTGTGATGATTTGCACCACATTCTCTACTCCCACCTCCATGACAACATTCTCCAACATTAATGCCAAAGTTTGTGCATTTTTCACTTTGTTGGAGGCATCAACCGATTTCCAAAATACAACATCATTCTTACAAGCAACCAAAAAATTAATGATGGTTCGGTTTTTCCATCTATCCACCCATCAGAAAGAATGGTGCAGCCATACTTACTCCACTCTTTTTTTTGCTCCTCCACCACTAGTCTTTCCCTATCAACAGCATTTACAAGCAACCTACAAAATCAAAGTCAAATCAAGTCTTAGTACTCAATTTTGACTTAATAAACAAGAAATAACAATTAAAATTTGAAAATGAAACCAAGTGGATTCCCATTATTTACTTACCTCCCACTCAAATCCTTGCGAGAAGGGGTCTTGTACCCTTTTCTCGAAACTGTCATTGCGGTCACCAAATTGAGCCAATAGGGGCTCTCAATCACACTCCATGGGATATTTTTGAAATACCAAAAATCAGCACATGCAATATCAGTTTTGTCATGTGCCTACTTGTTCCATCCAGTGGCCTCTAATGATGTTTGTGCACCAGGTGTATTCTTGTGCACAAAAAAATTGTCTATTGCTGATGTTGATGGTGCCGGTGGCACTTTATTAGAGGAAGCAGAAGCGGTAAAAGAGGCCCTATTTTTACAGATGCGTGGGCCACGAAGAGAGCCCACTATGCTCTCAAGTGCTTCTTCTTCCTCAATGTCTATAGGAACACCTTGAGTTTCAGCTATGGCTGCCCTCACAGCTAATTTTTCCCTCTCCCTTTGTAATTTTTTCTCTTCCCCGGCTGCAAGTAGGGCATTAACAATTTTTTTTATCTCCTCTGTATTTTTTTTTGCATGGATTTGTATCATGCTTGCCAATGCCTGCAAGATGGTATTTGAGGCGGTTTATGCCTCCAAAAATTACTCTCACACCTTATGCAAATTACTTTCTTGGGCTCATTGGGTGCTTCATAGGCATACCTCCATGCTTTATCTCTAGCATTTGTAGGCCGGGTGCCTATAAATCCAGAAGGGCATGGTGTTAGTGGCCACACTTCCCCTAAATTTGCCATGGTAATTTAATGGTTAATTGCTGCCCTACACATAGAAATTCAAAACATAAAATAAATTAATAAATATTTTAGAAAATAAATTAAACAAAGTTAGAAAATAGAAACTATCTAAATTAGTTACAATATTTTTAGACATCATTCAAAGTTGAAAAAAAAAACAAAACAAACTGGTAGGGTTTGATATTCAAAAGAAAAAGATATTCTTAAAAAAAAAATTGATAGATTCATTATTTTCTTAAAAACTTGTCCAAAACAGTGTTGAATCTTGTTTTAATGATTCAAAATCATTTCTAACTACTTAAAAATGATTTTACATTCATTTAGATTCAACAAAAACAAAATAGAATGTTTGAAAAAAATAAAAACAATCTCAGCAACCCTACCTGGAAATGTGTTTTTTCTTCAAAAAACGGTTGAAATCCGCCTTCAATCCACTCGAATATGCCTTACAATGGCTTGGAAACCGAATCCAATTCTTCCCTAGTCGCCCAAGAGGCAGCAAAAGCAAAATGAAATAATAAAATGTGTTTTTTTGGTCGTTGCGTCTGTATTATGCAAGCGCGGGTGAGTTTTTAAATAAAACTCACCGAGTTTTAGGAAAAACTCACCGAAAAATCGGTGAGTTTTTCCTAAAACTCGGCGAGTTCTTGGCCGAGTTGCTCGCCGAACTGGAAAACTCGGCGAGTATGCCATCCTTGATCAATACCACCAGCACCAGCACTGGCACAATGACTAAAACCAGCATTATCAGCACTTGAAGATGGACAAAATTGAGGAATGGAAGAAGACTCTCCACTTGCACCAATGGCTGCCATCTCTCTGGTGGTCAAAATTCCAGTTATGTGTAAAATTTTTGAAAATTTGTCAAATTCTACTTCAGACAAGGAAATAAGGTTTTATATGTTGGTAGGGTTTTCAAAATTATTTTCCTAAATTCCAAAACCTTACAATCAATCTATATCCTTGTTACTTTTTGAGTCACTTAAGCAAGGGGTCTTAGTCATGTCGCGGGGCCATTGTTATTATCCTAGTTCTTTACTTTTATGCGTCCTGTGGTGTTAAGATATGTTTGGCCTTGACTATCAATGTTATGTGTGACTTCGCGTTTCGTTTTATCTTTGTTATGCTTAGTGTTCCGAAGTCACGCCAAGCCGTGTTGTAACATCTCAAGGTTTGTCTTCATGTTCAATATCCTAGCCCCCAAGTTACGCCAAAGGTCAAGCGAAACATTGCAAGTATCATGTCTTGTTCAGTATCAAAGTTCCGAAGTCACGACAAGGTGTTGCGTAACTTCGCGAGTGTCATTTTTTATGAGTAAATCAAAAGCCCCGAAGTTACGCCAACTGGTTTGCGCAACTTCACAAAAGGTAAAGCATTTGACCGCTGACATGTTCTGAGGTCCCACTAAGCTGTCAATGTAACTTCTCAACTGTTAAGTGGTTGTATTGCTAACGGGTTCCGAGATCCCGAGTATCGGTGTGCGTAACTTCAGAAAGTGTTCAAAAGTGACAGCAAGTAATATGCCACGTGGAAAGTGCCGAAGAATGGTGAAGTGCATCAACTGTCAAATAAATATTGTCAGAATAGTTCCGAAGCTACGACAGTGAAGAGCAAAGAGGTATGCGGAGCTTCGCAAGGGTTTCAGGGCCGTTCGTGAAGAATGTTATGAAGTTGCGATATGGCATCTAACAGCTAGGCGCGACTTCGGAAAGGTCAGGAGGCTATAACAAAAGGATGTTCCGAGGTTACAACAAGCTTTATGTAGGACTTCGCAAGGTAATGTTTGAGTGTTTGTTACACTGTTCTGTTCTTGCGTAGCTATTAAGAGAACTGTTTGCGTAACTTCAGAAAGGTTTCAAAGAGTTCCAATCTGGTTATAGCAAAGTTGAGACATGGTCAAGTTAACCGTTTGCGTAACTTTAGAACCAGGCTAACTTAAGTTTGAAATAGCATGAGCCTTTTTACAACGAGGAAAAATGACAGCTTGTAGGGTTTTAATGAATAAAAGAATGACATGCTGGTGTGATAGTTTGATGACTTGCTCTCGGACCGCCGCCAAATCTAAAGCTAGAAGGGACACTTTTTTGAAAAAGGGAATTTCATGCGTGTGCCCTGGATGAAAATTTAATACAGTAGGTGGTGCGTTGCTTATTAAAGACATTTTTAGTCGTTAAGCATTCTAATGTTCACAGAGCATCCATAATTTTCAAAGTTGTAGTGACAGAGTGTTGAAACCGTTAGTTGCAGAGAAAAAGTTCAGAGTCTAGCATAAGAAAAAATGGCAGAACAAGGATCCCCTGAGGTCGTTGAAATACCAACAAAGAGCGTGCCATCGAGAACAAAGAGGCCAAACATATATGTTGAGGAGGGGATGAAGCTGTTTCCTGGGACTTTCAATTTACAATCAGCTAATGCCTATGAGTGGAAGGACCCATATGCATTCTGTAGGGATGCTGTCTGCCCAAGCACAACTGGGTATGAGCTATTCATGTTCTTCTACAACAATAGATTGAGAGGCCCACTTGTTTTAAACCCATGGGACAAAATCTTGGGTAAATAGATAGTGCCGGAGGTCTTTGTGGACGTGGATTTAATGAAGGCTTTGATTGAAGCTTACAATCCTGTAACACGAGCTTTCCATAAGAAAGACAAATTTGTACTCTGCATGTTAGACAAAGCAACATTTATTGAAGCGTTCGATCTCTAGGGGCCTATGAGTGTAGATATTGACCTGGCAACAGAAGAAACATTGTTCAAAAGACAGAAAAGCTACTACACTGGGAGGGTCATGAGGAAACATATCCCTAGGGAGAAGAAGGAAGCAAGATTATTGCCAAGGAAAGTGATAGACACAATTGGTATCAAGCTTTTCTTTCTCTACTTCCAGTATACCATCTACGGTCTACATAAAGTATTACGATAATAGATAGTTTCTAATTTTATCTCTTTCGTCTATTTCTAATGGTCACTCTTTTTGTAATGTTTCCATAAACTCCTTCTGTTCGTTATTGAAACTTTGTCTTTCACTCTACAAGAATGTTTCTATTTCCTCTCCTATTTGTTATAGAAACATTCTCTTGTATCTTGTATATATAGATCATTCATGATCATTGTTTAATAACACATTCATTACTTTACCACAATATGGTATCAGAGCAAATTCTCGGCCTCTTCGAAAATTTTTAATTTCTTTTTTGAAATTATTAGATCTAGATTTTCAAAGCTTTTTTGCCCCAAGTGTGTTCAAAATTTGCATTTTTTTTCCTCACCCACCCGTTTAGGGTTTTTGCATTTTCGGCTAGGGTTTTGACCCTTCAGTTCAAGTCAAAATTTTTTTTGATTGCAGATTCCTTGTGGGGTTTTCAAGAGCTCAATTGGGTTGTGGTCCGTTTTTTTGGGTGCCTTGATTTTCAAACTAGCGAATCCAAAATCTGCCAGCATATTCCTCGTGGGTATTTTCAGATCTCAACTGGGTCAATCTCTCTTTTTTCTGGGTGCATTGTTTTTGATGCCTCAATTTTCAAGCCAACAGATTCATAATTTGACAACAGATTCTATTTGCATTTTTTGAGTTCTTCACTGAGTGTCTTTTCAAATTTTTTGGGTCTTCCGTTAATCTACCTTGAAGTTCGTGCCTTTTTTTGTTGTTTCTGATTTTTCACGTTTTTTCTTTGAAAAACGTGCTATGGCATCTCTCACCAGTCTTATGTTGGAAGGCAGTCAACATTTCAATGGAAAGAACTACAACACCTGGAAGCAGCGCATGTTGACGATTTTTGAGTATCGTCGCCTTGAGGCACTTGTTTAGGGTACCGAGTCTTGTCCTACCACAACCGATGCAACTCAAGACAAGTTTGATGAACGTAATCGTGAAGCGGTTATGCTCATTAAGTTCTCAGTTACTGATGATTAGCTGCCTCAAATTTTGTTTGGCAAGACAGCTACAAAGATCTAGACATTATTGAAGGATCTCCATGAGACATTAGATAAAAGCAGAGCCTTCTTTTTGAAGAATCAACTATTCTACATTATTATGGATGAGAATATGTTCTTACAAGAACATCTTCTAAAGATTAAGGACATCAAGGATCAGCTTGAGGCCATTGGTCGTACAATGGAGGAAGAGGACATGGTGGTCATTAGTCTAAAAAGCCTACCACGGTCCTATGAGCACTTTATTGAGACTCTCAACACTACTGCAACTAATGTTGACCTGAAGTTCTCAGATTTGTGCACCAAACTTTTGCAGCAGGATCGTTGGAAGGAACAGTTTGGTAGGAGTGCTCCTTCGTCCTCCTCTGAACAAGCATTTTCAGCCCAATCCTTTCACAAGGACAAAGGCCCATCTCATTCATCAGCTCCGTCTCAGGATAGCTCTAAGAAGAACATTCGGTGCAACTACTGCCACAAATTTGGTCATATGCTTCGAGACTGTAGGGCTCGCATTGCTTCTGATCAGCGGAAGCAGGGTGGAACCCAGCCACAGGCCAACATTGTAGAACATGCAAACCTCTCTGATCAACCTGAGGCTGCCTTTTACGCTTTCTGAGGACATGCAAATTTTTGTTTTTTTGAAGATAGATTGACCATTAAGGGAGGGTATTACGATAATAGATAGTTTCTAATTTTATCTCTCTTTCGTCTATTTCCAATGGTCACTCTTTTTGTAATGTTTCCATAAACTCCTATTCGTTATGGAAACTTTCTCTTTCACTCTACAAGAATGTTTCTATTTCCTCTCTCTTGTTCGTTATAGAAACATTCTCTTGTATCTTGTATATATAGACCATTCATGATCATTGTTTAATAACACATTCATTATTTTACGACAATATAAAGTCATTGGACTAGATGGAGGATTGACAGTGACCCCAAATATATATGTCATGGCTATTGACGTCCAGGACCTGTACACTAATAAAGAGTTTGATTATGTGGGCCACATAATCAACGTAATGCACCACGAGCTAATGACTGCAAAGACGGATTTGAGCAATTTCAGGTTCACCCACTACTCCATGCTGATGCACTTATTCCTGTATAGCAACATCGGCTATATCAACCCAGAATTCATCAACGAGACAGAGAATGAAGGAGGGACTGTTCCATTGCAGCTTTGGACCAGGTTATGGGATAAAAGTTACCATTTTTCTAATTCCATTGCTTTTAATAGTGATTTTGTATCTCCAATTTTGAACATGTTAGGTATTGAAAGGGACAAATTTCCCTTAGTTGTTAGGAAATTGCTTAGACCCCATGTATTTGATAATGAGATCCAGCACAACTAGGGTGACATGTTCATGTTTAAGAATTTTTCTGTCATTAGAGTATATGCATGCCCACAACCTCCCCACATACTGCCCTAATATGTCACAGAAAGATTGGGAATAATTGAGTTCCCGTGGCAGATTATCATGATGGATAGGGAGCATCTAGGCCCTAAAAGGCATAAGGGAACCTTTCTGCCAAGAAGGTTCTAGATAGGTGATTTCTCCATAGGAAAGGATGCTATGGACCAAATCCATGAATTTCTGAGACACTTCAGATTGCCTTCAGCTAATGCAAGGATGTATGACCTCGATGACTTCATTAAAGGAGCACTGAGAGAAATGAGAAACCATAATCTGGCTCCAAATCAGCGCATGGCAGAGGAGGATGTCATTAGAAATGTGCTTAATGAAGATATGTGTGAGGAGAGATCCCTAAAATGGCGGGACATTGTAAGGGTAGAAGAAGAGTTAAAAAAGGCAGAACCTACTTTCACTAGTTTCTTCCCTGATCTCTTGTACATGCCTAGGATTGCAAAATGTTTAGAAAATTATGAAGATATCATGTCAAAACTGCCAGACATCCCTGAGCAGAAGGAAGAGGACAGGCTAAATCCTGAAGAGGTTGGGCCTAATGTAATGTTTGTTGAGGAAACAAAAAAAGTTGAAGCATCTACATTAGAGCAGGGGCCACCCAAAAAGAAGAAATTAATGAATGTACCAGAAAAGGCAAGGCAAAAAGCACTGGGGATCTTGCTAGGTACAAGCCGTTACTTTGCTGATATAAGGCAACAATTTCTAACTTCACAGGCAGATGAGGGAGAGAGGGCCCTAAATGATTGAGAATTAGCTGTAGCTAGGTTGGATGACAGGGTCATCCAAGCTGAAGAATTTATGAGTGATGATGAATTTATCAAGTTTGATGAATTCAAGAGTTTTCTCTTCAGAGTAAAGCAAAATGAATTGACACTTTCTATAAAACCAGGGGAGTCAGAGGAGAAGATTGTGGAGTTAATTTAGAAATTGCAAGCCTATGATCCCAACAGTGAAACATTAACTGTGGAGGCTAGAGACCTTGTTAAGAGAAGTGGCATGTTGCTGATGCCTAGATGCGATTTGGAGTCCTCATTCTTGATTGACCAAATCAAAAGACAGGACAAAGCTGTAGCTTATGAGGCTTTTGGCCCAGAAGGACTTCAAAGAGGGTCTGGATTTAATATGGACACCAAGACATTGGCAGTATGGCGTGTGGCTCCTCAATCAAACAAGCCAAGATTGGTGGATATCCAGGACACAACACAGGGCAGCCAATTGATATGGAGGTTGCAGGACACTACTGGATTAGAGATAGCAAATCTCTTGCATCATACATCTTCAATGAATAAAGCAGTTGCTGAAGATTTAGAGATCAGGCTAGCTAGGACATTCATGGACTATGTTGCAACTAGGAAGAAGTTTGAGGAGTTGAAGAAGAATTATGTCCTAGAAGAGATTGTAAAAGGGCTAAAAGATGAAGTACCCTAAGGAATCAGTCTAGGGAGACCAAAGAAGTCTCTGATGTTGGGGTCTAGACTGAGCCAATGGAGGGCATAGCTCTAGAAATTGCAACCGAATAGGTAATAATGGACATTGATCAGCCTGTAGATAGTAAAATTGTTGAGAAGGAAACCTTGAAGAAGGTGTTGTTGCATAGGGTAGATATTTTGAAGGGGAAGTCCGAGCTTATACATAGTACTTACATTTCTTTGTAGGGTGCATAACATCATTGTTCAAATGCCCTGTCCTTGTTAACACCATTACTTAATTCTTGGGGTCCTTACTTGCATTTCTTTGAAAGATTAATTATGTTAATGGCGAAAAAGCTTGACTTGCCTGATAAAATAATTAATGTTAAAGAAGCATTGTTGTTAGTAAAGGAATTGTGTGCATTTTTCACTGGCAAACTACAAAGCATTCAGGCAAAATTAAAGGTTTTTGCTGAAGAGTCTGAAGGGTACATCCGTGCTATTGTGGACATAGAGGGACAATTGAAGGACTGGTAGGAGTGGGTTGACTCTTTCAGCCAAATTGTGGATGCTAGCAAGGTCGCTTCTTACTTTGTTGGTGATGCAGCCATCTCAGCTTTCTATGAAGTTGTTGATGAACTATACAAACAAGAAATGGATATGAACAAATTTTTTTTTGACTCACGAGCTATCACAGATGCCAAGTGGAACAAGTGCCTCCAAGACTTGGACATAGTTAGAGTAGCGGATTTGCCATCAAAAAGGGAGATTGTGGTGTGGGGAAATCATTGGAGAGATTCAAGCCCTACCACATGGAAGTAGTTAAGATAGTTCTGGTATTTGATGAAGAGCCAATAGAGGGAGGTTAGTTAATTCAAATAGGGTATCTTACCTTTGCGGTTCACCTGCTGTGGATACACCTATGGTGCAAACCAAGACTGATTCTGACGAATCTGGGCTGCCAGTTGTCGCTTTTGTAACTACTTCCAAAGTTGTTTGTTAAAATTGTTTGATGTTGACAATCGATAGAGGACCGAAAGATATTCAGCTAGTTTTCTTTTTGGGAATAGAAGTCTTTGTAGGCAGTCAAGTACTGTGTGGAGTTTTTGTGTTTTTGGCTTGTGCAAAAAGCTTAATGAAATAGATGGTGTTCTGATTATTTTGGTGTGTTATTTTGATTCTGGTCCAATACTGTGATGTAAGAATTTCAAGGAAATTAATACAAAGATTCAGCATAAATATGTTGCTATAAATCTTGTCTCCTATGATATTCTGTAATTTTCTGTGTCTTGTGAACAAATAGCTCAAGATCATAGTTGCAATTTGTTTAAAATTGTATGTCATATTATGCTTTACTTTTGATTTGTGATGAGCCCAACTGGCTCTCAATAACAATTTGGCTTTTATAATTAAATTGCAATTGTGTTTTTGTGTGTTTTCCATTCATAAATGAATTTACATAAACTTTCCAAATTTCATATGTCAATAGCATCAACAATTCATTTCCAAGTGCACTTTGATTGCACTATAAAATCAGAATTAACTCAAATAGTTATTAAATAACTATAACAATGACAGCAAATAAGTTTAAAGCACCTTAGATTCAAATGGGACTGCAGAACATTAAAACGCAGCCTGCCTGGGAATTGATGCCAGCAAATAATGTACACTCCTTGTCCATGGCGGCTAGATCTCCTTGCACTTCTAAATGAACACAACTCGCAACTCAGCAAATAACCCAATGTTCAGCTTCAAACCTTTCCTTCTTGCTTCCCAACAGCAAATACAACCATGCCAGCTGCCGTATGGTTCTGTAGCTTCCGTACGATTGAGGGAATTTCGTATGGCACCTCAAAATCTCAGAATTTATTCAATGAATACAAACCTCAGCAAAGTAATCCAGTGTCAAACATTACTCAGTAAATTCCAGCAGCAAAAATTAGTGTTTTCTCCACTTGTTGAAGACCAAACACAAATTCTTCATGAATTTCGAACCCTTACTTCATTACCAGATTCCACAATAAACATAAATTCTCAATGGAATTACCAACTCAACGAATCTTTGCAAATAATCAGCATGTAATTGATATTCTCTCCAATTTGAAGACCAAATATCAAAGCCCTAGCTCTCCATGAGAAAATTGATTTTCTCCTTAAAAGAAACTTTTTGCACTTCACAAATTTTTATCAAATGGCATAAGGTGTTTAAAAAGGTTTTTTCATGTTATATTTATAAGCTTTATGAAAAAGCTTCACCTTCACACTTTTCACTAATGTGGCTTCCTCAACACACCATTGTTTTATAACATTAAAGCCATTAAGTTATTAAATTAAAATAACTTAATTTAATAACCACATTTAAAACATGAAGCCACTAAATCTCTCTGACAAAATAATTCCAACTTCTGACAACAGTGCCGGAGCTCATATTGCCCTGCTAGAAATAGCCATCTGACCAAAATAGACTTACTATAAATAGTAAGTCTCTCAAACTAGAGATTCCGCATAATCAATCTTGAAACATCTGAGACTATTGCGCAGGCGCCCTACTAAACAAAGCCATACCCAAAATACCACTTACTATAAATAGTAAGTCATCCAAACTGACCCCAACGAAGAGCAGACCTGACAACTAAAACTTCCAGAATAGAATCCAACCACTGACTTTGCCAACTGACCCCCTCTGACAATCTGATTATCTTACGAGGGTCACCAAACTAAGCTGATCCCAAGAGTTTGAAAAACAGGGACATTACATGATTCAAGGAGTTAAGTAATTGCTTAGTATAACTTGGCAGAATTATAGGGTATTAGAGAAGGATTTGTCATAAGAAGAGGGTTTAAAGTAACAGTAGATTTTCACTTACGATGTAGGTGAATAGATCATCAGTCATGGTGAGGATTAGTTCAAAGAACACCCAATGGATAAGGCATTGATAAAAGAAAATGCAGTTAAGCCGATATTTATTTTCTCACAGTTAAATATCAAAGTTAAATCAAATCTTTTAAATTCAAGTTGTAGATCTGAATTGTTAAGCCCCTTCTTAGCTTATAAGAAAGTCGATAGTGTGATTAGCTCTCACAGTATTATTTCAACTTCATATTAAGAGAAAAATTATGGGCATTTATCTGCTTTGTTAAGGATTAGTGAAAAGTGATGTTAAGAAGTAAACAAGTCTAATCCTAGGTTTACCCGCCTGAATTTTGCAGAGTTCAAAGTGTAGAAAGCTTAATTGCTTTGTTAGTTGGTCCTTGTTCTTGTTTAAATGTATTAATCATGTGGTTTAGCTAACCCCTAGGTACATCTCTTCACTATTCAAGGTGGTTCAAATTCTGTCAAATCAGAAACCAACACTCTGTTTGCCTCTTTTTTAATTCTTTTTGTTGCTGAAAGGTTTCTAGTTGTGCTCACACTTCATGCATAACCTTAGGAGGCACAAGTATGCATGGATGTGATGCCCTCTCTTTAACTTAGAACACAGTAGCGACAAAATCACATATGAAGTCAAGGGCTGGCAGACCTTGAGCACCTCCAGATAGTTAGAAGATAGCAAGAAGCTAGTTGTACATAGCAATAAGAATTCAATCAGTTAGTTTGTGTTAATAAAGCATCAAGTGTATCAAGGAAAATTGTGAAGTCTTATCAATAAGAGGATTTTTGTAGTTGGAATTAAGAGGCACAACCAAATGAGCTATGAGAATGATTCGGGATCTAGAATGGCAAGATTAAGTATGGCATTTAATGTAGTTCATCATGATGCATCCATCACAGTTGAGGAATATATGTACCAATGGTTTCTTTCTTTCTTGTGTTCATATGCTTAAGATCCGTCTCTTTTAGTGTTTCATTTGTTGTGAGGGTTTGTGGCAAGAGTGATCATCCCAAGCATGCATGTTTTCTTTTGAATAGTTAGCGTGCTAGGTTCGAATCCTTTCTCTTTGCATGCTAGTAACTTATAAGGTTTCAAATTCAGACTTTTAAGTCTACCAAGGTTGACTTGATCTTTGGTCCTAACTTTAATATCAATGGTGGTTCAGTGCTTTATGTCACTAAATCAAGTTGTTGCATTAATGAAATTTAACTCTTGATCTTCACCCTTAGAGGCAGAATCTCAGAGTTACTGAATGCAAAAGCCCAAATGTACTTCACTCTTTGATCCTTATGGACATATTAGAGATTTGGACTCTCTTCATCACAAGAACAAAATTTGTATGTGAATCTCCAAATCTTGCCAACTCATTAATCGGCAGGGGTGCGGACCTTTGCGTCATCAAG
Source organism: Chamaecyparis obtusa (assembly GCA_027943335.1). Taxonomy (NCBI): domain Eukaryota; kingdom Viridiplantae; phylum Streptophyta; class Pinopsida; order Cupressales; family Cupressaceae; genus Chamaecyparis; species Chamaecyparis obtusa. Next base: position 148,456 of record BSBK01003565.1, on the reverse strand, counting down.
ATACATGTTTAAAACCCCGACATCTGCCAAATATGCAAACACAAGAGTTCTGTTGCACCATTGAAAAGATTTGCAAAGTTACATCTGAATCCTGTAAACTTGCAATCTTTTGGAGATCAAATTCATGTCCATCTAATTGCAAAGTTTACACAACATACTAGTGTGTCAAATCTTGCCTTTTCGTAATTTATGAGAGTTTCAAACTTTCTTTGTTATCAGAACCATTTTGGTGTATGCCACCCAAGCCTTTGAACCCCATTGACTCTTAAGCTGGCAAAGGTGCGGACCTTCACATTCTTGAGAAACATAATTTATCTCCTAAAGTTCCATACAATCAATGCAGTACTTAGTGAATCATCCGTAGGTGCAGTGGATTAGTTCAAGGGATAACCAGTTGGGGAATCATCCACCAAACACTTCGTTGTTTTCCTTCTTCCATGTGCTAATCATTGCTGGTGTGTCTTATTAGTTCTGGTTGGATGAATTTGTGAGCAGCCTATTTGCATTTTCTTTAAAGGGCCTTGTTTCATCCAAAGACCATGTCTAGTGCAGTAATAACTTGGTGATGAGACCATGCTGTGTTGGCACTTTCTGTGTTCTTATCCATGACCCTTGTGGTTCAATGTTTAATGTTTAGCTGTTCTAGTTGGCATAAGATATATAACATCTTACCTCCGGTCTGCAATGGTGAAATGAAGCTGTGTAACAGACTTGGTGAAGTTAAAGGTGAACTTCTGAATGTTCGCAATTATGATATGAGTGAATCTATTTGTTTATTTACTTCCTTTGAAGTAAAGGTTTGAGGAAGGATCATTGCCTGTTGGTGAAAGATGGGATCACGGTTAATATGTATAAGAAGAGAGTTCTATCCACCTGTCTGTTTGTGAGCAGCCTATTTGCATTTTCTTTAAAGGGCCTTGTTTCATCCAAAGACCATGTCTAGTGCAGTAATAACTTGGTGACGAGACCATGCTGTGTTGGCACTTTCTGTGTTCTTATCCATAACCCTTGTGGTTCAATGTTTAATGTTTAGCTGTTCTAGTTGGCATAAGATATATAACATCTTACCTCCGGTCTGCAATGGTGAAATGAAGCTGTGTAACAGACTTGGTGAAGTTAAAGGTCAACTTCTGAATGTTTGCAATTATGATATGAGTGAATCTACTTGTTTATTTACTTCCTTTGAAGTAAAGGTTTGAGGAAGGATCATTGCCTGTTGGTGAAAGATGGGATCACGGTTAATATGTATAAGAAGAGAGTTCTATCCACCTGTCTGTTTGGTATGCTAAAATAATTTACTAGTCACAAATGGTACCAAACAGAGCATTGCAAGACTGTAACAAAGCAACTTTGAAGGGCTCTTCACAACCAAAGCTTCTCCAAGGAGAATTCTACTGTTTGTAATCAATTATTATACACTCTTTAATACCTCAAGCATGACAAATACCATCCAACAGAATGGTGCATTGTTAAAAATATGTTTTGTCATCCTCTGGGAAATCTATTTTTTTGTTTAAATTTTATGAGGAAAATGCCAATCTTATTTTTTTTATGGATATTATAATTATTAACAAAATAGAATGCAAAATGGACCCTGGTTTTGCCTAATGATCACATTCTTTTAATTTGCATAAATGAACTGAAACGACTTAGAAGTAGCAATTGATGCTTTCCTGGCTTTGATGACTATTATCTCTAATATGCCAAACAAAGAATCGTGGTATGATGTATAGCTATGATATGCTTGATCCTTAACCTGGGTGAAAATATTATTGAAGTTTGAAGATTTATTTTTCAGAGAGGGAGTAGATATATTGAAATAGAATTACTTTTGTGATTTTGAAGTCTTTACGTGGAGTTGAAAAATGATGCAAGAAGGATCAGTGGGACTTGTGGTGGTTTTCATTGTGTGTTACGAGTGAGTTTCAAATTTAAGAAATATTACTAAACCGAGAAGCTATTTATTTTATATCTTATGATTGTTGGCATTTAAAGCAGTATTTGAATGTTCATTTATTTGTAATATGATTTATTTCCTTCAAGGTTTTATGCATTAACCTGCGTCTGTTGGTTTCCTTATGAATGGAATTGAAACAGGTTACAGATTCTGGTAACAACTGAAAATCTACTTCAGGCAGATATACTTAGTGAAGCACAATTTCTCATCTTATATGACTTCCCATCATCTCTGCAATCATATAGCAAACTGCTGAGTGGAATGGCACGCTTTTCAGTATTTGGTATTCTGTACAGTTTCTGTTCTGGAGCAGATGCACCTGTTGCTGCCGAACTAATAAAATTGCTGGATGAATGTTCGCAGCCAATACCACAAACTTTACGAATGTTAGCTGATGCAGCTTCTACTATTCAGTGCTAAACCTTTAGTCTTGGTAGCTTTTTGCAAGATAGAAAAATTATATCATTATATAACATACTATGAGATTAACTGCAAATCGCAATCCGGCACTACCAAATTTAGAAACAGAAGCAAATTTTCATACATAAAGTGGTAGCATGAGGTATACATTTCTACTGTTCAATTTTGATTGAATATCTCTACAAGGATAAATTTGGTTCATTTCCGACTCAATGGCAGCCAATGTTTACCATTTATCTTGAGATTTGGAAAGGTTATATATAATTTACATTGCGTGCCTGCGGGAATGCGCTAACTTTTTCAGTGGCAGCCATTTTTGAATTCATCATTTCATCAGTGCCCAATTAGAACTCAATATATTTGATTTATCTTGGCAGGATGAGGAGAACAAGATACATAAACTGTTGTTTATTGTAAACAAAGGTTATGCCTCTCCCAATATACACACCTATACATGGTATCAAACGCCAAACGCAGATCCCCAGAGCATGTATATCTTGTTAATGGTGTACAATTGTTTGTGTAAACGAAATAAACTAAAGGGTAGCACCCCTAAAGCAGTTGTAACAACAATGATTGTTAGAAAATGAAACATTACATCATAAGGACAAGAAACAAGAGAACTCAATAAAGGTTGGTCCCTTTGTTTGATGAATGTACATCTCTTCTTTGACCAGTCATATTAGTCAGCTAAGTGGCTTGGATCAGGGGGAAGCGATAACTTTGGAGAGCATAGTATACAAGGCTCTTTGGATGAGAGATGAAATCCATAATTGTACCCCCTAAAAGAACAGATTGGAATGTAATAGTACTTTAATACATTGTTTTGCATCTAGTGCCATAGTAATCCTTAATAGAGGGTTAAGCTCTAAAAGTTGTTTTTAAAGGATCATCCCACGTCACATGGCAGTTGACCGTGATAATCACCATTAGACAAATGATTTGACTCAAGAAAAGGTTACTTCACTCAAACACCTGATAGCTTTCTGCAATTTCTGCAATTTGTGTTTTATCTAATGCTATAATATTGTTATACAGTTAAAGTAGATAATATATTTTTAAAATGTCTGCATAAGAATGTTGGAAATTGGAGATCATAAAAAGATCCGCTGTCCCCTTTTTAAAACAAATTGTTTTATTTCATACTTTTATATTTTAAAAATATTTTTAAGATAATTTCTAAATATTCTTTAAGATAAAATTGAATTAAAAATAATAATTTATATTTGATTCAAGATAATTTCAAATGCTATTTTTAAAATAGATATATTTTCTTATTCAAATCTCTTGTATTTCTAAAGCCCACTTAGCCAAGCAAATAATTTTGTATAATATAGTGAGGAATAAAAGAAGTTTTTTCAATAGGGGTAAAAATTGATTCAAGTAAAGCCAAAGAATATAGAGCAATTAGAAGTTTCCATCATCCCTAATTTTCTCTCCAAATAATTCAGAGGTAGTGTCTCAGTTATCAACATCCCATCCCTATAGGCTCTCAAAAGCCCACTTAGTTAGACAATTAGTTACTTTATTGCACTCCCTAGGAATTTGATAAAAGGAAATTAAATTTAAAGATTCATACAGATTCATTATTTGCTTAGCCATTGAAGCTAATTGCCAAGAAGCTCCATCCAACTAATGATTATTCAACATATCAATCACATTTGAAAAATCAAGCTTATCGATAATCCTCTTCCAACTTAAAGTGCACCTTCTTAATACCATGTAAAGTTGCTGGGCCTCCATCAAATTATTTGAATGTTGACCTTTAAAAGTGGAAAAAAAAGAACAGCACATTCCCATCACTACTATTACTAATACCACCATTTCTCACTTGTCCAATATTCCCTTTAGAATATCCATTAGTATTAACCTTCAAAATCCCCTTAGGAGGGAGGAGCCATCTTCCCTCTCTATGAACTTTCTGTTTAGTTTGTCTTAATCTTCTTATGTAAGAGGAATTTGTCCTATTGCCAATTAAATTGAGGTTCCCTATTGTAGCTAGATTACACGACTCTACAAGAGAAGTCATGTCACACTTTGGTGAAATAGTCTCTTGAAGTTTGCTGATAATATTTCTCGACATGAGGAGGTACTCAAATTTAGAACCATGAAAGATTCTCCAATTCCTCTCTAGCCACAAGTTCCTATTAATCAAAGTTCCTATTAATAAAAGTTGAGTCAAGAAATCAAGTAGTAAGGAGAAAGCAGTCTTAGTTGGAGGTCGATCTAAACTTTACTAGAACTCAACCAACGAGGTAGCATAAACACAAGCATAGTTCCATGTTCTCCACCAAAGATGGTAGATCTCACTTGAATAAGAACAATGGAAGAAAAAATGAGACATACTTTCCTCACTATTTCTTCAAAGAACACAAATTGACGGGCTTTGAAAGCCTCTCTTCTTGAAATTCTCCCAAGTGACATCTATTTTGGGTTACTAGCCAAAGAAAAAAAATTGCACTTAGGCCATGAATAACTATTCCAAACATGCTTCCACTTGGCATAACTCCCTGACCATGCAACTTATTGTCCAAAGAAAGCTAGGTAACCAAAAGAAACCAAAAAATTGTCCTTTGGATATGGACTCCTAGCCAAAACATCTTCGGAATCAAGGGCACTACAAAGTCTACCAACTAACTCCTTGCAAGTTCTTGTCGACTCTCGTCAAATTCGTCGACAGGCCATTCATGAAGCTCTTTCCAACAAGTAACTTCCAAATGTCCTTTGAGCTTGGTGGTCTTAAAATTTGCCACCCTATTACATCTAGCCTCAAACAATCACAAAGGGGTTGAAGTTGAGGAGATTGAGAAATGATTGGAAGGTGGCCATTCTAGGAGTCATGCTAGAAAGGAGCATTTGTACCTCTATTGCAGATTCAAAAGAGACCCTTGTTGATGAGTTTTGTGCCCCATTTAAGAGTGTCCCAGATCATGGAGTCCTTTCCAAACAAATTGTATCAGGGAACTTTTGCACTATTAACTCCCCTAATGTACTTTTGGGTAAGAATTTTAGCCCAATCTTGATCCTGATAAGGCACCATCTCCAGTATAATTTTGTAGCGAAAACTTGTCCAATCATACCTGCAGTGTTAAGATCAAGACTACCTTATTGCTTTGGCCTATAAACCAAATCCCACCTTGCCAGGTTCCATAAGGAAGAAGGAAAATTCCTTGACCATAGAAATTGATGACAACATTAAACTCCTTTACAAAGCTAGAGGGTGTAACCTGCACAAAACATCTATATATAAGGAGAGCTTGCACCATCAAATTCAAAAGAGTCAACCTACCTGCAGATGAGGACCACCTACACATCCAATGACTAACTCTTTTGCAGAACTTATCCATAATCTCCTACCAAAACTCTCTAGGTTGAGATACCATACCAAGGGGAATGCCAAGATAAACCAGAGGAAGAGAACCGATTGAAAATCAGAGAATCCAAGCAATCCTATTCTGCATAGCCCGAGTATTAAAGAAAAAAATAGGAGACTTTGCCTCATTAATCTTTTTCCTGAAGGCAGCCAAATAAGTGTCCAAGGTTCTCCTGAAATTAACAACTTCATTGATTTTGGCTTCAGCCATCAGAGTAGTACCATCAACAAACCAGAGATGAGAGTAAGGAGACATACTATTGCCCCAACTCTAGCCCCGAATCATACCTTGTCTAACCCTGTGTTTGATTAATCTACGAAGCCCTTAGGCCATAATGATGAACAAATAGGGGGAAAGAGGATCTCCCTTCCCAAGGCCCCTTGCCTAACAAGATAAACTAGAGGAAGAGAACCAAAATGAAATCAAAGAATCCAAGAAATCCCATTCCAAATAGCCTTAGTATTGAAGAAAAAAATAGAAGACTTTGCCTCATTAATCTTTTACCCCAAGGCAGCCAAATAAGTGTCCAAGGTTTTCTTGAAGTTAACAACTTCATTGATTCTAGTTTTGCCCATCAGAGAAATACCATCAATAAACTGGAGATGAGAGTATGGGGACATACTATTGCCCCAACTCCATCCTTAAACACACCTCATCTAACCTTGTCTTTGATCAGCCTACCAAGCCCCTCGACCATATTGATGAACAAATAGGGGCAAAGAAGATCCCCCTTTCTAAGGCCCCTTGCTTAAGGTGATTAGAACCCTGAAATAAATGAGAAGTTTCTCCATTAATCAGAACTGAAAACGAGGTGGAAGAGACACAACTCATGACCCTATCCACCCGTTCCCCATAAAATCCAAAAGCCAAAATAATTCTCTGTAAGAATGTCCACCTAACTCTATCATAAGAATTTTCCATGTCCAGTTTGATAAACATTGCCTTTTCTTTGGAGGTCACCATAAAGTGAAGAGTTTTTGTAGCAATCACTATTCCATCAAGAATTTGTCTACCCATAACAAAAGCACCCCGCTCATTAGAGATCAAATATTTGAGGCACATCTTGAGTCTTTCAATGATAAGTTTAGTGGTAATCTTGTGAACCACATTACAAAGTGCAATGGGTCTAAATTGACCTAATATATTCACATTCTCTTTTTTAGGAATAAAAAATTATTCTAAATTTTAAATTGAGTTTAACTCCTATGTTTTTTGTGGCTATTTTTTTCTTTAAATTTTTTAATTATGCCAAAGGCGGATTATACTCACATATGGATGCAAAAATGCCCGACAATATAAACTAGAAACATTTAATTTGACGTGCTTTTGACATTTAAAATGAATGAAAAATAAGAAAATATTTTATTATTACTTTTAAATTTTTAAATTATTTTTATTATAAGATTAGTATGTAGATATTTTTGATAAATATATATGAAAAATAAAAAAATATTTCTACATTTTTTAAAGTATGTAATATACTAAAATAGTAGTATAACAATAGATCAAAAAATAATATTATATATATAATTTCCTTCATAAAATTAAATTTTTTCTTTAAGATATAAATAAAATCAAGAATATAAAAATAATAATAATACGATAATATAATAATAATGAAGTCCTAATAATTTTTTTTTATTTCTTTTGTCAATAGTTTAATAAAAATGATAATAATTTGGTGCTAATAATTTTTCCTTTTTTATGAACTATAAAAGTATTAAAATATGATAACAAGAACATATTTAAAACTTACCAATAAAATTATATCTTAATACTAATTTAATAGTAATTACTATGATATTATTTTTTTGGATTACTTCACCTATATTCTCTAAAGGTAGATATTCTACTCTATTCATTATTGACCAAATCAATAAAGCATTACCAAAATTTGATTGTACATGAATTCTACAAGGTACTTATTATCCAATTCTATAAAGTTATAAACAAATTTAAAAAGTCAATTTCTAATGAAATGTTGGGTAGATATTTAGTTCCACAGTTTCTTGATAGGGGAACGAGGGAAGGATTTTGGAAATGGGGATTAGGGGTCTAAGTTTCAATACAATGGTGAGAGATGACACAAATATATAAAGTAGTTGAAAAATTAGTTATAACAAAACATATTAAGGAATAAATGTAAGAATTGTTCGGATTAGGTGTTGTACACCTAGCAAAACACAACACCTAGCAAAACGTTGTTTTGATTTAATCATGTGATTAGATAAATATTTATTTGTGGTCATTTAGGTGATGTGTTAAGTGATATAAAATATTTATTTGGGATTACTTGTAAGGTTATATGTAACATTGGGGTAGATACATTATGTGGGTTGCACGTGGTAAAATTTTTGAATGTTTGTAATAGAAAAGTGATTGTGGGGTCAATGTTTTAGTGAACAGATGGTCTTGAGTGACATGGTTATACTTTACCACTTCATTATATTTGTGCAGACTTATTTCTATATAAATTAAATAATTTTTTTGGATTGAATCTTTCTTAGGAGTGCATATGTAAAGTATGGCATGGGATATTGGGATACATGCTTAAACACGTGGAAGATATATTGATGTTTTAGAGATCTCCATGGAGGCTTTGTAAGTATATTGTAATATATTATTGCTGAGTAACACATTGAGCTTGAATACTTTTGGAGGTTGTTTCTTCCCCTTTATGCGGATTTTTTCAAGGTATATTTTGTGTTATCTTGTAATGTCTGTTATATTTTTATTTATTAATTTGTATATTTTTATGTCTTCTTTTCTCTCATGAGGTTATATAAAAAAATTGATGATCATCATAGTTGATTTTCCCAATGTTTGGTATTAGGGTTAGGTTTGTGGTTGTGGAGGTTTTAGAGATCCTTGTCATGATATAACCCTTAGACGAGTAGATCCGATGCAAAGTTGAGGCCATGTAAATGTAAGAGGGTTTTCAAGAATTTCAAGGTATGAACACATGTTTTGCTAGTTGTTATTTTGTAGATATTGGGTTTTGTGATTATAGATTTGTGTTTTTTTTGTCGATCCGGGGTTTGAGTTTGGACAAATTTTTTTTTATAGATGTTCATTAATGAGGGATTTAGAGGAGATTTCACTAATGACCCCTTGAGCTGGAAAAAAGACACCATCATTGGATCTAGGAAACTCGCGAGATGAAGATTGACATTAAATTTGAGCTATTTTGATTATTGGAAAAATACAACTTTATTCCTCTTACCCTAGGTCACATGACATTTGTAGGAGGCAATTATTGAAGAAAATAAAAATAAAAATAAATCAATTGACTTTTAAGTCTTTGACTTGCAAAAATAGAATAAAATGTATTCTAGCAAGGGGAAGTGGTGGGTGGTCAAGTAGGTATGGTAATGGGCCAACCCTAAATGCCAAAGCCAATATTAAATCTACCCGAATCATTTTATATTATCCCATGATAGTTTTTAATTGATGTATAAATGAATGTTTGTTCAAAGCTTACCTAATTTAATGTTTTTGATTAATTGAAAACATGTTTTGAAGGGACGCTGAAATCCTGTACAAGGTAGGTTTTAGGAGGGACTGAAACCCACAACTAAAGATGTTCAAAAATATCCACAAAATGAATCAGAACGAAGATGAGGTAGAACAAGGCCAAGAAAAGGGGAGCAAAACTAGAGACCTCCCCCCACGAAAATGAAGGGTTGCATGACAAATAAGACCATGAGAAACTAGAAGACAACTCAACACAACCAATACCTCAAAAAACCAGTAGTCTAGAAAGAGTAGGCATACAAAGTTCCAACTGCCTGAAAGCGAAAAGGAAAACAGGGTCCCCCAACCAGGTTCAACCGTCCAATATTAGGATTTCCCTTTGGATCCCTTCTTATGGGATTGAAGGGTCACATGTTTACCTTCGATCGTAATCTAACCTTCTTCAACCTTAGTAGCCTCAACTTGCCATACCATCAAATCCAACACAAAAAACTAGCCCCCGAGGAAAGGTCATTGCAAAACAAAGAGCCAACATAGCCAACAAAACCAATAGATGTAGGGCCAGAATACATCATTGGAAGCAAGAACAGATAAAGAGAGCACTGATAGACGCACCAACTAGGTCCTTATCACAACCAATAACATAGATAGATCCAACATAATGACCAGGTATGAAATCAGAACTAGCAGTTAGCTCTAATAGAGAAAAATACTCAATTTAATGTTATTTGTTCAAAACTTTAGATTTATTAACTTAATTGAGTTTCTTGTTGAGTTTTGTTTTAAGGGGTTATATAAAATTTAAAATTATAATTAATTAAATTGCAATTTAAAAGTAGGTTCATTGATTAAAACATCATTATTTCTTGACCAGTGATGTGTTGCCTAGGTATTGTTGATTTGTTGGTTGTGTCATTCAATTGTTGCTCACTAACCAGACCAACAAGGAAATTAGAGAAGTTTTTTAAAGAGGAATAACTTATTCTTAGGTTGTTTTCTTTTTTATTTCCATTAGATATCAAATCATTCTCTTTGAGTACTATATGCAATGATGTAAGTTTGGTTGCCAAATGTTTCTATTTGATCAATTTTTGATGTATGAAAGCTAGATGTTCTTTGTTATATAATTTTGGACATAATTTTTATATGCGAAATTAGTTTTTGAGTTTGAATTGGCCTTGTTGAGCATGTGTAGTCTAATATGTAGTAATTGTGATGAATTATCAGTTTAACGAGCAAAGAGAGTTGGGTTCTTGTTTGATTACTTGTTGGTGCCTAAGATTTGAGGTGCATTCTAATGAGTCAAGAAGCCAAAAATGTTTTTTTCTTTTCCCATGATATTTACATGATGTTGTAACTGATTACCAATTTAGTGCTTCCTAATATAAGTTTATAGGCTTTTTCAAAGTTTGTGCTTCGATTAAAACACGTACATAATTTATCTTTAATTTTGAGGACATGGATGGACATATATGGAGACTTGGAGTCTTGTGTGAGTGATAGTTGAAGATATGTAGCTACATTTGTGCACCAACACATGATTAGGTGATTAGGTTTGTGGTTGTTTGGTGGTGATTTTATTTTTTTAGGAGGTATTTGTTATTTCCTTGATGCTTGTTTTGGTTCCTAAACTATGGTGCTTGGTTGTGGATAGTTTTGGTAAATCATATCTATCGTTTATAGATGTTTGAGTCTTTAGATCTACAATAATAATCTTGGTTATGTTTTTTTATTTAGTACAAATCTAATGTTGAATTTGTTCACTTCATTGAATTTGGATCTTTGAGTTATGTACACTGATTGGGTACTCATTTTCTTGTAGTGGGATGATTCTAGTGTGAACAATCTATCTCCATAGGCCTTTTTAGTATTTATATGGATTCAATTAGTTACCCTTGTTTGTGACAATTTGTGCATTGGTATGTGTGCACTAAGATGAGATGATTGATTTTGTTTAGAATTATTTGATAGTTAGTTGTTGGGACACATAACATATGGTTTAGCCCTATGTCATTATAGCTCGGTTAATATTTCAGTGAAAGATTTTGACAATAATGGTTTGATGGTATTGGATTTGTTCTTGATGTTTTGGTGATGGTTGCATTTTTTGGGTCAGAGATCATAGTTTGACTTTATCCTTTGGGAACTCATGGTATTGAGTTATTTGATAATGTTGGGACCATGGAGAATCTTTTATCAAGATATGGTTATAATGATGCCTTAAGAGCTTGATTACATGGTTAAGTGAGAGCTTGTGACAATCATACAGGTTTATCATTTGGTGACAGATGGTTATCTTCATGTATTTTGAAGATGTTGACATTTTGGCTACCTTTGGAGGAAACTGAGTCTTTGGTTGAGGTGTCATGAATTGCTGGTCTTGGCATGCAATCTTTGGTTTAAAGTATGGTTGTTATCATGTCATGATGTAGTCTTTATTGCACATTTGGAGTGTTGGCATGATATTGTTTCTCTTGATACCATGATATGTTCATTGAAGAAAATGATGTTCCTTTTAGGAGATGTGGGACTATGATACTATGTTTGTGCTCCTGATTCTTTAATTGTAACTTTGACATTGATCTTGTTGCTTCTCTTTGTATTGAGTACTCTAGTCATTTTACTATTTTATTTATGAAAGTATTTGTTTCTTTTTGTGCTTGACATAAATTGATTGGAATATATGCATTCATAGATACTTGGAGACATAAGTAAGGTTAGGAGTTTTCTTATGATTACAAAAATGTGTTGAGATGATTACTCTTGGATGAGGTTTCAACAAGAATTTTAAGTAGCCTAAGCTTTGGTTGTGTGTGAGGAGATTGGTCTTGGATGAGTAATGATGAATTGGTATTGAAGGAGCATTCTAATTCCTCACTCTTGGTCTAATTTGTAGATAATCATTTGAGACACATTGCCCATTCTTGTTTTTAGATGAATGATGTTTTATGATTTTCTTTCTCATGCATATAGATCTTGAACTATTGTTATATAGTTTTGGAGTGTTCATTTAAGGAGTATTGGAATGGTTATAGCCTTAAGCATATGAGTACATTATGATGACATTCATCTATGTGGAGTTTAGGATATGTATTGGGATTATTTCTTGGATATGGGAATGGTTTTTAGTTTGATCTTACTTGGTTTGAGAGGCTTACATGGATGTTGGTCACATGGTACATATGTTGTGCTTGATCTTAATGATTGTTATGTAAATGAGATCCTCGCGTATGAATGAAAACTAAGATCTTAAATCTCTATAGCATATCATTAGAAACAATAATAAGGTTCAAGTACAATCACGATAGAACCAATTGCTTTAGATTAATGTTCCTATTTTTTGCAATAGATTTGAGGTTGTGAAGTGCATGTTTAATATCTAGGTTTAATGATAGGAAAATGATAATATTTAAAATTAACAAAGAAATATACAACATAAAACTAACATAGTAGGCTAGATCTAGAAAGGGGACATGAAAATGAACTTATAATAGTAGGATGAGTTTGAAAGTGCTATATTATTGTATTGGATTCCTCATTTTGAGGGCGTGTGCAAATATAAATGCATTGATTCATAGTCAATAGGTCAATCTCTTTGAAATTTAGCCAAAATGTGTTGGACATGTGCATTGTAAACCATAATCCATGGGTTTTCACCTATTTAAAAATTGGGAATGTTTGTCATTGCTTATTTTGGGCTCCTATAATACTCTTATTGTTGGAATTGAACGTACAAATCTAAAAAATGGGAAATAAGAGTTGTGACTAATAGAAACTTACCTGAGTCAAACATCATGCTAGTGTCACCACCTATACAACAACCATGATTGATTTAAAAGAGAGTTGTTCACAAAAAACACAAAGAAAAATAATAATATAAATGCTTGAATTAAAAAATATTGCCTCTGATATTAAAATTTTGGCATGAAGTCTCACATAACTATTGATGTTACAAAAGATGTTAATGCATAGTATTAACATGGAGGAATACATTATGATTTATCATTATTTATAAGTTAAATATGAATGCTTTAATGCTTATTGATCCTTATTGTAGATTTGTGCTTAGTTGAATTTTGTATGCTTGATTGAATTCTCATAAGAATTGAATTTCATCTCTTTAATTAGATATGATATGAAATGAGAGGATTTGTATTTGTATGCAACTTATGCATTTTTAGGTTTAATTTTTAGGGAGGTTCAACATTAGAGGAAATTTATTTCTATTTATGAATCCAACATTCACATTTCTAAATTTTGGGGCCAAATCATCTAGATAGGGATATAGGCCACCCTAGTCCTTGTAGTTTGAGCCAGGAAAAATCTTGTGAATAAGAGTATACTAATTTAAGAAAAATGGTCTAAAAAATGAACACATCTAGACATAACGATGTACACATTAAGAAAAAATACCAAATTAGATCCAATCTAAGTGTAAAAGTGTAAAGGGATATGATTTACAAGACTAACCTTGGTGACTGCATTGCTGGCCAATGTAGAGAATTTTCATTTGGGTGTAGTGAAGGAGATCATACTCAAAATAATTTATCATCTAGAGGTGTATGTAGGAATTTCTACATGTTTTTGTTTGCATGCTATATCTTTGGTCTTTTTTTTTTTTAATTATCTTTGTGGATATTTGTATTCACATGACATTGGAGTTGAGGTCTTGTATGGAGCTATGATGATCACTATGTTTGTGGTCACGTGTTTTCACTTTTAATTCATTATTTTTTTTTGGTGATGAAATGGGGATCCCTTTAGCTCTCTCCTTTGTTTGGTGTGGAGATCTTGGGAGAGATTTGGAGACTAGTTGTGAGAGATACATTACAGTTGATTTGTCTGTAAGATTTTCATATATTTGTAGATGTTTCTTGGCACAACATATCGATTACAACTTATGTGTGATACTATTAGTATACTTTGCATTCCTTGATAACTTTTAGATTTGACATTACACATGGAATGTGAGTTCTTAGATGCATATGTTCTTTATTGACATATTTTACACATGGAGCTTGTGTTTGTGGTTAATGGTCGTATATGTTGTTTGACACAAGTTTAATGATGTTTGTATACCTAAAAGGTATTGATGGTTTGATGGATTAATATTTTCTATGGTTTCTATTTCTAGTCATGTTGGGTTTATCTTCATTAAGATAATATCTTAGAGTGTTTTCTATCACTTGGATTTGATGCAGATTTTCTTTAGATCAGTGCATTTTCACCTTGGCTTGTTCCTCTTCTTCTATTGGTGGTATGTTGGAAGATGATATGATATCTTGCTTGATTTGGTGAATATATTTGCTAATTTTTTAGTATGTTGGAGATGACTTAGTTGTGGTAATTTATGTTGTTTCATGTATGATTGTGATGACATACTTCATTAATTGAACCTTATACAATTAGTACAACAAGTGGGCAAGTGTTAGAATCAGGTGTTGTATACCTTATATAACATTATTTTGATATAATTATGTATTCAAATAAATAATTATTTGTTGGTGCATCTAGGTGATGTGTTTATCTTAGATATTCAATATTTATTTGGGACCACTTGTAAATATGTATGCAACATTGGGTTGTACTCTTTATGCGGGTTTCTCATGGGAAAATTATTTAATGTTTGTAATAAAAAGTAAATGGGGAGTTAATAATTTTGTAAATTGATAATTTTGAGCCACATGGTTTTACTTTACCATTTGTTTTTATTTGTGTGGTCTCATGTCTATAAAATCAAGGACATGTTTGGTGGTTTAAGGTTGCCTAGATGGGTTTTTGGCTTGTTTCCATTGTATTGAGTGTACTTCTAAGGAGTGCATATGTGAAGCATGACATGAGATGTGTGGATATATGCTTGGACACATGGAAGATGCATTGAAGAGGCCTAATGATTAGAGGTATTTATTTTAGCTTTTCATTGTTAAATAATACATTGAGTGTAAGTTCTTTTGGAGGCTACATTTTCTCTTTATAAGGGTTTTACCAATGTATATCTCATGTTACATTGTGATATGTCTTTGGTGTTTTAATTTGGCTATTTGTGTAGTTGTAAGAATACTTTTCTCTCATAGAATTATGTAGGAAATTGATTGATCATCATGGTAGATTTTCTTAATAAGAACAAAAATAAAAATTTGGCATACTAACTAGACTAAAAAATAATTGCATTAAATACACTACAATGTTTTCATTGAAAATTTTTTAGTGAAATTTTTTAATGAAAATAAAAAATAAAAAATTTCATAATCATGCTTAAAATGTTCAAAATGGAAAATTGGCTTGAAAAGATGCTTGTAATCATCTCCCAACTCTTTAGATCATTAGAACTATTGGAATCCAAAGGTTTGAACTACTTTAAATCAATTCCAACTAGCCTATTTGTGTAACATTGTCATCAACTTGTGCTAGCTCCTTTGGTTCTACAATCAATTGGGATGCCATTATTTGTTTGAATAAAAGTGTGTTGTGGTTAATGAGAAATATGAATCTATATATGACCAAAATCTTCTTTTTCCTCCTGGAAGTATGTTACATTTAATAGTTGATAAAGCTATAAGTAGACTAATTCCTCTTAGAAGTATAACTAGAAAGCTAGAACCAAAAAAAAGGTTAGAGAGGTAGTCAAAGAAGTAGACCTATGGATATTCCACTACAAATTAGCTCCTCCTGTGACATATTCTTCTTATTTATATTGGATTTTTAAAAATATTTTACAAAAGTATCAAATTTTATCCACTCAGTATGAATGATGTGTTTTTATGTAGAATCTTACATTTTTTGAAATAATTTCATGAAATCTATCTTTACCTCAACATCCTGCATACGTGTAAATTTATCAGGCTTCTTCACATACTAATTTAGTTTCAATGAATAAACAATCATGTGCAAGAGAGTTTTGAGCTTCTTCCATTTCTAATGACTTTTTCTTCAATATTTTTGTTGTATAATTTTAACGTGGGTTTTTTTGGTCATACAATAGATCCTCCTTTTGATCTTCTACATAGAAGTGTGCTAAGGAAATGTTGTTCTATTTTGGGAAAATACAACCTTGGGTTTGGATCAACACCCAACAGTCATCATCAATAATTTTTTGGAAAAGGTGCAAAGGTGACTGACCAACTTCTATACAAGAAAGATGCAAATATAAATATTCCATCATGATGATATCATAGATATCTTCTACTATAACACTATAAAAATAATATTATTAATTACACTCTTTACAATGATAACTCTTAATGACACTTTTAATGCGAAATGCCAACGCTCTGCTTGTTTATGTGTGATAAAGAATTTTCACAATAGATTATGTGTATCCAATGAAGATGTGCATTAAACACTATGATAGAGAGATCCAAAGATTCATAATGATTTGGTTTATTTCAATTTTGGAGGAGTCATCCTTCATCAATCATTGGGTGATCATCTTTCTATAAATTAAGTTCCTCCCTTTCATTAAACATCATGCTTTGGAGACAATTTTGATTTGGAAAAGTGTTTGTGATGAAGGTATCATTTTTTGGCTCTCCCAATTTTCATAATATGTACGTAACATCCTTCAATAAGATGATGAACTCCATGAGCTTGGGAAATTCACTTCCCCTATTTTGAGCAGGATTTTCCTCCTACAATGTGTCAGAATAGAGAATGCAATTAGATGTGTGGTAGGAAATAAAATCCTAGCAACATATCCCTAAAAAATTTACCCTAGCAAGGTTGAAATTGTTGGAAAGTTGGATGTCTATGTTGTTTGGATGTCTAGTGTGAAGACCCGATGGTTTTGAAATCTATTATGAAGTTTGGTTGACATATATGCAGTTTTTCCAATAACACATAATGTTCAAATGAATGGCGGTAGAAGGTTACTGAAGATGAGGATTAGTGCACCTTATGGGATGATGTAGAGGTTGTCTACATACTTCATGTCAAGTTTTATTATTTGACATGATGATTTGATCAAGTTATGGTGTCACAGATGAAGACTGCTTATTTTGCTGATTGTCAGTGTTACAAATTTATATAGTTATAGAGATTGATTTCACACATGTGCTATACATGATAGATTTGATTGCACATATGGGAATGTGTTAAGGACATAGAAATGTGTCTACAATTCAAAGGGTTTGTGATTTTGATGATTTGCAAGGCAGTTCCAAGTATTTTAGTGGAGGATGACAATGTTCTTGAAAACTTTTCATAAGATGTTGTTAGATCTGATGAATGTAGTGTATTTATTTTATTTTATTTTATCTTAATGATACCTTAGGATGATCTAGGATTATGTGCCCGATGAGTTGGCAATTTACATTGATCAAGGTGGCCAAGTCATGTTTTTATGATCTTAGAAGACATGCTAAGGAAAGATTATAAAATGGTTTATAAGAGATAAATAAAACATTTTAGGGTTATGATCATGGTCTTGAGATGTTATTGATGAATCAAAGGGATGTTTGGGAAGTGCACATAGATCTTGATGGTTTATTTAGGCACTAAGAGATGGATGATTAGGGATTAGATTTTTTTGACCTAATGCTTGATAAATATGGTGAATTAGGGTTTAATTGGTGTTCCGTGTGTATGCGCCACTATTTTTGAGATTGTAGAAGAAAGTGTATCATAATGAAGTATTTTAAAGATCTACTGAAGGATGAATTGCTTGTTTGTAGTGCGACAAAAAGAATTTCAGCAAGGCCAGATCTAACTGTACTGTAAAGGAACTGATTGAGGCATAGTGAGATGCTATATATAGCTCATGAATTATTAGATTGGTTTCTGAAAAGTGTTTGTAAGTCAGTTATACTTCTTAATTGTAATTTTAAGTCATTGTAAATTCCTTAGGGTGGGTTCCCAAGGCAAATTGAGTAGTGAAATCTAGGCAGTGTGCCTAATTGCAAGTGCATTCCTCATATTGTAATAAGATATACTTATAATACAGTATCAGTCTTATTGTGGGTATTAGTCCCACCATGGTTTTCACCCTAGTTTAGATTTCCATGATAAAAATCTTTGTGTTATGTGATGTTGTTGTTTTCTGATTTATGTTTACATGCTTTATGTTTTGCAAATTAGTAATAATAGTTTATGTGATTAAGGGTTTTAAGATTGAAGGGTTTAAGGGTTTTAAAGTTTAAGTATTTTGGTAAAAACTAATTCAACCCCTTCTCAATCACTTTCTTCCTAATTTCTACATTTGGTATCAGAGCCAAGTCTCAAGAAGGAAGCCTAACAACTTGAGGGAGATCTGAAGATGGCAACCAATACAACATACATAGAAAGATCTAAGTAGGATAAGAGATCCTTGAAGAATTTATCTAGGTATGAGAAAGAGATGAAAATAATTATGAAGGAACTTGAAGAAGAAGAAAGAGAGATTCAAAAATTGGAAGCACTACTTGCTAGGAGAATACCCAAGAGTTCACCTGTAGTTTCAGATAATGGATCTAAGGATTCTGACAAAAATGATGGTGAGATAACTGATGAAGAAGTTATTATAGTTGTCAAAGATGAGAATACCAAGCCTCCAGATTGTATACTCACTTGTTCATTCATTATTGTTAAGGAAGAAGGTAATAATTTTGATAATCTTAAGCCTGCTAGTTCTCCCATTTCTATTAAAGAAGATGATTCTAGATCTGAAGATTCTGTGCCTTCTATTGCTACTAATGATGTTGTTGAAGAGAAAGATTTAGCTGCTCAAGTTGTCAAAGAAGATAAGTGGGTGATTGATAGTGGACGCTCTCATCATATGACTGGTGACAAGAGTAAATTCATAAGCTATGAGAATTATGATGGTGGCAAAGTGAAATGGGGTGACAAATCTAGTAGTAAGATCAATAGTAGAGGTTCTCTTACTTTGGATGGAAGAAACAATATTGATAATGTATTCTATATAGAAGGTTTGAAAAATAAAATTCTTAGTGTTGGTTAGCTAATGGACAAAGGTTGTGGTTTTCATTTCAAGAATGAGATGTGAAAGTGATGTAGTCAAGGACATAGAGGATCCAATTAAGGAAAGTCCAACCTTGCAGCTTCAGAACAACACAGCGGAAAAACTCAACACAACAATTGTTTAACTCTAAATTTTCATTAACATGCCTAGCTTTAAGGCCTTCCGGGTTAGGGCCAATTACAATCAAGAAGAAATTCTGCAAGATCAACAAGATCCAATACAACTCCAGCTAGTTCAGTCATGAAAACTATCAGCAACTGATGGAAACCCTAAGGCAGATCTGAAATTGAGCTCGCAAGCCTCCAAGCAATCTCCTTGTCTCCAAGTAAGCAACCACTAGCTCTGAAAATACAAACTATCAGATAACAATCTGATCTACAAGATCTCACAGGATCTTTTCCACAACTTCACTTATCTAGTTCTCCCAAATTAGCTCTCAGATCTCCCTTTCTGATGCCTAAACAACTACCCCAAACACCCCTTAAACACTAATCATCAGCCACAAGTCAGCTGGATGAAACAATTAACTCCTACAAACAAATATTAAATGCAATACAAGTTAGCTTCCAAATAGCCTTACAAACATTTAATTCAACATGGAAGCCTCTAGATCCACATAGGAGAATCCAACAAAAGATACCAACAATAAGTGCACCAAGTCGGCCAGGAAAATCTTCAAGAACTCCAGTCAGTAAGACCATCTACTGAGCGCTAGAAAAATAATTGAGCATTAGTGAAACAACCGACCAAGCTAGAAACATTGACCAACATAGGTATTACCAAGCACTAATTCCACTGAGCACCAGAGGTTCCACTGAGTTCCTTCAGCGATCGAGCTTCCTTCAATAACCGAGACCATCGGGTAAGGCTGCAATCGAGTAACACCGACCAAGTAACAAACCACCATGCAAATTCACCAAGGACCAAGAATGCCCTTGCATCAGACACCCCAGGTTTGAAAATATGTTCTCATATGCTGGAAGAACATCTTTCGAGATTCAACACATAAACCCCAAACTGGTTCTTCACATACAAGTCCTCCAACTTTTCACTTTGCATACTCTTCCACTTCAGCTTCCTCTGTCTTTTCAAGTCTTTCCTTGACAACACACATGCTTTTTCTTTACACTGATCATCCATACCTTTAGGATCCACTAGCTCAAGTCGGCTACCAATACTCAGGCTTCTCCTACCGAGCATTGTATCCAACAAAGGCATCAGGGAAAACTTCCTGTCATCCTTCTCAATAGTAAACACATTCTTCACACAATCTTACATAGCTCTACAATCATATTGCCAAGGTCTACTAAGCAATATATGACAACTGTTCATCTTCACAATATCACATAACATAAGATCCTTATATTGGCCAATCTGAACATCAACCAAGCACTGTTCTCTTACTTCCAGAGCATGATCATCTTGCAACCAGCCAATCCAATAAGGACAAGGATTCTTTATTCTATTCAAACCAAGTTTTTGAACCATGTCCTCAGCAACAAGGTTATCAGTACTACCACTATCAACAATAATATCACAGAGTTTAACTCCAGACTTGCACCAAGTTCTGAACAAGTTACTCCTCTGACAAGATTCCTCCTTTGTACCAAACAATGTTTGCCAAACCAGCAAGTTCTCAGATTCAGGCTCATTCTCAACATTTTCATTCACCACAGCAGTCCGTCTGTCACCAAGCTTCTTCTATGTACACTCAAAAGAATGATGTCCTTCTTCACCAAAATTATAGCAAGTACCCTTAAAGATAACTCTACTTGTCTTCTTCAGTTCTACAGGTTTCTATTCATCTTCTGTAATTGGTTTATCCTTCACTGAGTGATCAATCTTCTCCTTCCCTTGGGAGTTACTATGTTTTTTCCTCTTCAACTTATCTTCTGCCTTCAGAGCATACTGATAAGCATCTTCAACAAAATCAATCTTCAGCATACCAAGCTCATCCTAAATATTGAATCTCAAACCATTTACATACCAAGCTACCTTTTCCTTACCAAAATCTCCATGTCCAGACCGAATAGTAAGTTTGTAGAACTCCCGGTATAATCTTTGACAGTCAAATCCTTCTGCTTCAGATTTTGCAACTTCTTAAACAAGTCAAGCTCATAGTTAGCAGGTATGAACTTAGCTTTCAATTTTGTCACTATTAATCTCCACCGATTGATCTTCATTTCACCTTCATCTTCTCTATCTGTTTGTAATTATTTCCACCATAGAGCAACATGTCCTTTCAACTTAGTCTGTGCCAATCTCACTCTAAGAGGATCTTTAATTTCTTCTAGCTCAAAGAAATCTTCAAGTGCACCAATCCAGTCAATCAAGTTCTCAGGTTTCAAAGTACCAGAGAAAGTAGAAACTTCCATTCGGTAACTATTACTTAACCAAGCTCCAGATCTATGCAACCAACCAATTTTGTCTTCACCAGATCTACCTCTTCGGTCATCACCACTAGATCTAATAGCTTCAAATTCTTCAACAGCTTCCTTATAACCATCCTCAATACCAACATTTTGAGGTACACCAGTCATAGCTCTCATGATCTTAGTGACCATGTCATTTTTCATCAGTTCCATCTTAGATCTGAAATATGATTTCAGCTTCTTTGTAATCCTAGATTCCGTAGTATCACAGAGATTCACAATTACTCTAGGGTCCAATCTTCTCAGAGGCATCCTTAAAGATAAGAGAAACCCTCTACACAAACCCTACATCGACCACCTTATGAAAATCTCCAGGTTGCATGCAATTTAGATCACAACCTCCCACCTCGCACAAACAACTAGTGAAATATTTCACAAGTTCAGTGCCACAGACCTACAAATCAGATCATACAATCTTTTCAACAACAAGATCAATTTTGCAGGATCAGCCTTCACAAGATCAATCCTCGCTCCACAACAAGATCAACTCAACTTTGATACCACCTAATGTAGTCAAGGACATAGAGGATCCAATTAAGGATAGTCCAACCTTGTAGCTTCAGAACAACATAGCAAAAAAAATCAACACAACAATTATTTAACTTAGAATTTTTATTAACATGCCGGGCTGTAAGGCCTTCTGGGTTAGGGCCAATTACAATTAAGAAGAAATTTTGCAAGATCAACAAGATCCAATACAACTCCAGCTAGTTCAGTCCTGAAAACTATCAACAATTGATGGAAACCCTAAGGTAGATTTGAACTTGAGCTCACAAGCCTCCAATAAATCTCCTTGTCTCCAAGTAAGAAACCACTAGCTCTACAAATACAAACTATCAGATAACAATCTGATCTACAAGATCTTGTAGGATCTTTTCCACAACTTCACTTATCTGGTTCTCCAAAATCAGCTCTCAGATCTCCCTTTCTGATGCCTAAACAACTACCCCAAACACCCCTTAAATACTAATCATCAGCCACAAGTCGACTGGATGAAAAAATTAACTCCTACAAACAAATATTAAATGCAATACAAGTCAACTTCCAAATATTTAATTCAACATGTCGGCCTCCAGATCCACATAGGATAATCCAACAAAAGATACCAACAATGAATGCACCCAGTTGGCCAATAAAATATTGAAGAACTCTAGTCGGTAAGACCATCTACTGAGTGCCAGAGAAACAACCGAGCATTAGTGAAACAACCAACCAAGCCAGCAACACCGACCAACATAGGTATTACCAAGCACTAGTTCCACCGAGTTCCTTCAGTGACCGAGCTTCCTTCAATAACTGAGACCATTGGTTAAGGCTGCAACCGAGTAACACCGGCCAAGTAAAAAACCACCATGTAGATTCACTGAGGACCAAGAATGCCCCTGCATCAGAAAGATCTTAAATAATTATGGAAGGGAGATTGCTACTAGATCCAAGACAAGAGGTAACATATTTATTTTCAATAGTGGTCAAAAGACTTGTTTGATTACTCAGATAGATGAAAGATGGTTATGGCATAAGAGGTTATGTCATGTGAGGTTTGACAATATTGTTTCTATAATTTCTACTTTTTCTGTTACAGATTTTCCTAAGATGAAGAAGCCTTCTAACATTTTCGGCAAGGAATTCTAATTGGGTAAGAAAACAAGAACTAATTTTCAATCTAAGAAAGAAAAGTCAAATGGATTTCTTGATCTTGTTCATACTGATTTGTGTGGTCCTACCCAGATTAGAAGCTAGCAATGAGATACATATTTTATGCTACTAATTGATGATTATTCAAAGATGGTATGGGTGACCTTCTTGAAGGAGAATTCAAAAGATTTTGGTAAGTTTAAATCCTTCAAGTCAATGGTTGAAAATGAGACTAGTTTGAAATTTGAAAAATCTGAGATCAGATAGAGGTGTAGAGTTTACATCAAATGAGATCAACACATTCTGTGAGATGCATGGGATCAAGTTGTCTGCTTATAGGACTCCACAAAAAAATGGTGTAGCATCTCGCATAAGAATAGATCAATTCTAGAGACTTCTAGGATCATGATACTAGAGAGGAATGTTCCAAAGATGTTTTAGAGAGAAGCTTTGAACACTGCACTATACACTCTTAACCAAGTATAGATTAGAGATGGAACTGGTAAGACACCTTATGAGATTGGTGTGGTCACGTGCCTACTGTTAAGTACTTCAAAATTTTTGGTAGAAAGTGTTACATAAAAAGAGGTGAAGATATGGGAAATTTTGATGCAAGGAGTGATGAAGTTATCTTCCTTGGATACTCTACCAAAAGTAGATGATATAGGTGTTATAACAAAATACTGAAGAAGTTAACAGAAAACACAAATGTTAAGGTGGAAGAAAGTCTTGAGAGTCTGACCAAATCCAACAAGTCTAATGTTGGAAAGCACATCAACAATGATGATCATATAAAAATTCAATTGATTCAAACCCAAGCTCCTAGTGTACCAATGACTATAAGTGATGACGATACTAGATACAAAGATTAACAAAGGCCTATGATAAAATAAATGGTACTAAGGTGTATAAGATTGAATCAAAATGAAGGAAAAATCATTGGTGATAAGAACAAATGAGTTTAGACAAGAAGCAAGACAACTGAAGATCAAGTTTTCCTAATATAAGAAGTTGAACAAGTTGGTTATGAATGGTCAAGGTATGTCAAGGAAGAGATTGAAACCACAAATAATCATGTGGAGAAGCTCACATTTAGAGAAGATAAACTTGAGGCATTATTTGAAAGAGAAAAAAATGGTGTCAGATATGTGAAAGGAGAATACTCCAAGTCAGTTCAAGACATGGCTAAAGCCAAGGGACATAAGAGAAAGGAAAAGAAGAAGAAAAAATCTAAAGAGCAAAAGGAAAAATACAAGATAAAGGATAAGGGTAAGAAGAATAATAAGGACAAGGAAAAAAAGAAGAAGAAGAGTCAGAAGAAGTTCAAGGAAAAAATGAGAAACAAGAATAAGAAGACTTTGACAAGATGTCCCAAACCTTAGAATATCAGTGGTAGTTATTTTTATTGTGGCAAGTATGGACATAGAGCCTTAGATTGTAGAAGCAAGAATCATTTTCCTAGAGGTAAGAGAGTTTATCATGTCTCAGATAGACTCAGTGATGCGAGAAGGATAAATAATTATGTCATATGGAAAATAGGTAGATGTCCATGTGTTATGATGCGAAATGATGATAGAAAGAATGAGATTGTCATATGTCTCAGATGCAATATATTTACAAAAAATGTTGAACATTGTAGAGAAACACAAGTAGATGAGTTTGATCCATTAGAGACAAATAGGGATATGCAAGAAAATGATAGGGACATATAGAAAGAGAAAAAGAAAAAGGAGAAGGATAAGAAACATGGAAAGGGACAAAAGCACATAAGTAGGGCCAAGATCAAGAAAAAAAGATGTTTTCAGCAAAGTGCCTACTCTTGGAGGCAAGTTAGGGGTCATTACTCCTCTTGATCAAAACTAAGATGTGAAGGATCACATCAGTCCAATATTCTTCAAAGATAAATATTACAATTGGATTGATGTATGGAGGCTGCTACTCAGGGGGAGTAGTTAGTATGGTAAGGACATTTTTTTTATTTGAAGTTGAGTGCTTAAAAAGAAAACTACAAGAAATTGCACAAATAAGTGAGTTAAGTATTTGGTATTTGATTAGAAGTTAGATGTGTTTTAGTGGCTCATATATGTGTGAAAGAAGGAAAGATGAGGCTAACAAGGTAGACAAAGAAGATAAGGAAAATGAAGCAGACATTGATACGAAAAAGCAAGTTATATAAGAGAAGATGATACACCTTTGTCATTGATGTAAAAGGGGGAGAGAAGTAGATGTGAAAGACAATAAATATTAGATAAGAGAATAATTCATAAGAGAGGATCAAATCAAAGTTTGCAAAGGTGGAGATTAGAAGAGAAGATAAGAAAGAGAAGATCAGATGTGAGAAGCAAGTTCATATACACTTGCACATAAGAAAGAGAGTTTGTCAAAGAAGAGTGGTGTACATCCAAGGTACACAAATTGATAGGGAGAAGAGTATGTAATTAGATTGAAACCAATGAGAGAATGTTCCTAGGGGGAGTAGATGTAATGTCCTTGCTAGGGAACCCATAAGGAATCAGGTCTTAAGTACAATAAATACAACTAATTTTTTTTTAAAACATTATCAACATCTCATTGATTGTATCTACAAATGAATATTTCCTTAAAGGTTCCCTCATTGATTTTTACCAACATAAAAACTATTGAATTCAATTAACTAATTGATTAGATCCTTTTCATTTTCTTCTACTTTACATAACTTTAGAAATCAAAGAAGAGATAAGAACATATTGTTTCTTTCCTAAACTAAATACATGTATCCTTTCCATTTCATTTCATTTCTAATTTTATGTATCTACACATTGAATATTAAACTTTCAATTCATAACAAGCTTATGTATTAGAAATCCATATTTTCCATTTCAATCATAGGAGAGATAAGGTAGAGAATACAAAGATTACATTTCTTTGATACAACTTTTGAATCTGAAATAAACATCCCTTAAATACCCCTAAAGCTATCCCACCCTAATTACATTGCTTTTTCCTTTCAATTTCAAATACAGTTTCAATTACATCAAATGGCCCAAAGGCTTACAAAGAGATCTTTACATCTTGCTTTGAAAGAAAAATTATACATGGTACAAAATAATTCTTCTTCTTCACTACATAAATCTGAACGCAAGCCAAGACATGAACCATGAATAGTACTTTAGAAGAGATTTACCACCCAACCATGTGAAACTGATGAAGTTCCACCCCCCTGCTAGGAGATAGAACCAAGGTACTCATCAGGCCTAAGGTAACCTAAGGTAAAAAGGACCATTCACTCAATGCCAAAAGAAAAGACATAAACAATATATCACCATACTATACACAAAGATTAGGGCTCTAGCATACCAACTAGGTGAGTGTCATTAGACACCCTGTATATCAAGATCCACCCTGGAAGTTACCCATGGTCTTGGTACTCCAATAGGTTTATGTGGACTTACATTACATGTCTTTCATTATATTTTGAAACCCCCCTTTCCCAAGTTAATTATTAAGGTTATCACTTGATTACAAAACTCACCCATAGGATCATCTGGTAACCAATTTGGGTTACAAAACCTATGGTGAGATACTCTCCTTGGTTACCTAGTCGCCTACCCCAACACAAGACAAAGAAACAAGATTACACTTCAAATAGTCTGATTCATAGGTTTAGGGAACTCTCCTATGCTCTCAGGCCCTCAGGATGAGTCCTAGCCTTTTCCACATGTAGAAATAGATTCATAGAAAGGATTTCAAGAACAAGAAACCTTAAATCCATTATTAAAATTCACCTTTTTCATTAATTTGACATTCAAAGGTGTGAAATGATGTAGACCAGTCTCAAGAGAAAAGTATAGGTGTCACAGGCCAAACTCCAAGCCCAAAAGTGACCAAATTGGACCCCTAGGACCCCAAGAAATCTATACGAGTATTCTCAGAGGCCCATACGAGTATCCACATAGGCCCATATGAGTATCAATAAAAAATCATACGAGTAAACAAGTTCAAACTGGTTTTCTCGTACAAGAACTGTCACAAAAGTTCTTAGAATTGCCCAGAATTGAAGGTACTACTAGGATGAAGTATGGAGGGTGCCTGGTAAAGGGTCCCTGAGGTAGACCTGGTTTAGGTAACTCATTACCACATCCAAAAACCCTCTCCAACTCCCCACACATCCCCAAAACAAACAAATAAGGAACAAACTAAGAAAGTGTTACCAAAAATCTGCATAACACATAGGAAGGAAAAACTCCATACAAACCTTCCTAAACCTTCATAACCTTCCCTAAAATTCCCTAAAATTCCATAAAATACACATAAATAGATAAATACACTAAATTAAAATCATATGTACGATAATAATCCTCCCAGGAAGAGATTTGGAAAAGAAATCTTACAAATACATTCATTAAAACTTCCCGCATACAGTATACTTTTACAACCAAGTAATCAATTTAATAATTCATACAACCACAAATTTTTTACATCCATATAAACATAATAAAAACACACACAAACACACAAATAAAAACACAGGTAAGAAGGTGATCCTTCCTAGTTCCAGATCCTACCTGGAGTCTTGCGGAGAAATCCCTTCTAAAGTTGAGCACTCCACAACAATCCTTCCAAGCTTTGAGTGATGAATGCCTTCTAGGAAAGCCTACCCTAATCCTTATGAAAACAATATTCCTTCCTTCCTTCTCTAGAAAATTCCAAAAATCTCACTAAATTAATATTATTAATGGAAATCCAAAATCTATCGACTTCCATAAAACTCCCCCAAAATTTCTCTAATCTCCCAAACCTCCTCACTTTCCAAATATTTATGGAAAACTATATGGTTGGAAGAGTTGCTTTATGGGAAGAAACTAATCCAACTACTATATTTGATTTTCTTAATATTAAAAAATCCCCGTAAACATACTTAAATTATTTTATTAACTTATCCTACCTAAGAAAACCTTAACTAGATAAGAGAAGCAAGAATCCTAAAAAACTCACATAGCCCAAATGGAATCAAACTAGCCTAACTCATAGGAGGTCTCAGGTTCAAAACTCCTAGGTAAGCTAGTTTTACCAAAAAGAGAGTTATTTTACTTATTATTATTTTTATTTAATAATCCATCATTTATTTTATAAACATAAAAATACAATTATACTTGGAAGTCAAATACATAGTTCATACTATTTATATATGCATAGGTATATATGTGTGCACCCATATATACATATACGTCCAACTTATGTTATAGACAAAAATACATATATAAAAGATTAATAAAACCAAAATCTAAAGCATTAACCTCAAATCAACAAAATCATAATACTGTTCAAAATTTCCTACTAAGGTGACCTCCTAAACAAGAACCTAAGTCAATAGGAAATGCTTGAGACTAAGTCAACAGGAAATGCTTGAGACTAACTTGGTAATATCTCCAGACAACAAGGTTTCAAGGATTTGAAGGGACACTTAGACCTATGTAGCCAGGTGAAGTTGATACTTGGTACCTGCATCTTACAACATCAACCAAGAGAACATATACACCAACACACACACACACACACACACACACACACACACACACACGTGGACCTCTTGTAGGAGTAACTATGACTGCCTCTCCTCATCCCACAAGCACATCAGAGAATATCATTAACAAAGCATAGTGGGATTAGTAGAGTTAGCTCCAAAATAATCTTAATTCCATGATATAAAATAAGAATGAATTATTTTCTCAAATAGTATATTCCTACACATATGAAAAACATCTCATGCTAATACTGCAATTCATTTACTATTTTCATATAATAGTTTTATTAACCAAATATATGCTCCAAATGTCCTATCATAGAATCAAAATAAATTAAACATATAATCCATAATAATAAGTTAATGATCCTATTAGTCCAAAACATCAAAGTACTAGGGTGGACATTACAGTAGAGATTGAGTAGAGGTGATGGGGTGGTCCCACAATAGTGAGTCCCACTTTTTGGCCAACTTTGACACAGAGATCACAATTTTGAGAAAAAATCTCACTTTCAAACACATGTTGCCGCAAAACTATTAGGAATTTGAAGATGATGTAAACTAGAGTCTTTTAGATTTTTGTTTCTAGTTTTTAAATATATTTAAAAAAATAAAATAAAATCATTTAAATTCATTTTTCCTTCTCCTTCTAAAAGTGGTTTGCGTGAAAAAACTATGTTTTTAAGGAGGTACTGTCACTTGGATTAGCATAACTTTTTTTAAAAATATGATAATGATGTAATTCTTTCGAGATTATATTTTTAACTTCAATATCTAAAGGATGCAATTGGTTTTATTCATTTTGGATCAATATTTCATAGTTTATTAAGTTTTAAAGTGACAGTAACTGTAATCTAGACATAAGGTCACTTGGATCGCTCTAACTTGATCTAGTTATATCAAATTTTTTTTTTTTAAATTTTAATAGAAAGGTAACACAAATACGCTTTTCCTACATATTTTTCATAATTTTTTTTTTATCATTTACTATTTTTCCCGAAGTCGTGAAGAGACAGGTTGTTGAATGACCAAACAACCTATGTTTAGTTAAAATAATATTTAAAAGTGATAATGAACACAATATGTATTAAAATTATATTCATTAGAAAGCTTATTTCGAATAGCATCTTTTGACATCATTTGTTTGAAAAAATCATCTTGTTTAGTCCTTGTTTCAGGCCTCGGAAGACCATTTTTCTGCAGTTGAGTTTTTTTCTAAGAGCAAATTTTTGTTTTTTTGGCTTCGTGCGAAGACAGTCTTCGCACGAAGCCACCTAGGGGTCTTCACACAAAGACCCCTCACACGAAGCCTCTTGAGTGAAAATTCCGGTGGCTAGAATTTTTCCTAGGGGTACTTTGCACGAAGTAACCTAGTCGGCCATTAGAATATTTTTAAAATTTTTTTTAAAATGGTATAAAAGTAAAATTTTTCATTTCTATTTTACATCAAATCACAATAATAAATTCACATTTTCTATCATTGAAGGCATTTTTTGAAGAAAGAATTTTTGTTGACGATCTTGTGGAAGACATTTTTTGGAGCTCGAAGAAATGGGGAACAAGAAGGGAAGACAAAGTAAATCTTCTAGAAAAAGGTCACTTGGTACTAAACAAAGAAATCGTGAAGCTGCATTGGCATATTATCATAAAACTAAAGAAACTGAAAGACAAGCTGAAGTAGGAGGATCAAGTCAAGTCAAAGAATTGCACATTGAAGAAGGGTCAGAATTACTCCCTAGAGAGGCTCAAACAATTGATGTTGGAGAAGGGTCAACATCACATGCTCCTACTGGTATGAATGAACTTTTAAATTTAGCTCAAAGTGTAAAGAAAAATATTAGTTATAGAAACTTAGATCATTTACTTACAATGAATGTGGACACTTTGAGATTACTTGCTAATGCTCAATAATTAAGTCTTGCTAAGAAGAGATCAATGAAAATGATAGCAAGAGAAATATTGGGTAAATTTGATAATTTTGAAACACTTGAACAAGCTCAATTGCTTTCACTTATACTTATAGACAAAAAGTTGGAAGGGGCATTAAAATTATTGGGTATAGACACATCATCAAAGAAGAGAAAAGTTATTGACATGCAAACTGATATGATTGAAAATCTTAAGAAAGGTTTGAACCAGTTAGGGAAGCGATCTTGGACTATAGATAAGTCCATTACAAGAAAAGTTATGTTGACATCCATTGTAGGTAACAGTATGAGACGAAAAAGAAATATATCTTCAGTTTCATCTCACATTGGTTTTAATAGGAAAATGATATCACAATATGTTAATAAGAGAATACTTTTGGATGATAGCACCTTGGAAGGCAATTGGGCAATCGTGTGTAGAGCTCCTCATTCTGATAGGATTGATGAAGAAACAAAAAATTTGATCACATCATTTTGGAATGATAATACACGTCCTTCATCAAACACTAGAGATGTTATCAGACATAGAATTTTAGCTAATCAATATGAATATCATACGAAACATTGGTTGGACACAACACAACATGAAATGTATGTGTCATTTTGTAGTTCAAATCCTAATATAAAGATTGGGCAAACATTGTTTGGAAGATTGAAGCCATATTATATCAGGACAAACAAAGTGTTTGAAACTTGTTGTTGTCGTTATCATATTGAATTTGATCTCCACTATCAAGTTTTTCAAAAGTTTGTAGAAGACACTTATGGTTTCGAAAAGGCTCCTCCTACTAGATGAATTGAGTTCATCTCATCCATTTTATGTGACAAAAGAGATGATGTAGCTAGACAAATAAATTGCATAAAAGGAATATGCCAAACATGTGCTGATTTGTCTCTTTTTCCTTTGAAAAATGAAGATATTGATGTAACAAAGATGGTAAATTGCAAGAGTTACAAATATGTAAAGAATGAAACAAAATTTGGGAAAGAATCCAAAAGGTTAGAATATGTTGAAGAGGAGATAAATGTTGGAGTTTTTTATGGAAAAAATTAAAAAATTGATTCAACCCTACATTCATCATGCTTTTTTTGCAAAGTGGCAAGCACAACAATTTCAAACACTGAGAGACAATTTCCCACTTGGAACTATTGTATCAGTTGTTGATTTTGCAAAAAATTATTCTTTTGTTCATCAAAAGGCAATTTAGTCAGAATACTATTTTTCAGAGCAAATTACTATTATGGTAAAAGTGTGTTATCGACACGCACAATTAGATTTGGATGGTATTGAGAGAACATTTGAAGCATGGGTCATCAAGAAGGAATATCATTTTATATAAGTGATGATAGAGAGCATGACATTCATTATGTGGAACACTGCTTCAAGATGTTTTTTGCAAATGTGAAAGAAAGAGGTATAAAAATTGATAAACATTATGTTTGGTCAGATGGATGTGCTGCACAATTTAAATCATCAAGACCATTTTATGCACTATGTAGATATCATCGTAATGAAAACATACCACATGTCTGGAGTTTCTTTGAGAGTGGACATGGAAAAGGTGAACATGATGGTGCTGGAGCTTGCACCAAACGTGCTATACGAAAGTATCAAATGAATTATAAGGGAGTGCATATAAAAAATGCACATGATGTGGTTGAATGGTGCAAGACACATTTCACACCAAATGAGAATGACGCATCATCAGGATTGACTCAGGCGGTGCCATATAGAAAATTTTGGGAGATAAAAGGTATGCACACATTTTTTAATTATTTGAAAGTGTTTAAAATTTTAATGATATTTTTTATTCAAATTATATTTATATAGAATGTATTAAATATATGTGCATTTGTTCAGGTGTGGATAGAAAAATTATGCATGGTTGCAATAGGATAGAAAAGATACTATCTTTGCATTCAGTTATGAGTACGAATTGTCGCAATTGGATGTTGAACACTAGGGACTACTCATGCTTTTGTTGTCACTGCATTGCTGACAATTATGAGGAATGTATCAATCAAGATCATGGATATGTGGGTGCATTGAATCTAGTGCCACTAGTTGTTACTGATACATTTGATAGAGACGAAGATGAAAACTTTGATGATGTTCCTTTGATTTCTATTGATTATGATCATATCTCAGGATTGGTCAAAATTGGTAAGTATATATAAATTTCACATTATATGGTACACTGAGTTGCACATGTATAGATCATGTAGATATAGATAGATCTATAGATTGAACTAAGTATTTATTTTAAGATCTCGCACACATATATATAAAAATTTATTGTGTAGGAGATGTCTTTGCAGTGATTGCTGAGAGTGGAAATGTAGAAGGAGTTGATTATTATTTACTGCATTGTACTGTAGAGAGGATGAAGTTACTTGAACTTGAAGAAAGTGATGGAATGTTGTTCCCCATAGGTTTGTATATCTAGTTTACATCAATATATTGAACTCAATTTGTAAATTTTAAATTTCAACCTTTTAACAAAATTCAAATTGAGTTTGTTTAAATTTATATATTGTTAAAATATGTGACTTGCAGGTTCAGTTGTTTTAGAGGGAACATATTTCAAACAAATCAAAGTAATTCAACATGGTATTCACTTTGTTGATTACGAACCAGACAATAAGGTGTTCCAATATAGTCACCTAGTAGTTGCCACATCCATTTGTCTTCATACAGTTAAATCTCAACGTGGATGTCATAAGTGGAGACTAGATAGTGAGGATCATGAGAGAATATTACAGGTTCTCCATGAAAGGTTTGAACCACTTGAGTTGGTCTAAATTTTTTAATACATGTATACTTATTTGTTGTGTTGGGACCTATTTGATATTTGTGGATTAAATTTCATTATACTTTGTTTATATATTTAAACATATGATAGGCTATAATTTGTTGATATATGATGAACCTATTTGATGGTTCAATGGTTTTAATATATAGAATTTTATACGTATACTTTGATTATTCAATGATTTTTATAGATTTCATGTTAATTAAAGATTTTATGTATGCTTGAAATTAGTTATATTACTTATGACGTGTTAGTTCTAGAATTAGTTAGAATATAGTTATTATCCATTAGTTACATGTATTAATTAGTTATCTTTTATGATATTAATTATAGATCCTAGGTTAAGACCTCCCCTTAAGACACTAAAAAATGATGAAATTAGTTATATATTACAAGTATGACATGTGTTAACTTTGTAGAGTTAGTTAGAATAGTTATTATGGACATTAGTTACATGTATTAACTAGTTATCTTTTATGATATTAATTATAGATCCCAGGTTAAGACCTCCCCTTAAGACACTAAAAAATGATGAAATTAGTTATATTACAAGTATGACATGTGTTAACTTTGTAGAATTAGTTAGAATAGTTATTATGGACATTAGTTACATGTATTAACTAGTTATCTTTTATGATATTAATTATAGATCCCAGGTTAAGACCTCCCCTTAAGACACTAAAAAATGATGAAATTAGTTATATTACAAGTATGACATGTGTTAGTTGTACAATTAGTTAGAATAGTTATTATGGACATTAGTTACATGTATTAACTAGTTATCTTTTATGATATTAATTATAGATCCCCTTAAGACCTCCCCTTAAGACACTAAAAAATGATGAAATTAGTTATCATATCATCTAAATAAATCATCTAATAAAATAAAATCATAGATCATCTAATCAAATATCATATATCATCTTTCAAACAAATCAAACTAATATCATCTAATCGAATAAAACCATCTAATCTAATCATATATATCATCTAATCTTGAATAAAATCATAGATCATCTAATCAAATAAAACCATCTAGTCAAATCATATATCATATAGATCATCTAATCAAATAAAATCATATCATCTAATGGAATAAAACCATCTAATATAATCATATATCATCTAATAAAAAAAAATCATATCATCTAATCGAATTAAACAATCCAATCTAATCATATCATCTAATCGAATAAAACTATCTAATCTAATCATATCATCTAATCAAATAAAATCATAGATCATCTAATCAAATAAAATCATCTCTAAGTCAAATCATATATCATATAGATCATCTAATCAAATAAAATCATATCATCTAATGGAATAAAACCATCTAATCTAATCATATATCATCTAATAAAAAAAAATCATATCATCTAATCGAATTAAACAATCTAATCTAATCATATCATCTAATGGAATAAAACCATCCAATCTAATCATATCATCTAATCGAATAAAACTATCTAATCTAATCATATATATCAAGTAAATGTGTCTCATATCATATAATCTAAGCATAGATCATCTAATCAAATATGTACGTCTAGATAATCAAGTAAATGTGTCTCATATCATATCATCTAATCAAATAAATGTGTCTCATATCATATAATCTAAGCATAGATCATCTAATCAAATATATGTATGTCTCAAATCATAAACTGAGTCCCAAATAAAATATATGTTCAACATGTCCTAAACTAGGGAGTCATCTAGGCACATACAAACAGAGCGACCCTCTGAGTGACTGCTACGAGCACCCTCTGACTGTGAGACAACAACTGAGTCCTGTGAATATAAATGCATGTATATATGATAATAATCTAAAATAATTAAAATATTATAAATGCATATTTAAACTTACATATTTTTAAAACATACCTGAGCACTAGTAGGTGTATCATTTGCTTGTAAAGCAGCGACTGACTCCTGCAAATTTAGTGTACAATAGTTGGTTATATACACATGTGCATAGTAGATATATTATGTAAAGTACTTGAAATATAAACATGTACATGTACATGTATATATCTAAAACTTACCTGACCACTAGTAGGTGTCACATCATGTGGAAGATGCTCTGAACCCACACTAGAGGTAACATGCTCTGCTAATTGTGCCTACAAAATATTATGCATTAAACAAACATTAATACACGTATAATTAATTATTCACTAAAACTCCTAATAAAAAAGAAAAGAAATTTTTATATGTACCCGAGTCTTAGGAGTAGGAGGATCGTCAGCGCATTGCACCATCGTATCATCAACTGATACTGCATCACCCACACCACCTAAGGTCTTGAACCTCTGTAGTAATGAGGAGTGTAGGGGTGTCACTAGCTGTGAGGGGAGTGGTGTAGAATCTGAACCATGTGGATGAAATAACATATCCATAAATGACCTGCCACCAGTGGCAACATCCACCTAACCCAACCCATGCAACTGCTCATCAAAAGCATCTAGGCCCTCACTGGTGATGCGTACATCTCCAATCTCTATACCGGGCTCTACAACTATAGAGTGATTTGTGGGTGCATGGTGCTCTGCACTATCCTATGCACGATGCTCTGCACTATGTTGTGCCTGACTAGTAGATGGTGCATCATGTGTTGGTGGAACTATAGGACCTCGTGCAAGTGAAATGTACTCCCTGACTGAATGTATAGGGATCCCCTACGAGTCGACAATATGAGAATAGGCCTGCATGAGATCCTCCAAAAAGTAAAGGGCCATATCTAAAGTAGTCTGATAACCCAAAAATGCTCGTATCTCTCCAGGCACAAGAAGACCAATAGCTCTATATGTCTCATCACTCACACCTGCAGCACTACTAGATGAAGCCTCAGAAGATGATCTGGCTCTACTCGGTCTAGTCAAAATGTATCTACCCATTGAATCAGAATTGATCGATGTGGCTATAGAAGCAATCTATCCTATGCTATCCAGAAATCCCCTCTGAGAAGCAATGATGACCCTATCTGCAATAGCAGCCATCGCCGGTGTCACTGTCGGACTCCTCTCTCCAACTAGTTGTCTATGAGGCTGCACAACTCGATCAGCCCTACGATACTGATTGCGGTCTGCAACCCTACCCAACCCTTGACCATAAAAAGGTGGGATATCAAAATAGTTGACCCTGAGTCCCAAATGAAACTCAGCGTACAACTGTTGTGCAAAGTATAATGGAATTTGGTCATTATTTGGATAACGACCATGGACAGCAAGATGTTGAGGGTAAATCATACAAGCAATCTGAGGGATCACACAGTGTGTGACCTGATATGCCCTCACCACTCTCATATGCTCATAATGTGGGAACATCTCTCGTTTGATGATTTCCTTGGAGACGAGGCTCTGAACCGTCGCCAAG
Organism: Chamaecyparis obtusa; assembly: GCA_027943335.1. NCBI lineage: Eukaryota > Viridiplantae > Streptophyta > Pinopsida > Cupressales > Cupressaceae > Chamaecyparis > Chamaecyparis obtusa. The sequence continues at coordinate 111,590 of BSBK01003565.1, read as the reverse complement.
GAAACATCACCCAAGATCTCCTCCCTCAACTCTTGAAAAATGGCCTCAACTGCCTGAGGCATAAATGAAGTGTGGGCCCTCAATCTACTAGTCATAGACTCTAAACTAGTCAATATAGTAGCACATGTGTCTCTGTATATACCATCTCCACGAGATCTACCGATAGCTTGTCTAAGTCTAGCTATCTTTGTGTTAGCCATGTGGAAAATAGTATCAATGTCAGGAGTCTGAGGTGCATCCTGAGCGGCCATCTAGATGTACATCACATGTGAAAGAGCTAAGTGTTAATAATTAAGCACTTGATTACAACATTATAATTGCATGTAAAATGGAAACAAATAAACTTGGTCCTAAGGTATAGATAAGACATCAATGAGTCATAGGACATCCTAGTATGTATTAATGAAACCTAACATGTACATCAATGGGTCATAGGAACAACTTTAATATTTACTAAAAATGCATTTACATAAGGGGTCATGGGTAACATAAGTGGTCATAGCTCATGTCTTAAGGAGTCATGGGTAACATAAGTGGTCTTATTAGGTCTTAAGAGTCCTAAGACACATACTAATTAGGTCTTAAGGGGTTAGAAATTTATAATAAGAGGTCTTAAGGGGTCATAGGTAACGTAAGAGGTCCTAATGTATATATAATCTAGGACTATAAAGTTTCTTAAGGGGTTGTGGGTTATATAAGTTGTCCTAGACTATCTTAAGGAGTCGTGGGTTATATAAGTTGTCCTAGACTATCTAGTTAGGTCTATAAGTAGAGAAACAACTTAAAGATGTATACCTTATTTCCTAATATGACCTAATGTGAACTATTAGGATAGGTAATATGACCTAGAGTGTCTTAAGGGGTCATGGGTAATGTAAGTCTAGTCCTTGATTGTCTTAAGGGGTCGTAGGTAACATAATAGGTCCTAAGGTATAGATAAGAGTCATGGAGTGTCTTAAGGGGTCGTGGGTAACATAAGAGGTCCTAAGGTATAGATAAGACATCAATGGGTCATATTACCTGTCCTAATTACCTATCATAACGTACATAGATAAGAGTCATGTAGAGTGTCTTAAGGGATTGTGGGTAATATAAGTGGTCCTAGACTGTCTTAAGGGGTCGTGGGTAACATAAGTGGTCCTAGAGTCATAATTGGTTCTAATTGAGTCTAATTAGACCTCCTAAATGGTTCTAATTGATTCTAATTGAGTCATAATTGGTCATGGTACAGTTAGGTCTAGTTAAGTCTAATAGGTCCTAAATTTTGGTCCTAATAGGTCCTAATTGGTCTAGTTACCTGTCTAATTGGTCCTAATAGGTCCTAATATATATAATTGGTCAGACTAATGTTGGTTAAAGACCTAATACCTGTCTAATTGGTCCTAATAGGTCCTAGTTAGGTCTACTTGGTCCTAATAGGTCTAGCTAGGTCTACTTGGTCCTAATAGGTCTAGTTAGGTCTATAAGTAGAGAAACAACTTAAAGATGTATACCTTATTTCCTAGAATATGACCTAATGTGACCTATTAGGATAGGTAATATGACCTAGAGTGTCTTAAGGGGTCGTGGGTAATGTAAGTCTAGTCCTTGATTGTCTTAAGGGGTCATAGGTAACATAAGAGGTCCTAAGGTATAGATAAGAGTCATGGAGTGTCTTAAGGGGTCGTGGGTAACATAAGAGGTCCTAAGGTATAGATAAGACATCAATGGGTCATATTACCTATCCTAATTACCTGTCATAACGTACATAGATAAGAGTCATGTAGAGTGTCTTAAGGGATCGTGGGTAATATAAGTGGTCCTAGATTGTCTTAAGGGGTCGTGGGTAACATAAGTGGTCCTAGAGTCATAATTGGTTCTAATTGAGTCTAATTAGACCTCCTAACTAGTTCTAATTGATTCTAATTGAGTCATAATTGGTCTTGGTACTTGATTAGGTCTAGTTAAGTCTAATGGGTCCTAAATTTTGGTCCTAATAGGTCCTAATTGGTCTAGTTACCTATCTAATTGGTCATAATAGGTCCAGATAGGTTTAGTTAGGTCTATTTGGACCTAATAGGTCCTAATACATTTAATTGGTTAGACTAATGTTGGTTAAAGACCTAATACCTGTCTAATTGGTCCTAGAATGTCTACTTGGTCCTAATAGGTAGATAGTTAGGTCTATAAGTAGAGAAACAACTTAGACATACCTTATTTCCTAATATGACCTAATGTTCAACCTATTATGGAGTCATGGAGTATCTTAAGGGGTCGTGGGTAGTTCATAAGAGGTCCTAAGGTATAGATAAGACATCAATCAGGTCATATTAGGTCTGTCCTAATTACCTATCATAACAGGTCTAGATAGGTTTAGTTAGGTCTATTTGGACCTAATAGATCCTAATACATCTAATTGGTCAGACTAATTTGTTGGTTAAAGACCTAATACCTATCGAATCAATCCTAATAGGTCCTAGTTAGTTCTACTTGGTCCTAATAGGTCTAGTTAGGTATTTAAGTAGAGAAACGACTTAGACATGTACCTTATTTCCTAATATAACCTAATGTGATCTATTAGTCCACCTAATATGACCTAGAGTTTCTTAAGGGATCGTGGGTAACGTAAGTGTCCTTGATTGTCTTAAGGGGTCGTGGGTAACATAAAAGGTCCTAAGGGCCCATCCTAGGTTACATTAATTGATCCTCATATACATATATAATGAGTCTTCAAGATCTGAATAGGTCATGTGTATATGTCTTAAAATATCATAAGGGATGTATAATGGTCCAATAATATTAATGGGTCGTAGAACATCATAAGTGGTCTAAGTCCAGTCTTAGGACATCCTAAATTTTTTTAATTGGTCTTGGGGGTCCTAAGGTTTTATATTTGTTTTAAGATTTCATAAGGGATCTAGATAAGAGTCCTAGAATGTTAATGGGTTGTAGGTGCAATATAAGCACGGTCCTAGACTACATCTTAAGGGGTCGTGGGTAATAATGAGTCAAGTATATATATGTGTCTTAAGGGGTCAGGGGTAACATAAGAGGTCCTAAGGGGTCCTACATTTCATTAGTGGATGATCCTTGTATGATAAATTAATTAAATCTAGGATGAACATAAATGTGTCCTAAGACAACCTAAGATATGTTAATGGGTCTTAATGATCTGAATGGGTCATAGATGTCTTAAAATGTCATAAGGGACATGTATAATGGTCCAATAATGTTAATGGGTCATAGATGCACGATAAGTGGTTTAAGGTATCTTAGGTCACATTAATTGATACTAGTATGTCTTAAGAGTTCTTGTGGGCAACAATGGGTTCACATATGTATTAACAGAAGCTAAGATAGATGAATGTGTCATAGGATATTTTAATATATAATAATGGTTCGTATGGGTCTTAAGGGGTCCTATGTGTCAAGTAAGATGTCAGGTAATATGTAAATTATAATAAAGGATCCTAAGTGTCTTAATATGTTGTAAAAGAAAATAAGGGTCCTAGAAACTTATTGTACTATAATTTTTTAACGTTTTCTAACATACTACTAGATCATTTTCAAAAATTGAACTACAATTTTCTAAGATTTTCACAAACTAAAAATTATAAATAAAACAAATAGCTAACTTTAATAAGTTTACTAAAAATGCATGTACATACATATGAGAGAGAGATAAATTCTTAATAATTACAATTTTAAACTTAAAATTTAACATTTTCTAACTTGAATCTTAATGTTTTCTAACATTTTTCCTACGATTTTTAACATTTTCTAACATTTAGATAACATTTTCTAACATTTACACAAATTAAAAATTATTTAAAACAAATAACTAGTTAAATATATACAAAACATATTATTTACAATAAAAAATGAGAAAAATATGTGTACCTAGTACTGCTAGAAAACTAAGGAGGTTGAAAAAGCTCGAGAAGTGCTGGTGTGCTGGCATGGTGACGTAGTTCGGTCCAAGCCCAGGGGTCCACAAACTGCTACAGTGAAAATGATAGGTAGAAAATGAAATCGCCGGAATTTATTAAGAATCTGACCCTGAATGGCTTCGTGCAAAGTACTCACTTCGCACGAAGCCACACAGGGGTCTTCACATGAAGACCCCTACGTGGTGTCTTTGCACAAAGGCTGCGAAAGACTTCAGGCGAAGTATTGACTTCGCACGAAGACAATAAATTTTTTTTTGTTGACGATTTGGCAATTTCCTTCGTCCCAAAAAGTGGGACACAGCTTTGTGATGCTACCTGATGAAGTAGGTAATAATTAGAGAGACTCTAAAAGATAATGATGTATTGTTGATACTGTTGGTAGTACTATTGGTTTCTATTTGCATTACTATGTTTTATTGTTTTTCCTATCACATATTGCCATCAATGCCAAAGGGGGACATTGTTGGAAATTTGGATGTGTTTTTATTAATGTCAACATGTATACTATGATTTTTTTGATGTAAACTACGATATTTGGATGTCTAGTGTGAAGATCAAATGTTCTTGATATCTATTATGAAGTTTGGTTGACATATATGATTTTTGTCTAGTAACACAGAATGTTCAGATGAATGACAGTAGAAGGTTACTGAAGATGAGGAGTCACGCACCTCATGGGATGATGTAGAGGTTGTCTAAATACTTCATGCCAAGTTTTATTTTCTAACATGATGATTTGATCAAATTATGGTGTCGTAGATGAAGATTGGTTATTTTGCTGATTGCTAGTGTTACAAAGTTACAAAGTTGCAGATATTGCTTTCCCGCAAGTGTTGTGGATGATAAATTTGGTTGCGCAGATGGGAATGTTTTAAAGACATAGAAATGTGTCTACCATTCAAAGGGTTTGTGATTGTGATAATCCACAAGACAATTACAATTATTTTAGTGGAGGATGATAGTGTTCTTGAAAGATTATCATAAGATATTGGTAGATCTGATGAATGCAATGCATTTGTTTATTTTTTTGAGATTAATAATTCCTTAGGATGATCTAGGGTTATGTGCTTGATGAGTTGGTAGTTTACATTGATCAAGGTGGCCAAGTTAAATGAATCTAAGTTTTGTTTTTGTGATCTTAGCAATATGTTAAGGAAAGATTATAAAATGATTTATAAGAAACTGATAAAATGTTTTAGGATTATGATCATGATCTCAAGATGTTATTTATGAATCAAAGGGATGTTTAGAAAGTGAACAAAGATCTTGATAATTGATTTTGGTACTAAGATATGGATGATTATGGATTAGGATTTTTCAACCTAGTTCTTGATAAATATGGTGAATTAGGGTTTAATTGGTGTGCCGTGTGTATGCACCAATGTTTTTGAGATTGAAGAAGCAAGTGTATGATAGTGAAGCATTTTTATAGATCTGCTAACAAGTGAATTTTTTGTCTATAGTGTGGCAAAAAGAACTGCAACAAGGGATCTGACTACACTGAAAATGAATTGACCGATGCATAGTGAGATGCTACTACACAGTTCATGAATTATCAAATTGGTGCCTAAAAAGTATTTATAAGTCAATGATACTTCTTAATTATAATTATAAGTTAGTGTGACTTCCTTAGGGTGGGTGCCCAAGGTGAATTGAGTAGTGAACTCTAGGTAGTTTTCTTGAATGCAAGTACATTCCTTATATTGTAATAAGCTTTACTTCTAATGAGGTATTAGTCTTATTATGGATATCAGCCCCACTATAGTTTTCACCCTAGTTTGGGTTTCCATGATAAAAATCTTTGTGTTATTTGGTGTTGACATTTTATGATTTGTGTTTACATGCTTTACATTTTAAAATTTAGTAATAATAGTTTATGTGATTAAGGGTTTTAAGCTTGAAGGGTTTAAGGGTTTTGAAGTTTAACTATTTTTTTAGAAACTAATTCACCCCTCCAACTCAGTTGATTGCTTCCTATTTTCAACAATAATCATATTCCTATCTAATGCAACAAACCTATTACATTCCTATAATTAAATAATCAAGTTGGCAGTTAATTACTTGTACAAAGAATTCTTTCCCCATAACACCCTGAATATATCCTTCAAAGGATACAACATTCACAAAGGAAAGGCCTTAGTGGGATGTTTTTTAGGAGAAAGGATCTTCTCAAGAAATTTGGATTCCAATGTGTTCAATTTTCTCTTAAAAAATGTTGATAGGCCATGGGTAGAGAATCTAAAAATGAGAGTGTCATCACATAGTCACATCATGACTCATGTGGATCCAAGTCATCCTCTCATGACGACAAGGATGATCAAATTTCTATAGTGTCCCCTACCATCTCAAAAAGTGTCCTTAGACTATGAGAGCACTCAAGACATCCATGAGGGTCCAATTTTATCTTTTTAATAAGTTTTACCCAACAAGGATGAAATGAATCTCAAAATGGTCCTTAATGAGTGCAAGGTTGAATTAGGGTTGTATGTATGTGATGATGTCACAAGAATGTGCGAAGCTCTTATCATGCTCTTGAATTAAGACATGAAAAATCCTTTATTGCACCCATATAATATGATTTTGAAAGGATAAGAAGAAATCGTAGAAGAAGGGAAAGCCTCTAATTCAAATTCAGATGCTGAAATGTAGGCTAATTAAGTGGATAAATCATTTCCTTTTCCTTGAATCTACCTCTTTGGGTTTTATGTAGTACTGCCACATGGTCTAGGTAATGGTTCTACTAATTGTCTACTAGTTCTTCCATCATTTATCTTATGAGGCTACATCTTTTAACCTTTCACATGGTTTATCAAATAGTTTTTTTGTAAATTTTGAGTTTTCATGGTTCTCATCTTTAGAACCTAAAGTGAGATCTATTTCCCCTCTTTCTTAATTTTAATCATTTAAATACAAGTAGAATTATCCATCTGCAAATGTTTAGTAGTTTCTTTAGATGAGAGTCAAATATCCTCCTTATTTTTAGTTTAAGTTTACTATCTTTATGTTTCTAGAGGGATGTATAATTCCCCTCTTGTCATTGATTCTATACCCATAATATGTTTCTACTTTTAATATAATAAAATATTGGTAAAATGAATGTTAAGGAAATATATTTGCATATGGAGTTGGAGGATGAAATTTATATTGTGCAAATTAAACACTTTGTTATAAAAGGAAAATATAATTTGGTTTGTACTTTGGATAAGATTCCCTATGGATAGGAGCAAAACCACTTAAGTAATCTTTAAAATTTGATACTATTTTAAATTTGGGATTTGATGGAATTGAATTTAATTACTTTATTTATTTTAAGTAGATTAGTGATTAGTTTAATTCTAATAAATTATATGTTGATGATGTATATTTGATTAGTGATAATATGTATCTATTTAAGGTTCTCAAGTCCTAACTTTCATTTGAAATTTTGTTGAAAGAGAGGATGCATGTCAAATCCATACTATAGTGGCTTATAATACAAGATAGTAATTTAGTGAATGTTCCTATTCTCATAGGAGTTAAACTAGTAGTTGGATAGTTCCCAAGATAAATGAGGAGAAATATGACATAAGTCATATATTCTATTTTATAATATTATTATAATTATTATGTAAATATGAGAAAAATATTAAACTTTGATTTGGGTAAGATGATAAATAAACAAGTTTCATGGATGTAGACTAGGATGACACTATTGATAAAATGAGATCAAGTATTATTATTGTATAATAGGAAATGGTAAGCAACATAGAAGCTACCATATCCCAAATCCTACATAGATTATAATATAGAATCTCCTACAAAGGGAATCTGATTAACATAACCAAGAGAGTAAGGGTGCTAATATGAGATCTACACAATGTAGGGTTTTGAATTCCTAATAGAAATGATAAGGAAATGTAATGTAAATGCTATATCTAATCCATGATGGTAAATATGATCTAATAAAGTAAGTGTAAGGAAAATAAGAACAAGTGCACCTTGAAAGTGAAATAGGAGTAATGATACTTTGATGCTAGATTTGATTGTTGTTGGAATGCTAGAATCTACCGTAACTCCAGATTTGGGTTCCTGAGACCTGTAGCTTTTTGTTATGTAATTTTCAGCCAAAACATGTAGGGACGAGTCATCTTTATAAAGACAAGTCAAAAAGTCAACTTGTTCCTGACTACAAATCTTATGAAATTTTTTGGGATCCTATATCTACACTTGCACTTCTTAGATATGAAACCATGACTCCACAACCTATTCTTGTGCATAAAAAAATAGGGAAGAAGGTTGAGGGAAGGGGTTTTCCTTAGTCAAACCCCTATTCAAGAATCAACCTTGAAATAAAATGAAATAAAGGAAAAGTATTCTTTCATGTAGAAGAGACTAGATCTAAACAATGAAGTATATCATACCATGTAGATGCAATTAATTCTTTAAATGTGATAAAGTATGCTAATGAAATAGCTTTGACTAAATACAAAAACCCAAAAGGAAATCATGTAAGATAAAACCTCAAGTAGTGATGTTGTAATTTTCCACAATGTTTAATTGGGGAAGAGAGAAGAAGAAATCTTGATCAATGAATGAAAATATCCTTCCTTAATGTCAAACTCCTTCGATTGGCCTCCAATGGGGAAAATAATATAGATCTATGGAAGAAAAAAATTTGATTGCATAATTGGAATGAAGACTTTAATGCTTGAATGGCTCATGATGGCTTCCTTGCAATTGAATGATTGAATGATTGCTAATGCATGCCTTCACAATGATGGATGTACTTGTTAGGATTAACAAGGCAGAAAAAACAATTACATGCAAATATAACCAATATCAGAAAACAATAAACCACACAGAAGAGAACACAAGACACAAAGATTTAATGTGGTTCACCCAATCCTTGGGCTACGTCCACCAATAGCGAGTCCAATATTTTATTATCCAGTGATTACAACCTGATTACAATCTCTAATCCCTTACAACTCAATTCTACCGCAAGTACTAAAATCATACATCATAATGAAATCCCTAACTCTAAGCCAATATAACAAGATTTATGTCGATTAACAAGTTAACCCTAAAATACTTGACGAGTCAACCTAAGAAAAGGCTTGATGTGTCTTCCTAGGGAAATGTTTGACATGTCAACTCAAAAAATGCTTGACGAGTTAACCCCATGACGAATGAAAAGTGTACAATACTTTCTTGGATAGTACTTTCCTGATTAGTCACCACAAGCTAACACTTCTTGAATATGGATATAGATAGCTTGCTTTTGATTGATGGATAATAATAATGGGTGACCCAAATAAGAGGAGTAGATGTATTTTTTGTTACAAGTAGTGGTTTTCATTGCACCAAAATATTGACCTATTAATGCCCGATGCGACCACTAGACTTATAGAAGACACACGAGGCTGTTAAGCCGTGTCACAAATCCTTAGGGGAGAGTTGAAAATTTTGCCAACAATCTCCCCCTCAGTGTTACTCAAGGGGATTCAAACCCATGATCAAGCTCTAATACCACTTGTTAAAAGTAGTAGTTGTCATTTTACCAAAAGATCAACCTATTAATGCTTGATACAACCACTAGACTTATAGAAGACATAAGAGGTGGTTAAGCCATGTCAAGAATCCTGAGGGGAGAGCTAACTATTTTTCCAACATTTTTATACTCATTTTAGGGCCCAAATCAAATTTAGACTGACCATAAATCTCAACCAGAGGAAAACCACAACATCGGGTATTGAGCCAAATCTAGGCCCAAAAACCAAGGTACAAGTCAACAGGTCAAGTTGTCCCAATAAAATCAAGCTTAAAATTTTCCAAGATGTCGTGGAAGGTGAAAAATAATGGAGGGAGAAAATGCAAGTTTCCAGGATGTCGGGACAAACTCTGAAATCCAAAAATAAATGCATGGGACCTGGGTGAGGAAATGAATTATGGAATTAGATGGAAAGAATGGGAAATCATGCATAGAAATGAGAGGCAACCTCAAGTTAAAGAAATATTGAAGGAGGAGGAGGGCCCATATTTGAATAAAGTATTCATATACATACAATGTGAGGTCCTACCATAGAAAACACACCAAAGTAGGCACAAAATGGTCCCAAAATGAGCACAAGTTTGGTTCTTAATTTTCAAGATGATAAATTTAGCCCCCACTTTAGCAGGAGTATGAGACAAGATCATGCTCATGGTAAAGGAAGATATAGAAGAAAGAGAGAATGATGAAAATGAGATGATTGTGGATGAATTACAAAGAGGTAAGACAACACCAAGTTTAAGGACATAAGACCCCAAACTAAGGATCTCAACTCTACATACATGCACAAGGGAATACAAACAAAGAAAAAAACACAAAACACAAAATGGGGTTAGTACTAAAAAAAACTCCAAATCAATTAGTAGAAGAGACCTCAACCATAAATATCCAATCCATAATATCATGTATGGAAATAAATTGTAAGAACATAAATGATCACATAGAAATGGAAAGGGAATAACCAAAGACGATATAAAGTCCATGATCTAACCCACTAGAATATCCATGAGAGCATGGAAAGAAGAGAGAGCCATGATTCCGACAAGATAGAGAATTGAGTTATGATAGGTGATCTATGGGAGGAGAAGAGAGAAAGGGAGACAAGTAAAAAGGCCAACAAGATGTGTTACCCTTACTTCTACTCATCTGAAGGAGAAATAGAGAAAGGAGAATTGATGGTCTATAAAATTGTGTTATGCTAGTCAAATCTACCTTGAAAAATTTACGCACAGGGGCGACTTTGAATTTTTTTTTTGTACACGAGAGACTTAAAAATGTTTTACGCATAGGGGTAGCTTAGGGATTAGTCTTGTGGATCCATAAACAAAAATTTGCATATATAGTACAAGGGAGGATGCATGTATGGACCCCTCGTTATGATGGAAACATCAGTGACATCATAAGGAAAGAGAATTATGGATACCTAATTCCAACAACAAGAAGATATTCTTACAATAATAATGTATGCCATAACCTCAGCTAAGAGTGTTGACTCTTGTGAGCTAAGAAAATAGATAATTGTGAAAGGATATTCCTCTTGTGGGAAGAGAACCTTGAAAAGAAGAGATTTGGACTATAAGACATCTACCTTCAAGAGGATTTCTTGAGAAAATATAACACCTTCAAGACAAAGGGGCAAAAAGAACAAGAATGCACCCATTTAACCACCTATTTCTAGGTGAAAAAGAGATTCTTGATGAAGGATGGCATACTTTAAAACATAAAGTAAGGGAATTTATTTATAATGAACATGGTTTTAAAAATAAATAAGATTTTGTGATCAAGGATGCACACCTCTTGTATAAGAGAGAGTCCCGAATCAAAACGAACAATTCTTTGTAAGAAAAGAATGTCACATGATAAACAAATGTGACTATACTAAGGAAAGTAGATCCTTAGGAAGAGAGAGATAAAAAAACATGAAACCTTTTCCCCAAGTGTTAAGGAAAGATAAAATGTGTGATTCTTCCCTAATGATAGTCACTTCATAATAGACATGCATTTCCAAGCAAAATAAGCTGCAAACCAGATAAAACTCTTAATGTAAAATAGACATATTTACGCTAGAAAAGACATCACATCATAAAGTAATAAAACCATCAAGGAGAGAGATGAATGAAATAAATGACATAAATTACTATCTATGAGAGACATTCCCTTTGAGGCATGAAAAATAGTTTTAAGAAAATATGTAAGTATCTTGCATGAAACAAAGTATCTCATACGAAAAAGGATGTGGTATCATGAATAATACAAAGCCATAAAGAGAGGAGGAATAGGAAAGAATGATTCCACATTATATCTACTTAGTGGTCAACCCAATTATACAATATATAAACTTCCAAGAAAGGAATAAATTGTAAAAATGATATTAATCTCATTAAGGAGAAATATCCTAAATAATTAGTCCATACGTGGGAGGACATCATAATACAAAAGAGATGATAAAAAAAGAGATAACGGATCCTTGGAAGGAAGGAAGACATAGATGAGATAGGAAGACCTTTTCCCCAAGGGGTTAAGGCCAATGAAAAGATAACCCAATATATACCCTAAGAGATAGATCTTTTATAATAGACATGCACTTTCAAGAAAGCATAAGATTTCAAATCGGGATGCAAATCTCTTGAAAAAGAGAATATCCTTGTATAAAACAAAAATTTCATGCAATAAAGGACATCCTACAATAAAAGAAGAAAGTCCACAAGGTATATTGGATGGAAAGGAAGATAAAAAGAGGAAGGAGGATTGAGTATAAACACCTTCTCTATTTCTAGGTGAGGGGATACTTGACACATTATGCTCCCTAAATGGTTTTTATTTATAATAGAAATGTGCTTTCAAGAAATAATAAGGTTGCAACTTAGGATATAGATCTCACGGAAAAGATAATATCCTTATGTAAAAAACAAATGCACGCAAGAAAGAATGTTGTCTTATAAAAGAAATGAGTCAACAAAGGGAGAAAAATGGGTCCTTGAGATAAATAGAAGAGTGAAATAGTAACCTTTCCCCCCAAGTGAGGAGACAAGGAATGAGGACTATTATGTTTCTCACAAAGTATTATTGCACCTAAAATTTCATCACCATAAATGAAAATGAGCCCACAAAGGATAGGCTATCAATGCCACATAGTGAGGATAAACATAAGACAAGAAAACAAATGTTATTTAGAATGGCCATGATAGAGGTTCCATTTGTTGTTATGTGTTATTTGAATCATACCACAATTAATGAATTCTTGAATTTTACACTTCAAATAATAACATTCATTAGTCTTATGGCCATCAATTTGATGATATAGAAAAATGGATTGTCTTGTTTGAGTTTTCTTTTTTCTTTTCAAAGGAAGAGTGATAAAGTTGGCCTTAAGAAGCTAAAAAAATATATCCTCTCATTGTGATGAGAAATTAGGAAAATAATTTTTAGATTGATTAGGCAAATGAGAAGGCTGGATACCTAGAGTTTCTTTTAAATGTGATAAAGATTTCTCATGATTTTCAATGATTTGTTGCACACATTCTATACCATGTCTATCAGGATGGTAAATGATATATCAATGAGATAAGAGTCTCATTTAGGTGGAATTGGGTTGAAATTTAAAGAGGCCCAATCAATATCCATACATTTATCAAATGAAGTTGTTTGATTCTCAAATTCAAGGATTTTGGAGTCTCATGTTGTACAATCATCTTGAAGAGTTTGTATTGGAAGAAGAATTGAAGAAGGAAATGGAGATTGAATAGGGTTATCTTGATTAGGTTCTTTGTTCTTGACACAGGACATGTAAGGAGGATCCAATTAAGGACAGTCCAAACAAGAATCCAAACACCACAATGTAGAATAGCACAACAAGACAATGTTTTCAACTGAATTTTCATTAACATGCCCGGTTGTAAGGCCTCACAGGTTAGGGCAAAATACAATCAAAAATATTTTTGCAATCTCTCAAGTAGTCCAACTCTGAAACAAATCAACAACTGATGGAAACACTAAGGCAGATCTGAACTTGAGCTCGCAAGCCTCAACCAATCTCCTTGTCTCCAAGCATGAAAACCACTAGCTCTGCTATTACAAACTATCAGATAAATAATATGATCTTAAAGATCTCACACGATCTAGATCTATCCTTCACACTCTACCAATTTGTTAATCTACTGAATCTACCTCTAAACAACTACCTAAGCAATCCTTAAATACTAATCTTCAACCACAAGTCAGCTCCTATTACAAAAAATATTAAATGCAACAATAGCCGGCTCACAAATAGCCTTGCAAACATTTAATTCTCCATGTTGGCCTCTAGAAAATGCATCGGGGAAAGATTCCTGTCATTCTTCTCAATAGTAAACACATTCTTGAGACAATCATACATAGCTCTGCAATCATACTGCCAAGGTCTGCCGAGAAATGTATGCCAACTATTCATTTCCACAATATCACACAACACTAGATCCTTATACTGGCCAATCTAAAAATCAATAAAGCACTACTCCCTTACTTCTAGATCATGAACATCTTGTAACCAGCCAATCCTATAAGGATGAGGATGTTTCATTCTATTCAAACCAAGTTTCTAAACCATGTCCTTACAAAAAAGGTTATTAGTACTACCACCATCAACAATTACATCACAAAGTTTACCTCTAGACTTGTACCGAGTCCTGAACAAATTACTCCTCTGACAAGGTTCCTCCTTTCAACCAAGCAATGTTCTCTGAACCAACAAGTTCTTAGATTTAGGTTCATTTTGAATGTTCTCATTTACCATAGTAGTCCGTCGGTCACCAAAATTCTTCTATGTACACTCAAAAGAATGTTGTCCTTCTTCACCACAATTATAACAAGTACCCTTAAAGATAACTCTACCTGTCTTCTTTTTCAATTCTATAGGTTTCAGTTCATCTTCAACAGTTAGTTTATCCTTCGCTAAGTGATCAATTTTCTCCTTCACTCAGGGATTACTGTGTTGTCTTCTTTTCAACTTATCTTTTAACTTCAGAGTATACTGATAAGCATCTTCAACCGAGTCAATATTCAACATACCAAGCTCATCTTGGATATTAAATCTCAAACCATTTACCTACCGAGCTACTTTTTGTTTACCAAGTTCTCTATGTCCAGATTGAATAGTCAACTTATAGAACTCCTCGGTATAGTCCTCCAGAGTCAAATCTTTTTTCTTCAGATTCTACTTCTTAAACAAGTCAAGCTCATAGTCAAAAGGTATGAACTTAGCTCTCAATTTAGTCACCATCAACCTCCACTAATTGATCTTCATTTCACCATCATCTTCTCTATCTCTTTGTAATTATTTCCACCAAAGAACAGCATGTCCTTTCAACTTAGTCTATGCCAATCTTACTCTAAGAGGATCTTCAATTTCTTCAAGCTCAAAGAAGTCTTGTAATTCACCAATCCAATCAATCAAGTCCTTGAGTCTCAAAGTACCAAATAAAGTAGAAACTTCCATTCGGTAACTAGTACTTAACTGAGCTCCAGATCTATGTAACTGACCAGTTCTGTCTTCACCAGATCTATCTCTCTAGTCATCTCCACTAGATCCAGTAGCTTCAAAGTCTTTAGCAGCTTCCTCATAACCATCATCAGTACAAAGATTCCTCGGCATACCAACAATAGCTCTCATGACCTCAGCGATCATGTCATTCTTCATCAATTCCATCTCAGATCTAAAATTAAGTTTAACTTTCTTTGTAATCTTTGATTCCACAGCATCAAAGAGATCTGCAATCGCTCTAGGGTCTAATCTTCTTGGAGACATCCTTCAAGATTTTCAAAAACCCAAAGCAATAAGTCACCAACAAGGTCCTAGTGTAAACAACCTCAACTGGAGATTAGTTTACACACTCAAGATCTTCAAGCTCTGATACCACCTGATGTAGGACAGGTAAGGAGGATCCAATTAAGGACAATCCAAACAAGTAGCCAAACACCACAATGCAGAATAACACAACAAGATAATGTTTTCAACTAAATTTTCATTAAAATGCGTGGCTGTAAGGTCTTCTGGGTTAGGGCCAAATACAATCAGAAGTATTTCTACAATCTATCAGCTATTCCAGCTCTGAAACAAATAAGAAAATGATGGAAACACTAAGGTAGATCTAAACTTGAGCTCGGAAGCCTCAAGCAATCTCCTTGTCTCCAAGCATGCAAACCACTAGCTTTTCTATTAAAAACTATTAGATAAACAATCTGATCTTCAAGATCTCGTAGGATCTAGATCTATCCTTCACACTCTATTAATCTATTAATCTATTGAATCTTCCTCTAGACAACTATGTAAGCACTCCTTAAATACTCATCTTCAACTACAAGTCAGCTGGAATAAACAATTAACTTCTAAGCCAAGTCGGTTCCTATTACAAAAAATATTAAATGCAACAACAGTCAGCTCACAAATAGCCTTACAAACATTTAATTCTCCATGTTGGCCTCTAGATCTACATAGGAGAATACAAAAAAATCTACCAATAATAAATGCACCAAGTCGGCCAACCAAATCTCCAAGAACTCCAGTCGGTAAACTAGAACTATTGATTGCTAGAGAAACAACCGAGCACTAGTGAAACAACTGACCACACCAAGCATCACCGAGAAAGCACATTGACCAAACACCATAGGCATCACCGAGTACAAGTTCCATCAAGAGAAAGAGGTTTCACTGAGTTCCTTCAACGACTGAGCTTCCTTCAATAACTGAGACTATTGGTTAAAGATGTAATCAAGTAACACAGAACCAAAACAACACACCACCATGCAGATTCACCGAGCACCCTAGAATGCCCCTGCATCAAACACCCCAAGTTCGAAAAGATGTTCTCATAGGCTGGAAGAACATCTTCCAAGATTCTGCACATAAACCCCAAACTGGTTCTTCACACACAAGTCCTTCAACTCTTCACCTTGCATACTTTTCCACTTTAGTTTCCTCTATCTTTTCAAATCTTTCCTTGATAACACACATGCTTGTTATCCATATTGATCAATCCTTTCAAAATTTCTCAACTCATCTCAGCTACCAAAGTTCAGGTTTCTCCTACCGAGTGTTGTATCTAGCAAAGGCATTAGGGAAAGCTTCCTGTCATTCTTCTCAATAGTAAACACATTCTTGACACAATCATACATAGCTCTGCAATCATATTGCCAAGGTCTGCCAAGCAATATATGACAACTATTCATCTCCACAATATCACACAACACTAGATCCTTATACTGGCTAATCTAAAAATCAACAAAGCACTACTCCCTTACTTCCAGAGCATGAACATCTTGTAACCAGCCAATCCTATAAGGATGATGGTGTTTCATTCTATTCAAACCAAGTTTATGAACCATGTCCTTAGAAACAAGGTTATCAATACTACCACTATAAAAAATTACATCACAAAGTTTACCTCTAGACTTGTACCAAGTCCTGAACAAATTACTCCTCTGACAAGGTTCCTCCTTTGCACCAAATAATGTTCTCCGAACCAACAAGTTCTTAGATTTAGGTTCATTTTGAATGTTCTCATTTACCACAATAGTCCGTCGGTCACCAAACTTCTTCTGTGTACACTTAAAAGAATGCTATACTTCTTCACCACAATTATAAAAAGTACCCTTAAAGATAACTCTACTTGTCTTCTTTTTCAATTCTATGGGTTTCAGTTCATCTTCAACAGTCGGTTTATCCTTCGCCGAGCGATCAATTTTCTCCTTCCCTCAGGGATTACTATGTTGTCTTCTTTTCAACTAATCTTTTACCTTCAGAGAATACTGATAAGCATCTTCAACTGAGTCAATATTCAACATACCAAGCTCATCTTGAATATGAAATCTCAAACCATTCACCTATCGAGCTACTTTTTGTTTACCAAGTTCTCTGTGTCCAGACCGAATAGTCAACTTATAGAACTCCTCGGTATAGTCCTCTAGAGTCAAATCTTTTTGCTTTAGATTCTACAACTTCTTAAACAAGTCAAGCTCATAGTCAAAAGGTATGAACTTAGCTTTCAATTTAGTCACCATGAACCTCCACCGATTCATCTTCATTTCACCGTAATCTTCTCTATCTCTTTGTAATTATTTCCACCAAAGAGAAACATGTCCTTTCAACTTAGTCTGTGCCAATTACTCTAAGAGGATCTTCAATTTCTTCCAGCTCAAAGAAGTCTTGTAATTCACCAATCCAATCAATCAAGTCCTCGAGTCTCAAAGTACCAAAGAAAGTAGAAAATTCCATTCGGTAACTAGTACTTAACCAAGCTCCAGATCTATGTAACTAACCAATTGTATCTTCACTAGATCTGTCTCTCCGGTCATCTCCACTAGATCCAGTAGCTTCAAAGTCTTCAACAGCTTCCTCATAACCATCATCAGTACAAAGATTCCTTGACATACCAGCAATAGCTCTCATGACCTCAACGATCTTGTCATTCTTCATCAATTCCATCTCAGATCTAAAATCAACTTTAACTTTCTCTATAATCTTTGATTCCACAACATCATAGAGATCTGCAATCACTGTAGGGTCTAATCTTCTCAGAGGCATCCTTCAAGAATTTCAAAAACCTAAAGCAATAAGTCACCAACAAGGTCCTGGTGCAAACAACCTCAATGGGAGATCGGTTTACACACTCAAGATCTTCAAGCTCTGATACTACCTGACGCAAGACAGGTAAGGAGGATCCAATTAAGGACAATCCAAACAAGTAGCCAAACACCAAAATGCAGAATAACACATCAAGACAATGTTTTCAACTAAATTTTCATTAACATTAGCGGCTGTAAGGCCTTTTGGGTTAGGGACAAATACAATCAGAAGTATTTCTGCAATGTCTCAGCTAGTCCAGCTTTGAAACAAATAAGCAACTGATGGAAACACTAAGGTAGATCTGAACTTGAGCTCGCAAGCCTCAAGAAATCTCCTTGTCTCCAAATATGGAAACCACTAGCTTTTCTATTAAAAACTATTAGATAAACAATATGATCTTCAAGATCTCGCAGGATCCAGATCTATCCTTCACACTCTACTAATCTATTAATCTATTGAATCTTCCTCTAAACAACTACCTAAGAACTCCTTAAATACTAATCTTGAGCTACAAGTCAGCTGGAAGAAACAATTAACTCCTAAGCCAAGTTGGCTCCTATTACAAAAAAATATTAAATGCAACAACAGTCGGCTCACAAATAGCCTTACAAATATTTAATTCTGCATGTCAGCCTCTAGATCTACATAGGAGAATACAAAAAAATCTACCAAAAATAAATGCACCAAGTCAGCTAACCAAATCTCCAAGAACTCCAGTCAGTAAACCAAAACTACCGAGTGCTAGAGAAATAAATGAGCACCAGTGAAACAACCAACCATGCCAAGCATCACTAAGAAAGCACGTCGACCGAACACCACAAGCATTTTTGAGTACAAGTTCCACCAAGCGCAAGAGGTTTCACCAAGTTCCTTCAGCGACCAAGCTTCCTTCAATAACCGAGACTGTCAGTTAAAGCTACAACTGAGTAACACAGAACCAAAACAACACACCACCATGCAGATTCATCGAGTACCCTAGAATTACTCTGCATCAGTTCTCAAAAGATTAATTAGGAAAAGAGAGAGCATCAAGGATACCAACCTCTACTTGTAAGGCACTTTTAGGAGAAAGAGAATCATGAATCATTAGCGATTCATCTCTAGATGGAAGATGATTGAAATGGATAGGAGGAGAAGTGTCATTAAGGGAATTATATGTCATATCACCCCTTTTCATCACAAAATAATCCTCTTGCACAAAGGTAGTGTCATGGGGGAGGTACATATCAATGGTTCATCATTGAGAGAAGGATTAAAATTAGGTTCTTGCATCAATTTGTCCTCATGAGGGAGAGAATATTTGGGAGAGGAATCATTGATTCATTCATAAAGGGGATTATTGTAGACCCTAATTCCTTATATCACATTAGTTAACCTCTGGAAAAAGGAGAGTTTAGGAGGTTTAGAGGAATATTGAGTAGAGATGAATTTATTGAGGGATTCACCTAACATAAGAAATCTTCACTACTATGAGGCTCATGAAGGTCCTCAACATTGTGACTACTAAACGAGTCATCAAAATATTTGTGAATGAAGAAATCATACACGTTGGAAACAAGATATGAATGAAATTTGTTTTTTGTATGCAATGTAACTAAAGAAAGGAAAAAGAAAAATATTATTTTGTTCTTTTTATTATTTTAAGATGCACACAAAAAAAGTAAAAAGTAGATCCTAAATGAAAAATTACAATGTTTTTGTTCTTTTTAGAATTGAAAAAAAAATACATACAAGATCTAAATATCAAATGTATATATTGTAGTAGTATAATGTAAATGCATATAAAATAGATATAGATACCTAATTGCATAGAAAGGGGATCTAACACCAGGATTAGAAGAGGAAAGGTCATAAGTTGGTTTCTCAAAAATGTATAATAGGAAATGATAAGCAACATAAAAGCTACTAGATCCTAGATCCTACAAACATTAGAATAAAAAACCTCCTATAAAGGGGATTCAATCAACACAACCAAGAGAGTAAGGGTGCCAATATGAGATCTACACAATGTAGGGTTTTGAATTCCAAATATAAATAATAAGGAAATGCAATGTAAATGATAGATCTAATCCATGATGGTAAATCTAATCTAAGAAAGTAATTGCAAGGGAAATAAGAACAAGTGCACCTTGAAAGTGAAATAGGAGGAATGGTACTTTGAATCTAGATTTGTCTGCCACCAGAATATCCGAATCTATTGTAACTCTGGATTTGGGTTCCTGAGACTTGTAGCTTCATGTCCTATAATTTTCAGTCAAAAAGTATGGGGACAAGTCAGTTTTCTAGGGACAAGTTGAAAACTTGCTCCTAACTACTCCAAATCTTTTGAAACTTTTTGGGATCCTATATCTACACCTATAATTCTTAGATCCAAAACCATGAATTTGCAACCTGATCTTGTGCACCAAAAAATGGGAAAGAGGTTTGAATGGAGGGGTTTACCTTATTCGAACCCCTATTTAGGAATCAACCTTGAAATGAAATGAAATAAAGGAAAATTATGTTGGCATGTAGTAGAGACTAGATATAAATAATGAAGTATATTATAATATGTAGATGCAATTACTTCTTTACATGTGATCAAGTATGTTGATGTAATATCTTTGAATAAAAAAAACCCCAAAAAGAAATAATGTAAGAAAAAACCTCATGTAGTAGATGTTGTAATTTGCCACAATGTTTGATTGGGGAAGAGAGAGAAGAAGAAATCTTTATGAATGAATGTGGATCTCCTTCCTTGATGTCAAAATCCTTTTCTTGTCCTCTAATGGGGGAAATATGCTAGATCCATGGAATAAAATACCTTGGTTGCATGATTGGAATGAAGAATTGAATGCTTGAATGGCTCTTGGTGGTTTTCTTGCACTTGAATGCTTGATTTCTTGAATTATTGCTAATGGATACCTTCATAATGTTGGATGAACTTCTTGAATATGGATGTAGATAGCTTTCACTTGATAGATGGATAATAATAATATATGGCTCAAATGGGAGGAGTAGATATCCTTTTATACTCATTTCGGGGGTCAAATCAAATCCAAACCGACCATAAATATCAACCTCAGATGAAAACCATGGCATTAGGTCCCAGGAAAAATCTAGGCCCCAAAAACCAGGTATTTGAGTCGACCAGTTGACTTGTATCCAGGGAAAAAATCAAGCTGGGATGTCAAGGAAGGTGAAAAATATTGGAGGGAGAAATGCGGGTTGCCAGGATGTTGGGAGAGACTTCGAAATCCAAAAATAAACTCACAGAACTTGGGTGAGGAAATGAATTATGGGATTGAATGGAAAAAATGAGAAATCATGCATAGAAATGAGAACCGACCTCGAGTTATAGAAAGATTAAAGGAGGAGGAGGACCCATATTTGAACAAAGTATGCATTTAAGTGCAATATGAGGTACTACCACAAAAAATACACTAAAGTAGGCACAAAATGGTCCCAAGATGAGAACAAGTTAGGTGCTTACTTTTTAGGAAAATTACAATTATGTGTTCAACCTATTTTCTAATGTGATCAGTTGGACAAAGAAGAGAGAGTTCTCAATTATTCTCTTAACAAAAAAAATTGAGTACATGATAGCCACTCATTCCTGTAAGGAAGTAGTGTGACAAAATGTTATTATTGGATGTGGGCCTAAGGCATGTTATAGTTTGAAATTATTGTGATCTATTTAGAGTTACATTTTTTTGACTAAGTACAATATGTTCATGTATCTGTTGATCCCTAAAGTTTTGGTGTCTATTAGTATCTTACACTTAGTCATTTTCTAGGCAATGTTGGTTGGTCATCACTACGACTGATTCATCATATATAGGCTGAGTCATGTATAATGTACATTTACCGAGCAATAACTTCACTACCGAGTAAAAATATGGTCACCGAGTACTTCTGTATTAGCCAAGTTAGCTTTTGCCAAGTTATGTAAAGAAGACAATACCGAGCACTAGAATATAAAGAAAAATGAATGTTGAGTGCCAGAGATATCTAATGCTGAGAAAGCCAAAATTCACATATGTGTTTGTTATGGTACAAACACTTGGGTAAACTGTTTTGGCCGAGATTCATATTTCATGTGTTGTTTGTTGAGGAAATCATGGAGGTGATTAAACTCTTGTATTGTAATCATTAAACACTATACAACACATGGAACCAATCAAAATTAGGGAAAGGTTAAGTGGCAAAAAGAGATAATCTAGATTGTAGATCTTAAATCTTGGAGAAAGTTAATTGTCTATATAAGATGTGATTTGAACCTTAGAAAAGAGAGTGAGAGAGAGAATATGAAAGAGATCTCATATTTTTAGAACAGAGAAGTATTTTGATGATCAGAGATAGAGTTTAGTGATCGAGTAGAATAGAGCAAAGTAGTGAAGGAAAGAATAGAGAAATATTTGATAGAAGAGATCAAATCTATATTGGAAGGAGAAGATCTATAATCAACATCATAGTACAAATCGAAGGATCAGGTTCTGAGACATTTTAATTGGTGTATCAGGGTAAATCTTTTAACAGAGTGATTTTGACAGACCTTAGTAAATCTCTTAATTGAGTGCTTACTTAGTTGTAAGTCTTAAATCATTTTGCAAGGTAGATTGATGAGTCTCAAAGCTCTTAACAGTGTAGACCCCTCACATGGTAGATCATATTTTGTGATTAAATTTGTAGCCCTAACATGAAAAATTTATACTGCAGTAGTGAAGATTTGTGAGTTTCATACCCACCCGAGTTTTACCTTTTGAGGGTTTCTGAGTAACCAAAATCATTGTGTTATGCTTATTTTCATGGGTGATGTTTAGCTTATTAGATTTGTTATACTGTTGACTTTTATGCTTATGCTATGCAAGTATCATTTATGTCAAAAATGGATAAATTAGTGATATTTGATTCACCCCCCCTCTCAGTATCACATTTTCCCAATAGATTTCCAACAGTATCTAGATAAAGAACATTGTTCTATAGTATCATTTTGTTTTTTGACATGGTGTAGATAAAAAGGTAATTATCCAAAATGTGTATGCTTCAAAGAATGTTCTAAATTTTTTGATAAAATTTGTGAGCACAAATAAATAGTACTAGTGTAGAATGGCTATAGTAATTAGATAATATTAGGTTAGGTGTGCATTATACACTTTGAAAGTCTTATAAATTTATAACCCACATGAAATAGCTAAAATAAGATAAGATCCATTAGAAAATTGTTCAAATTATCCAATAGGTTAACTCCTCATTTTGTGAAAGTTGTTTTATTATATAAGAAGAGAAAAGATCCCAAAACCATCACATAGGTACTTTAGAACACATTTAGGAAACAACAACCAACCTCAATGTAGACAAAAGCATAAAAAAACCCCTAACCCTTAGAGTAGAAATCCCTAGTATAATAAAACAACATCATAACAATATTATCCAAGACTAAATTGATCCCAAAACCACTTTGAATACCTAGAACTAAGAGAAAACCGATAATATAAACTATATTAGACTTGCACACTATATATGTTTTCATAGAACAAAAAAAAAAACTAACTCTAAAGTTAATTAGCATACCCAGGCATCAAGGCCTACAAGTTGAGATTACTTGGACTTTAGTTTTTCTTTAACTTTCAAGTCAAATTTTATATTAATACATGCTATTCTTGGGAGCTTGTAGTTTTTTTTAAAATCCTAATGTTATGCATGAATTGGGAACTCAATTTGCATAGATGAATATTGATTTTTGGTTATAAATCTTATGTTGGGTTTGGAGAATACAAGATGATGTTTTTGAATGATGTAATTTATATCAAGGTTTCTCGAAGAGGTTGGTGGGTTGTAATTATCTAAAACTTATTGATGCTTGATATTTAATAAATACAATAGACTTTATTCTCATTGTGTTGTAATGTTTTCCTTGCAAATGAAATCTATATAGTACTATGATTTGCTAGGTTTTTAAGGTATATTTTGCATTATTTGTTATTTCTTTCTTGAATGGTCTTAGATTATATTGAAAATATTAAGTGGCATCGTGTTCATCATTCCTTTGACAATTTCATGACACAAAATCAAACTTAGTTCAATTTTTAAACTTTAATAGGTATCATGTCCTCCCTTTCTAACTAACCATTATACTTTTATCTTGTATTATAATATGTTGTATAATGTAAGGTCCACCCCATTTCCACCTTTTCCTCGACACTCGATGACGGAGGATTAAGGGGTTTTGTAGTATCTAGATGAATGGTAAATCCCTAACGGAATTGTACCTGCATATCAGTACCTATCAACTAAGTGTCGCAATGACAGAGGTGATATCTTTGGGTTATTAATTATGTAAGTGAATCTTGGATGCAGTATGTTACCCTACAGATCATACATTCAGCTAGACTATTAAGGTTCCTTTGAGTACTTTTGTCGAAAGGATTAGTTTCAAGAAGTCGAGATGTAAATGCCAAATTAGTTATGTGTTAAGTCTTAAGTTTATCTTGGATTTAATTAATAGTTGATGTGATGATTCTAGTAACTCCTATGAGGAGGATGAGTAATGTTTTGATGATGTATTATATGATTATACCATAGTGATGTTTTGGTGATATTATTAGAACCCTGAACAAGGATTTGTTAGATCCTAGACTAATAGGATTATTCTACATTTTGTTTTCCTAGATTAGGAAATTTAATCATACTTGTGATAAGAATTTTATAGGACCCGACTGTTATGGTTACCCCTTACTAATGTTGAACCATCGATTTATCTTAAATATTATACTAAGGAAAATTGAGATACTTGGACTCATTCGATTTACTGTTATGTTATGATGGACATGTTAGACTATATATTTTGTCGACTCTGTATGTGGATCCATGATTAGTGGATTTGGATTTGATCATGTTAGACTTTATTATTATCTTCATGTTTTGAGAACCTGAAGATTATCTTATAATGATGATAGATTATGGATGATCTTGATTTCAATTGAACTATGAATTGAATTATGCAAATTAAATTATGAATTATATATGCAATTGAAGTATGATTTGAGTTATGCAAATTGAATTTATTTGATGTGATTATTGAATCCTATATGATTACGTGCAGACAATTGAATTATGACATTTCATTCTATGTGATTGAATGTTCAATTGAATTGTGTAAGATCATTACTTGTTGTGTGATTTCATGTATGCAATTGAGTTATGAATAATGTGTGGATATTACATCTTATATGTTTATATGTGATGGTTTTCTTCCTTGAATTACTGATGCTGCATTAAGGTTTTGCAGGTGGAAGGACCATGGAAATATTCGGGGAAACCACATTGAATGCTTGTGCTATCGGTAAAGCCAAGGCCCCATCTATTGAAGAGACCAGGGCCTCGTTGTGAAGTGTTTTATTTTGTAACCATAATGTGAATGTATGTATAGGATTGTTAAGTGTTGTAATATGTTGGACATACCTTAATTGTGATGTTAATTATGTGAGTGTCACTTGACACTAGAGTTATTTGTTAACTAAGGTATGTCGTGTGATTGGAGTGCGAGAGCAAGTCCTAGAAGCTTCCTAGAGGGGGTATTCTAAGTGCATCCTCTTGTCTTAGGACCCCTAAGTGAAGTCATACCTTACATTTTCGTGCATTAACTAAACCATGGCTTTTGGAGGGTTAAATGGGACCCTAGGGGGTAGTTTCATGCTTTTTAGGTAGCCCATTCCTTGTACCCATAGGTTAGGGGTAATTTAAGCATGGGAGAAGCCATATTTTGACCTTTTTGTCCCCTCCAATAGTGCCCATTTAATCTTGAACGAATTTACAACTTGCATCATGGACCCAGAAGTACTTCCTAGGACCATCTTTATGAGGGTTGTGGAGAGTTGGTAGGGGGTCCCTTTTTAGTAGAACTTTTAGAGGGGTTTGGGTTGTTCACCCACTCTCTACCTTTAGAGACCACTAAACTTGGAGAAGGGAAAAGTTGAGGATAGAAGAAGGAGAACGCTCAAAACTTCATCATTTGGCATTGGATCATAGGTTGGAGGATCTTGCTCTTCATTTCTCTCATTTTTGTTGTAGTAGTTGTATGTGTTGTGTAATTGTTCTTTGGCTCCCCATGGTTGGTCATGGAGGAAGCTTGCATTTCTTATTTGTTGTGTTTTAGCTCCCCATGGTTGGTCACGGTGAGAGCAAGCATGTATTGTGTTTTTCTTGTAATTGGATTTGGGGTTGTTTACTCTTGGATTCACTCACCCTTGGGAGGGAAGAGCAATCAAGAGGGGGTGTGGGAAATGGAGGAAACTCCATGTGTAGAGTCTCCTCCATGTGTGGGGAAGGATGAAGCTTGGGTGAGTGATTTTCCCCAAGTAACCTTGCATCTAGCCTATGAGGCATTGGGGGTATAAGGAGGGAAGATTGGCCATGTGAGCCTTGTATGAAATTGTTATATTTGGGTCCATGTGTGGCCTTGTTTATGATTATGCAATGGTTGTCTCCATGGGTTGTCCACCCACACCCCACAAAAGGAAATTTTGGGAATTCCTTAGTTATTACCTTGAGGGAATTTGGGTTTTGCTTAATGTATGTTTTCTTGTGAGATCTTTTAGTGTTGTGTATGTACCCCATTTGATGTGGTTTCCCCAAGCTCGGGGGTGGCCTCATGAGAGGCCTAGGATGGGAGGTGAGCTCCCATGGTCGTTTCCCTTTTGCCTTGTGTATATTTGCAGATTTGTGGAAGCTCAAAGAGGAGCTAGCATGGAGGTTTTCATCTTTTGGGTGGTTGTGAGAAGACAACCCGTTCATTTCTTTGTGAAATCTCTCTTTGTATTTAATCATCTTTTGTTGTAAAAGAGATTGTAATGCTTTTTACTTGGAGTTATTGTGAAGATGAAATAGATGAGAGACTGTTATTTTGATGCAGGAGCATCCTGGGTGTAAGAGCAATCTTGCATCACCCAAAAATATTTATATTTTTATTTTCAATAAGGGTTATTTTGTGCAGAGCTGCTATTTATGGAAAGTTACTATTTTTAGTAATTTTCGTATGTGCTCAGAATGATCTGATTTCTTTCTTGGAGGTTCATTTTGGTCATATAAGTCTGCCAGTAAAGTTTCATTGCCAGATCAAGTGTATATTGGAAGATATTGAAGATTTTTGGTATTGGCAGCAGGGTACAGAAACTTTGAACTCAGTTTTGAAGGCTTTAGAGGCCCCGAATGAGGTCGAGAATTGGGGTGACGAGCGCTTGCGCCGGTCAAGCCTGTAGAGCGCTTCGTGGCATTTCCGAAATGGGGTTATAATAGCCGAGCGGGTCAACGGGTGATGACTTATGGTCTTCAGAAGTTGGGCCACCTGAAATGGCGAAAAATAATTTTCTTCAAAATTTCTGTTCGGGTTTCAAAGGTTATCTTGAGCCGACTATGATGTAATAAAATGTAAAATAAAATAATTCTAAGTTTGGTCGGCCTTATTGGCTAAAAATTCTGGAACCTTCCCAAGCGGTGAAAAATTGCCTATATAAGGAAGGCTGTATTATTGTCTTAGGCAGTTCAGAATAGTTCTGGGTAGTAGATCTGGGTAATAGTTCGAGGCTTTGTCCTACAGAATATTGTAAGGGAATGCCCATGTGGCTTTGCATATTGTAATTCTGAAAGTTTGTAATTCCACATTTGTGGAGATAATAAGAAGCCAATTTTCTGTTCTTGCATTTTGTTGTTGTTTCTCTATATCTGTTATGTGTTTGTGGTATTAAGGGGAGCACCCTTCATCAAGTGGTATCAGAGCAGGAGTTCTTGAGTGTGTAAACAGATCGCCGACTGTGAGGCAGTTTGCACCAGGACCGTGGCTAGGGTTTCAGCGCGCATCGCAAAAATGCCTCCACGACGAGAACGTGGCAGAAGAGTTGGTGCTATGACACCTGAGGTTAGAGAGCTGCAGAGACAAGTGCGAGCATTGCAAGAAGAGATTCGCAGAGGAATGAATCTCAATGTCAGAGACGAAAGCGAGGATGAAGCCGAAGAAGAATATCAAGAAGGAGAAGCCGAAATTGTGAACCAGGAGGAAGAAAGACTTTTTCGGGCCATTTCTAGGATTGGAAAAAGACCTAAGATTGAGGTTCCTACATTTTCTGGAAATCTTAACCCAGAGGAATTGATTGACTGGATCAATGAATGTGAGGAATATTTTGAGTACGAAGATGTTGACGATCCTGATAGGGTCAAATTTGCGAAGGCCAGATTGAAAGGTCATGCGAAGATCTGGTGGCAAGAAATTCAATTAGAGCGAAATAGAAGAGGGAAAGATAAAATCACAAGATGGGATCGGATGGTGGATAAATTGAAGCGACAGTTCATTCCTGTTGATTATGAGCTTGACCTACTGAAGAAAATGCAAAGTTTGAAGCAAGCAGGAAGATCTGTTCAGGAGTATACAGAGGAGTTCTATCGACTTCTCATCAGAACAGGCCATGCAGAAGCTGATAAAGAGAAAGTTGCCCGATACCTTAATGGGTTAAGGCCAAGCATTCAGGAGGAGCTGAATCTGGTTTGAATGAACAGTATTGAAGAGGCATACCAGTTTGCCCTAAAAGTAGAGGAAAAGCTGAACAAGAAGTTTGAGAGCAGACAAAACGGAAGAGGTCGCGGTGGACGATCTGGTGGACGGTCATAGGGTGGCCGAAATGAAGATTCGAAAAAGAAGGATGAGGCCAGTAGCAGTTAGAATCAGCGAGAAAATAATTCCAATCGCTTCCAGGATCAGAATAATAGAGATCAGAGAGGAAGAGGAAGAGGACAAGGATCTGGAAGAGGTGGCTTCCGTGGAACATGTTTTCACTGTGGAGAAGAAGGTCATAGGGCATTTGAATGTCCTCAGTGCCAAGGTAGAACAGACAGGAGAAATGAAGGCCAGGCCAGAGTTGCACATGTAGATGAAGATGCCAGATCATCAAATTCTGAAGATGCTGAAAGGGGAGAAACGTTGATTAACAAAAGAGTCCTGTTGAGTGGTGAGAATGAACCTGAGCAAAGAAGGAGCCTGTTTCGCACCAGGTGCAAGTGTGAAGGTAAATGTTGTGATGTGATTATTGATAGTGGAAGCACTGACAATTTGGTGTCAGAAGAGATGGTGACAAAGTTGAAGCTCAAGAGACAGAAACACCCACATCCATATCGGATTGCCTGGGTACAGGATGACCACAAGGTCATGGTCAATGAACAATGCCTAGTGAAGTTCAAGATCGGTGGGTACCAAGACGAGGTACTATGTGATATCATCTCTATGGATGCATGTCATATGTTATTGGGTAGACCGTGGCAGTTTGACAGATGTGCTGTACACGATGGTCGTGCGAATACCTATTCCCTGACAAAGGATGGAGTGCGACATAAGCTAAAGCCATTGAAGGAGACCGAAGAAAAGGTATGTGGTAATGCAAGAATAACATTTGTTGATGGAAGGAAATTCCTAGATGGTATGAGGCATGAGCATGTATGTTTTGCTTTAATTCCAAAAGCTGGTAAATAGGAAGTAGAAGATGTTCCTGTAGAAGTTGCAGATTTGTTGAATGAGTTTCAGGATATTGTATCCGATAACGTGCCTGATGGATTACCACCAGTCAGGAAGATCAGTCATTAGATGGACTTGATCCCGGGAGCGAGTTTGCCGAATAAGGCAGCACACAGAATGACACCTGCAGAAAGTGAGGAGTTGAACAGACAAGTACATGAACTGTTACAGAAAGGATTGATCCGTGAGAGTCTGAGTCCTTGTGCTGTACCAGCGGTATTAGCACCAAAGAAGAATGGAGAATGGAGGATGTGTACAGATTCTAGGGCAATAAACAAGATCACAATCAAGTACAGGTTTCCATTGCCACGAATGGATGATATTATGGACTGTTTGAGTGGAGCTGTGTATTTCTCAAAGATAGATCTGAAGAGTGGGTACCATCAGATTCGGATCAGAGAAGGAGATGAATGGAAGACTGCCTTCAAAACAAAGGAAGGACTATATGAGTGGTTAGTCATGCCTTTTGGGCTAACCAATGCACCGAGCACTTTCATGCGGCTTATGAACGAGGTTCTGAAAGAATTTCTGGGTAAGTTTGTCATTGTTTACCTAGATGATATTTTGATCTTTAGTAAGACATTGGAGGAGCATATGATGCATATTCGTATGGTATTTGAGAAGTTGAGAGAAGAGAAATTGTTGATTAATTTGAAGAAGTGCAGTTTTGTGAAGAAAGAGTTAGTGTATTTGGGATTTGTAGTTTCAGCAGAAGGTCTGAAAATGGACCCAGAGAAGGTACAGGCTATTCTTGAATGGCCTACTCCAAGGAATGCTACTGAGGTAAGATCTTTTCATGGTCTAGCTAGCTTTTATAGAAAGTTTATCAGAAATTTTAGCAGTATTTGTGGACCCTTGACTGAAACAATGAGAGGGGATAGAAAAGAGTTTAAGTGGACTAATGGGGCAGAAAAGAGTTTTCAATTATTGAAACAAAAAGTTACAGAACAACCTGTTTTAGCACTTCCAAATTTTAATAAGGTGTTTCAAGTAGATTGTGATGCTAGTGGTACTGCAATAGGAGCTGTTATGAGCCAAGAAGGTAAACCTGTTGCGTATTTCAGTGAGAAGTTAAATGATGCCAAGAGGAAATACTCTGTTTATGATCAGAAATTTTATGCTATAGTTCAGGCATTAAAGAAGTGGAGACATTATCTGCTTCCTAAGGAGTTTGTTTTGTATACTGATCATCAAGCTTTGCAATATTTGAATAGTCAAGGAAAGTTGAATCAGAGGCATTTGAAATGGGTTGAGTTTTTGCAGAGTTATACATTTGTTTTGAAACACAGGAGTGGAAAGTCTAATAGGGTTGCAGATGCTCTTAGCAGAAGGCAACTATTGCTGACAGAAATGCAGATTGAAGTGGTTGGGTTCAAGGAACTCAAGAATTTGTATCCAGAGGATCCTGATTTTGGTGAAGCTTGGAAAGCTTGTACAGAACCTGTTACTCTAGACAGGACGAAATGGCTGGATTTCATCATCCAGGATGATATGCTATTCAAAGGGAGTCAATTGTGCATTCCACGAAGTTCTATGAGGGAGAATCTCATCAAGGAGAAGCATAGCGGAGGATTGGCTGGACATTTTGGTCGTGACAAAACCCTTTCTTTGGTTAGTGAGAATTACTATTGGCCACAGTTGCAGCAAGATGTGAAGAAGTTTGTACAGAGTTGCAGAGTATGTCAGATGGCGAAAGGAGTGAAGCAGAATACAGGGTTGTATCAGCCATTACCCGTACCAGAGAAGCCTTGGGAGGATATCAGCATGGACTTTGTTCTTGGTTTACCGAGGACTCAGCGGGGGCATGATTCAATTTTTGTAGTGGTTGACAGATTTTCAAAGATGACACATTTCATTCCCTGCAAGAAGACTAATGATGCTGTTCATGTAGCAGAATTATTTTTCAGAGAAGTAGTGAGACTTCATGGTTTGCCAAAGACCATAGTTTCAGATCGGGACACTAAGTTTGTTGGATATTTCTGGCGAACATTGTGGAAGAAGTTGAAGACAGATTTGAAGTTCAGTTCATCACATCACCCACAGACTGATGGACAGACAGAGGTGGTGAATAGGAGTTTGGGAAATCTGCTGAGATGTTTGGTTGGGGATAAGCCAACAAGATGGGATTTGATTTTACCACAGGCAGAATTTGCATACAATAATTCTGTCAATAGGAGCACTGGTAAATCACCATTCCAGATTATATATGGAAGTAGTCTAAGAAATGCATCTGAGTTGAGAAAGATAGATAAAGGAGAAATAAGTAGTGCTGAGGCTGAGGATTTTGCAGAACATTTGAAGAACATCCATGGGGAGGTGAGGAAGCATATTACCAAGATGAACGCACAGTATAAGGCTAAGGCAGATGAGAAAAGGAGGTATAAGGAATTTCAGGTTGGTGATGAAGTCATGGTTCATTTGCGGAAGGAGCGGTTTCCAGTTGGTACATATAACAAGTTGAAAATGAAGAAGTTTGGACCATGTAAGATATTGAAGAAGCACGATTCAGGAAATGCATATGAGGTAGAATTGCCTAGTGAGCTGAATATTTCACCAGTGTTTAACATTTCAGATCTGACAGAGTATCATGAAGGAGGTGTTGAAGATGAGATCACAGCAGCACAGTGGAGTATTCCAGCAACTAGTTCAGACACTAAGGAGATTGAAGATATACTGGATAGTCGTGTTGGCAGAAGCACAAGGAACAGGACATATGAAGAATATCTGGTCAAGTGGAAAGGACGGCCTGTTGAAGATTCATCATGGCTAACAAAGGAGGAGGTTAACCGTCTTGGTTTTCCTCTACACACCTGAGTCGTGACAGGGTCACTTCTCAAATTACCCCGGGTGTCTGATGCAGGAGCATCTTGGGTGTAAGAGCAATCTTGCATCACCCAAAAATATTTATGTTTTTATTTTCAATAAGGGTTATTTTGTGCAGAGCTGCTATTTATGGAAAGTTACTATTTTTGGTAATTTTCGTATGTGCTCAGAATGATCTGATTTCTTTCTTGGAGGTTCATTTTGGTCATATAAGTCTGCCAGTAAAGTTTCATTGCCAGATCAAGTGTATATTGGAAGATATTGAAGATTTTTGGTATTGGCAGCAGGGTACAGAAACTTTGAACTCAGTTTTGAAGGCTTTAGAGGCCCCGGATGAGGTCGAGAATTGGGGTGACGGGCGCTTGCGCCGATCAAGCCTGTAGAGCGCTTCGTGGCGTTTCCGAAATGGGGTTATAATAGCCGAGCGGGTCAACGGGTGATGACTTATGGTCTTCCGAAGTTGGGCCACCTGAAATGGCGAAAAATAATTTTCTTCAAAATTTCTGTTCGGGTTTCAAAGGTTATCTTGAGCCGACTATGATGTAATAAAATGTAAAATAAAATAATTCTAAGTTTGGTCGGCCTTATTGGCTAAAAATTCTGGAACCTTCCCAGGCGGTGAAAAATTGCCTATATAAGGAAGGCTGTATTATTGTCTTAGGCAGTTCAGAATAGTTCTGGGTAGTAGATCTGGGTAATAGTTCGAGGCTTTGTCCTACAGAATATTGTAAGGGAATGCCCATGTGGCTTTGCATATTGTAATTCTGAAAGTTTGTAATTCCACATTTGTGGAGATAATAAGAAGCCAATTTTCTGTTCTTGCATTTTGTTGTTGTTTCTCTATATCTGTTATGTGTTTGTGGTATTAAGGGGAGCACCCTTCATCATATTTAATTGATTCCCCATTGTGTGGCATTAGCAATTTGCAATGCTTTATTGTAACTATGAAAATGTAACTGTATTTGATGTAATTGTGTATGCATTGAAATGGATTTCTTAATGTTTATGATGAATTCTTGCATACGTTATAAAAGATCTCTCTCTCTCTCTCTCTCTCTCTCTCTCTCTCTCTCTTTATAGTTGAAAATACTCTTTCTTTGCAAATGAGTTATCAACATTGATAGATTTAATATTGTAACAAATCCATTATGATTCCAGTTTTGGGTTGATATAAGAATATTGTAGTTCATATAAGATGATTTAATTGTCATGATCATTGAAAATAAGCTCTATATATGATTCATATCACTCTTTTAGTCCTATAAATTGTAATGAAACAACTATGAAGAAATGAACTAATTAGTTTTTATGTTGATATCTCAATTGATTTGCAATCAAACTATATTTAATCCTTATTGATACGCTATCAATTTTAAGACTATAGACTTCCTTATGCATTAAGAAGACTAATTAAATGATGATGATATACTACTCATAGTTTGCAAGAAGATGTAAAAATAGTGCTATAGCAAAATAACACTCTCCAGAATTTTAAAGAGCAAAATGCTCTCTGAATTTTGTATGGGATAAAAATCTCATACAAAATCCATACCACAGTCAATATTATATAATAAATCCTAGCTTTATAAAATTTTCTAGCATATTAAAATATACTTCTTTTTCAAAAATAAAAGACATCCTTACCTTTATGCCTATTCAAAAAAAAAATGATGCAAGTAATGAGGAGGTCTAACTTTGCATTAAATAGTTATTGTTGCCCATGATAAAGCAACTTCCTCCAATGTACTTGGCTGCATATTTATAATGTTTTTTGTTTATTTTCTTTTATTACCTCTTGACCTGCGTAGCTTTTACCTTAGCTAAGAAGGGGAAATTGGGATGGGAATAAATTCCCATGTCCCATCAAACCACCTTTTTCTTTTCCCTACTCCAAAATTGGCGCAGGCTTTTGTGGGAAGCTTGAACATGTAAGTGGGCGTAGGACTTTGGGTGGGACCCCAAACTGCCCCCTCTTCAATGCTTGTCCCCTTGTCATAGTCTTTAGCCCCTAGCTTAGTCAAGATAGGGGTAGGAGCTAGGATAGGGGTAGAGACTTAGTGTAGGGTGTTTTTAATTGGGTGGATTAGTAGGAAGTATTAGTGTTAAGTTAGTTTAGAATATGTGTTAATTTATGTTTAGATGTCATATCATTAGGTAGCTTTATTTTACTTGTTTTTATTTAATGCCTTGTAATTTATGTAATTGCTCAATGATATTTGTTATATAGTATGTATATATATTCTTGATTAGTATATTATAATTTGTTAAATTAATTAATCATCATATTAATTAATTATTACATTATAATTATTAATTAAGTATATATATATATATATATATATATAATTTAATTATAATCATTGGATATATATAAACATTAATTAATATTTTATAATTTATTAATTACTTAACAATTATATTAATTAATTAATAATTTATAATTATTAATTGGATTAATATAGGTCTATATTATTTGGGTCATTTGTTTAATTGATTAATAGTGTTCAAATCTTATATTTGTATGTTGTCAATTCTAATTTTAATAATCTATTTGACGTTTAAGTTATATATATAGAAAATAATTAATCTATATATATAAGGATATCATTTAATAAATATCCTAGGAGTATTCCTTACTCCTTGGTAATCTATATGATTAATAGATTAACGTTCAACAAAATGATCGTTAAGATGTTTAACGAAATCTTTTTATATTGATTTTTTTAGCTAGCATCCTTTGGAAAATAACTTTGTAGAGGTTATGACCTCCTGTCTCATTGAGACTTCGTCATAAACACCTTTACCGCATCATAAACTTGGATCTTTTACCCTTTAAAAAAAAATAATTGTTGGTTGTGTTTTGGCTCGAACTTTTGGGCATTACATATAAAAGGACACAACACAATTCATTAAGATCGTAGAGGAGACATCTAGCATCTATATTTCATTCACTTCTTTTTGCATCATTCAAGAAGCATACTTGAGCACTCCTACCATATCAACATTTATATACTTACATGTAGACACATTTTATGGTTTCTCATTATATTTGATAGTTTGAATTAACCCAACTAGAAGTTTGACTAGGGAGAACATAACTATCATTTAGCAAGCTCTCCAATGTTGTCTATCAATGCTACTAATCATTTATTACATATTATAACTTTATGAATGAGAGGTTAATCAATTTTCAGATGACAAAGCCCAAACACCAATTTCATGTGTAGAAAGATGATTTCATAAGATACTAATCAATTTGTTGTGCACTTTCAACCTAGAATTATTTTACAACACAACATCTTCCTATAACTCTTAACAAACAATTTCCTAATCCAAAAACCTTTTTCTAGCAGATTGTCGACTCTAAATATTGTAATTAATTATTTTGTTACACCTTTCTTAGTCTATTAAATTTAGACTCAGAACTAAATTCCCGCATTTCACTTATTAAATCTCCTCATTTATTATCACATTATTTATGTACTTGAACCTTTATATCCTAACATAAACTTGTTACGTGGAGAGGGGTCTATACAGTCGTAGAAAAATCCATGATACCAACATGAGCATATTCTGAGAATATACCATGTAAACAAAAAAGAAATAGGGCCAGTTACAAACTAAATTAAATTAAAAAAGTGAAATTAAATAAAAAATGCCAAATGGCATTGGAGAAAAAGAGAAATTAAGGCCGAAAAAAATTCATGTGCCATTTGGACAGTTCAAAAAAAAATAATTTTTTTTTATTACACCCCACCATGTGCGGAGGCCTCGACCAATGGGACATGCCATAGGAACCTCACGGTTGGGGAGTTCCCTATGCCGATGCGGTAGCCCGTGAGGGCCCCTGCCAGTGGGGACCTCGCGGCGGTTGTGGGCTTCTTGCCGTCGGTAGCATACGTTGCATGGCTAATAGTGCAGCTGCCAATGTCGCGTGTAATGCGGTAGAGGGGACGAGGGGTGGTGGCCCCGCCCCCCCCCATGATTATGTTTTTTTTTTTAAAATAAAAAAATAATACAAAAAACCCTTATGGGCATTTAAAATGTTTATTTTTCATATATTTTTAAAATAATACAAGACACCCTTATGGGCATTTAAAAAAAAAAATTATTTTTGCTTTGCATGCCCACTTACGGGCTATTTTTGATTTTTTTGAGAGGAATTTGGAGAGCCAAAGGAATGCAGAGAGGCACGCTCTTAGATTATAAATATAGCTCTTCCCCATTTCATTTGTTGTTTTGTAGAGAAGAGAGGTGAGAACTTTCAAACATCATAGAGATTTGGAAGAGATTTGAAGAGCAAGGCCATTTCAAGAGCAAACAAGCATGCACATATTAAGGTGAAATATTTATTTTGTATTTTTTGTTTAATAATTAATTTTTTTTATATAGTTTTAATATTTAGATTTAGTTTTTAATTTTAATATTTAGATTTAAATTTATTTATATTTAGTTGTTAGTTTGAATATTTAGATTTATTTTTGTAGGTTTAATATTTATATTTAGTTTGTAGTATTTTATTTGGTTTTAAATGTAGCTTAAGATTAGTTTGATTTAGTTTGTATTTTAATAGTTAGATTTAAATATTAGATTTATGTTAAAATATTAGCTTTTTTTAAATATTATTTTTAAATATTTAATTTTTTTAAAATATGAAGGGCAATGCTGTCATATTAATGAACACTTTAATATATTAATTTTGATACATTTTTATATTCGGTTTGTAAAATATTGTATTTTAATATTTTTTTGTATTAACATAGTTGATAAACTATTTACATCAGAGTTCTTGATATACAAAATTACCATCCGATCAAAACTATGAGGCTAAGTTAGATCATTACAAATATAACATCTCGAAGGTTCTGAAAATAGAGGTTAAGTACAACTGATGCTAGTTAATACAAAAAGAGGACTGCAATCCTTTGAGTATCTGCTGCATTGTATACTGGTCAAGAACAAAAAAGAGAAGTTCCCTCATTAGCTTTATGTATTAGATCCTGGTAGCCTTCTATCTTCAAGTTGCATGTCTTTGATGAACTGATTAAGACTGTCAAGTTCCCTCTGCCGAAGCATATCTTTGTGCATGGAGAAGTATTGGCAAGAGACAATGTCATCTTTGTGAATCACCAGCTGGCCTTCTCTCATGAGGATCATGAACCTGTCCTTGGAGATCTCTAAGGAAGTAGTGACCTGTGACATGATGTGAAAGTGTGTGAGTTTACATCCAAACTCAGTAATTTGCCTCCTTCTCTTCTGAAATATCTCACTATTCTGCTCTTTCCATAAAAACCATAGAATTTCACATGTAAGAGTAGACCAAAAATAATTCATTTTAAAATCAATAGACTCAACATAGCCAGCAAGAATTTTAGACCAAGATAGTCCAGATTTACTATTCCAAACAACAGGAGACCCAAGAAAGATAGACCAAATACATCGGGCATAAGCACATTCAAAAAAAAGTTGTTCATAAGATTCAGGGACATAATAGAAGTCACACCAAATAGGTTCTCCTAAACCATGGGGTAGGGTGTTACCCACAACAAGATTCTTTAAGAGCAAAAGCCACCTAAAACAAGATTTCTTAGGTTCACAAGGGGAGTGCCAAAAAAAGTTAAAAAAAGTTTTCCATTTAGAAACCGGGAAATCCAGCCCCCAGCCAAGGTTCACCCTCTCAAAAATGTCACATTTATCTTTCAACATATCATAAATAAGCATGGTAGAGATCTTTTGAAACTCACTACCATCCTTCCACTTGACCCACTATAGGAACTGATTAGTGGTCATACATTTACCAATAAAAAAAGAACCCACTGCTTTAGTTAGGATAGAATATATCTTTTTCTGAGAACTAGGAATATTGAAATTATTAGATAGTTCCTCCCAATCCCCAAGCTGATTGTCAATCAATACATCTTGAATAGTAGAGATACCATACTTAGCCCAATTCTTAGCAGAGTAGCTCTGAGTTAAGGCCAAAGGCTTACTGTTAGCCTCCACCCCCCACCAAATTGATTTATTGACCACCGAGTATGTAGGAGGACCACCACTAGCACCCCTGAATAAGAGAAGATCCTTGACTTGAATCCAAGCTTTCCAAATAGACTGAAATACTTTGGAACCAAACACTGACAAATTCATGGACCCCATCAATTTTTACCAAAGAGGTACATCTTTCCATCCTTTCCCTTTCTTAATCTCTGATTTATTTATGTTATTCCTCATCAAAACCTTCCACAGTTCATCACCTGTCACAGCTTGTGTAACCCACTTGGAGGCCAGGGCCATACCCTGGTCTTTCAAATCTCTAATGCCTAGGCCCTCTTTATTTTTGGGTATACAACACCACTGACATTTGAAATAGTGCTATTTTTTATTGCCAAGACCATCAGACCAAAGGAAGTCTCTCATAATTCTCTCAATATGTCCAGTCTGATAGTTAGAGAAAAGCCATGTAGATGAAAAATAAATGTGATGAGCTGACAAAACATTTTGAACAATCTAAATTCTACTAGCCAGGGATAATGTGTGTGTCTGCCATTTGATGTATTTCTTCTCAATCTTGGCAAATATCCAGTTCCACATTTCTTTGAGAGATGGGTCAATAGAGAATGGAATACCTAAATATCTTACTATGTCATTAGGCCCTACCCACCTCCAACCTTTCCTTACAACCCAATCTGGAGGATCAGACGACCAACCAATGACTGAGGATTTATGAGGGGCCACTTTGGCTCCTGAGACATCACAAAAGAATTGTAGTCTATGTAGCATGTTCTCAAAGTTCTCCTCTTCCAAGATAATAAATAGTGTTGTGTCATCTACAAACTGAGCATTAAGTAGGGAATCTTCATTAGGGAGAGTGATTCCTCTAACCAGAGGACCTAGCTGAGGGGCTCTTAGAATATAGAAAAGAGCATCAGCAGCAATAACAAATAGGGTAGGGGCAATAGGGCACCCCTGCCTGATAGACCTTTGGAGGGTGATACATTCAGAAAGTTCTCCATTAACATCTATAACTGTAGAAGAATATGAAAGTAGGATATTGATCCATTTACAAAAGTAGGGGGGGAATCCAAATACCTATAGCATTTCCATAACAAATGGCCATTCAATTATGTCATAAGCTTTCTTGAAGTCCAACAAAACCATGACTGCATTCTGCTTCTCACTCTTTGCCCAATGCATTACTTCCCAACTGGTAATCAGGTTCTCCAAGATGAATCTCCCTTTAATGAATCCTATCTGGGTTGGAGATATAAAATCATTTAGTAGGCTACCAATCCTTCTTGCCAGAACTTTAGCTATCACTTTATAAGACAAATTCAAGAGTGTAATGGGCCTCCAGTTCCTCACTAGGGATTTATCACCATCTTTGGGGAGCAACTTGATAACTCCCCTATTGATGTCAACACCTAGAGAGCCCTGATGGAAGGCCTCCTCATATAATTCTAACAGTTCCTGCCCGATCCAATCAATATTATGCCTATAGAACTTAGCAGGAAGTCCATCAGGCCCGGGGGATTTATCATTAGCCAAAGATTTGATAGCATCTTCAATTTCCACCAATGTGACCGACAGGTTGAGTCTATTAGCCTCCACATCCTAAATTTTCTTGGGGATCAATCTGAGACACTCCATTTTTTTGAAATTGTGGTCAATGAATTCTGAGGAGAAAAATTCCTTATAGAAGTTAAAGAAAGCTAATTTGATATTGTTAGAATCCATAGAGACTTCCCCATCAATTTGAATGCCTTCAATGTTTTCTCTTTTCTACTTGCTTCGAATGATATTGAAGAAATACTTAGAACCTTTATCCCCACCTTTCATCCAATTCATCCTAGCCCTGGTCTTTTGTCCATTGATTTTATATTGTTCACAATTTCTAAGCTGACACTTAGTCTCTTTAATCTTCTCTTCCAATTGTGGGTCAGACCCCTTATTTTGCAATTCTTTCTCTGAAGAGTTTAGGGTGCACTGAAGGGTAAGCTCTTCCCAATTTCTAATCATGGCCTTCTGTTTCCCTATAATATGGTAGATACTCCTCCAAGATTCAACTAGGTGGCTCCACATGTCCACTTAATTCAATCCCTGATTACTAAGCTTACATAAATTGGTGACCATTTTAATAGCTTCATCGGTGTCTTCATCCTTAAGGAGCGAGGTATTAAGTTTAAAGCTATTGTTCTCCTTAGGAAGATAAAAACCCTCATCACAATCCAGGGAAAGTATAGCATAAATTAGGTGGTGATTTGACATAGAAGTGGGGGAGACACACATAGGGGCCCTGCCCTCCTGTTTCTCAAAGGAGAAGAAAGACTCTTCTGCATATACCCTGTCAAGCCTACAGTAGACTCTTTGTTGCCCTGCTTGGTTATTACACCATGTGAACCAAATATCTGAGAAGGAGCTCTTCTTAAGCCTGAGGGGATCTTCAATTCTGAACTTCCTCTTAAAATTAGACCAGAAAAACAACTCATTCCCTTTCCACCCCTGCACATTGCCACCACATTTATCCTCCCTACTTTCCACCATATTAAAATCTCCAACAAAGATCTAGTGGGCTTTAGGAAGGCCACTAATTAACCATTCCCATAGGACAACATGATCTCTATAGTCATTAGGGGCATAGATATTACAAATACCAATAAAAAACTCTTTGTTCTTGAGTGTGACCCATAATGCTCTGTGACATGGAGAGGATCCATTTGAATTGAGCTTGTCAGCCCACTGAGGTCCCACTAGAATGGTGGTGCCACCTCTACCTCTAGGATGGTTAGAATGAAAGCCAATAGCTCTGTCCCAAATGAATTTCATACTGGTGTATGCTTGAAATCCAACAACCTTGATCTCTTGAAGACATATAATATCTTTATCTTTGAGTTTATTACACCACTTTCTAACCAAGTATTTTTTATCAAACATTTCTAGCCCTCTCACATTCTAGCTATGAATGTGTATCATTGAGGTAACATTTTAGGGTTATTATAGAGCCTATTAAAACAATCTAGCATCCCCTTCCCCAAATTTTTGTTGTCATTAGACATGGATGTCCTCTCAACCATCTTTCTTTTCTTTTTCTTGACTTCAGTAAAATGTATTTTAATATTTTAATATTAAAATACAATATTAATGGTTGTACTAATGATTCAAATATATTTATAAATATGGAGGACAATGGTGCTAGATTAACTTAGATTTAATTTATTTTATCATTATTTAAATTTGGATAGTAATACCACCATATTATTCAATATTTTAATATATTTTTAATATTATTTTTGTTGAAGTTTAACTTAAATATTATATTTAGTGTTAAATATTAGATTAAGTTTGTATTTTAATAGTTTGATTTAAATATTATATTTAAAATTTTGATTTAAATATTTTGATTTAATAGTGTTGGCCCCCTTTTGAGTCACCCTATCCTTTTTCAGCTTCTTTCGGTCTGATTTCTCGATCCTTAAAATGTTCTAAGTAAAAGTGACATTTTAATAAAGTCGTTAAACCCAGTTGAACCGAGTTCAAAGCGGTTCAAATGTTTCCAAGGTTCATCCTGGTTCAATCATTTACTCAGTCCCTCTTTCAAAGAGTCTGATGACAACATACATCTTGAACTGCTTCTTACCTCCCTGAACCATTTGAACCTGTTTTCCTTATGGTTCACCCCAATTCATCAGGTTCAAGTCTTCTCTCTTATTAGTTGAGTTAAACTAGTCAAATTAATGCATCAGCCTCATGTCAGTTATCCATTGCGTAGTATGGTATTAGGTTTTCACACACTTTGGCATGATTGAACCAAGATGAACCTTGTTATGCCAAGTTCAAGAAGGTTCAAGGAAGTATTGATGATGTATAATTATACCCAAAAGGAGAATTTAAATCTTGAGGTGATGGGGATGGACATGATTTGATGGGGTTCACGTGTGATCTTAGAGACAATGATGGACAAATGAGATATTAAAAGGGGAAGTAATCATGATTAAATAAGGCTGGACGATGATGTGACAAGTAGTTAATATTTACACTCCCAAAGGTCATATCACCCTTACTCCACATGGGCAACATATTTGGACATTAAATATTTCAAGATTTGGCATGGGGTAAGTTGTTTTAAAAGAAGCCTTAGCAAATTTATCTTCTCATTTGGCAAGCAGCGAGTAGCAGAGCATAGTTGGATTTTTTGGGTTGTCATGTTGGAGTATTTTAGTGTGTTCAATTGACAAGGTGAGTCCTAGAATCCTTCCCTATTCATGAATTTTAGTTTAAATTTGTATTCCTCATCTGTTAATTGAGGTAGAACAAGTAAAATGAGGTCAACATTTTAGATTTTTGATAATTCCCAAGATTTAGTTTGTCAATTCCCGATATACAAAGATACTTCGCTGACCAATTTTGATATAGAAGAATTAAAAATGAGACTTAGGAATTCACTAGATGAACCTTTTACCAAGGAAATTGTTGAAGTGGTCTCATAGAGGCTGCAACATTCCCTTTAGTAGTTGAACGTCTAGAATTGATAAAGGAATGCATCAATAGATATGATGCAAGGCGTCAATGTATTTGTAAAGATGATGGGGAAATATTGTTGTCCATTAATAAGGAAACAATCATCTCCATTTTGAAAATTATAGAGAAAGAGGTATATTCATATTTCAACCCCATCCTATCTTCTAATAGATATGAAAAAAGAGGAATCTTATTGTAAAAACAACATACCCCATAGTTGGTTGCTTAAATTCAAAAGGGAGGTTCCAGACTGCTAAGACCATTCACTGCTGACCACATGAAACCTTATGTACAAGACTTGGTGGTATCATTGCATAGGGTTAAAGGTTCAGATTGTGCAAAATTTTTCTCTAGGCGGATGTATTTATTTATCCTTGGAATCTTCAAGATTCATCCAACTCATCATCTCATGTCAGAAATCATATGTTCCACTTTATTTCTCCTTCTCAGTCAATACCATGATGAGTTAGTTTCTTCCTACTTAGTTAATACCACACTCGGTATACACTGCATCTTCTCGGTGTACACTAAATTCTTCATATACCGACCAAATTATCTTATACATTCTTGATCTTCAATACTTAGTAGAATCATGTAATACAATCAAATCACTATCATAATGTCATAGAATCATCCATAAGTTTCCCAATGAATACATTAATCATAAGCTACTCATACATCTCATCTTCATGCTAATATCTCCTTTCCTTCACCAATATTACCTTCTTTAGATGTTTGCAACTATCATGATAAGTAAAGTCAAATCTAGTTGACATAAATGACAATATAACAACTGATCTAATGTATCACATATACCTTAGTAGTTTGGTGATCATCTTCACATTCTCCCATTCTTTTCTCCAAGTAGTTCATCAGTTGTAGTTTCAACAATCTCTCCCTTTGGCATTGAGGGCAACACAATATGAACTATACCATAGAATACCAACTATCTTAAGTGTCTACAACTCGATCTTTATGCTGTGACTTAGCTTATGCATTTAATATGTTTAATCACTACATACTCTCCCTTTTAGTTAACTTCCATGCATAATCATCTCTCCAATATTTCATCTCTCTGAATAATCTCTCCCATATATTTCATGCCATTCATATCTTCATTTGACAAAAATTCCAAAAATAAGATCTTTAGTAGCTAAATAAGTATATCTGTATTTCCTTTACACATTCATGTACCTTACATGTACAAATATTCTCAATTTTAGCTTGTCTTTCGGCTTCTTCACAACCTTAGGAATCCCAAAGTGTGAACATCTTGCATCAACATACTTAGATCTTCTGATAAGAATAGGTTGATACAACCTCGTATCACCTTAGTGACTGATAAACAAGGGGAGAACCCCTAGTCTACTTCTCAAGTACTCAAATGTATCCTTTAGTAAGGTTTTTGTGAATATATCAACAAGTTACTCTTGTGACTTCACATATTCCAGTGTGACCTATTTCTCTTGAACTTGCCCCCTTAAGAAGTGATATTTAATGGATATGTTCTCTATCTTTGCATGCATCACTAG
The DNA here is from genome assembly GCA_027943335.1 of Chamaecyparis obtusa. Taxonomy (NCBI): domain Eukaryota; kingdom Viridiplantae; phylum Streptophyta; class Pinopsida; order Cupressales; family Cupressaceae; genus Chamaecyparis; species Chamaecyparis obtusa. The sequence continues at coordinate 67,126 of BSBK01003565.1, read as the reverse complement.
ATTCTTTTAAATGTTAATAGCACTTATGTTGTCACAATAGATTATTAATAGATAAATGAATTCTTCATTCATACCTTCCAAGAATTGTCTTATCCAGGCTATATTAGAACAATTAGCAACAACAACTACATATTTAGCTTCAATAGTGGACTGAGAGATACAACCTTGTTTCTTGCTTATCCATGTTACTAGTCTTTCAACTAAAAAGAAAGCTCCACCTGTAGTGATTTTTCTATCATTAATATTTCCTTCCCAATCAACATCTTTATAGACTTTAAATTCAAAATCGCCTTCTTTCTTATACCACAATCTATAGTTCTCAATGTTCTTCAGATATCTCAAGATTCTTTTCACAACAGTCATATGTGTCTCTTTAGGATTAGCAGAAAATCTAGCTATAATGCCAACAACATGTGCAATATCTAGTCTATTATGCACAACATACATCAGCTTGCAAATAATAGATATGTATAAGGTTTGATTTACCTTTGTTGACTTGTCATCCTTTGTTAGCTTGTATTTGGTTATCATAGGTGTACTGACTGGTTTTGAGTCTTCCATATCGAATGTCTTCAAGATTTATTTTTATGTATTTGGACTGTGTGATATAGATGCCTTTCTTCAGTTGTTGAATTTACAAATAAATAAATGTTAGCTTGTGGTGACTAATCAGGAAAGTACTATCCAGGAAAGTATTGTACACTTTTCCTCCCGACCTCGCCAGGGTTCGGGGGCGCAGCCCCCGAGGAAATTTTTTTTGAGGCCGACTACTTTTTTCGGTTATTTGAGCCGACTACTTATAACTCATTCTAACCCTAAAGTGGGAAAAATATTGTATAATATGGCTTAGGGTTAGGGATTTTTACGAAGTATGATTTTTAGTACTTGCAGCAGAATTGGGCTGTAAGGGATTACAGATTGTAATCAGGTTGTAATCACTGGATAATAATAATATTGGACTCGCTGTTGGTGGACGTAGCCCAGGGATTGGGTGAACCACGTTAAATCTGTGTGCCATTGTGTTCTATTCTGTGTGGTTTATTATTTTCTGATATTAGTTATATTTGCACATAATTGTTATTTCTGCCTTGTTAATCCTAACAAGTGGTATCAGAGCGAGGTTATTTCATTCGTTCTTTCATCTATTCTCTGAAGCAGGTCTCACGAGTTAGTGGGAGAGTCTCTCGGTTAAGTGGGAGAAATGGCAGAAGAGGGTAGGCTGAAGGTTGATAAGTTTAATGGGCAGAACTTCCAGTTATGGAAGATGCAAATGGAGGATTATCTCTATCAGAAGGATCTATGGTGACCATTAGAGGGAGTAGCCAAGAAAGAGCAATCAATGTCTCAGGAGGATTGGGATATTTTGGATAGGAAGGCACTGGGGAGTATTCATCTATGCCTGGCACAATCGGTGGCATTCAATATTACTGAAGCAAAGACAGCTAAAGATCTGATGGAAACCCTAGCGAAGTTGTATGAAAAGCCTTCAGCTTCAAACAAGGTATTTCTTATGAAGCGTTTATTTAATATGAAAATGGTAGAAGGTGGATCAGTTACTGATCATTTTAATGAGTTTAATACAGTTACAAGTCAATTAACCTCAGTTAAAATTACTTTTGATGAAGAGGTTAGGGCTCTCTTGATTTTGTGTTCTTTGCCAGAAAGCTGGAATGGCTTGGTAATGGCTGTTAGTAATTCTGTTTCTGGTTCTAATACCCTAAAGTATGATGATGTTATTGGTGTTATATTGAGTGAGGAAATTCGTAGGAAAAGCTCAGGGGCATCCACATCGGGTAGTGTATTGAACACAGAAAGCAGAGGCAGAACAAGAGATAGAGGAAACAACTCTGGAAATCGTGGGAAATCAAGAGGAAAATCAAAGGGAAAGAGGTCTGAATCTAAAGGGCCAAATGATTGCTGGTACTGTGGAAAACCAGGTCATAAGAAGAAAGATTGTTGGTCTCGGAAGAAAGATCAAGGAGACAAAAATGATGGAAACAAGGAGGCAAATGTGGTAAGTAACAAATCTGAGGAGGATGCTTTGCTCTTGTCCTTAGAAAGTATTGATGATTCATGGGTTTTAGATTCTGGGGCTTCATTTCATGCTACACCCCATAGAAGTTATTTTATTGATTATGTCCAAGGGGATTTTGGGCTAGTTTATTTGGGAGATAATGAACCCTGTCAGATTGTTGGAAAGGGAAAAATTAAGATTAAGTTGCAGAATGGGAATCATTGGCTACTACAAGAGGTAAGACATGTTCCAAGGCTGAGTAGGAATTTAATTTCAGCAGGGCAACTGGGTGATGAGGGTTGCACAGTTACTTTTAATGATAAAAATTGGAAGGTTTCAAAAGGTTCCTTAGTAGTAGCAAAAGGTGTGAAAGTAGGCACCTTATATCTTTGTACAGGTCATACTGTTCCTTCTACTTTAATTGTTTCAGAAGATAATGAATGTTCAGGAACAGTAGCTGCAGTTGAGCAGGAAGAACATCAAACTGTTGCTGTAGATTTTGACACAGCACTGTGGCACAACAGACTCGGGCACATGAGTGAAAAAGGTATGAAATTACTTCATTCAAAGAAAGTTTTACCTGGTCTGAAATGTGTCAATATGGATTTCTGTGAAAGTTGTGTTTATGGAAAACAAAAGAGAGTTAGTTTTGTGAAGAGTGGGAAGGAAAAGAAAAATGAGAGATTAGAGCTTGTGCATACAGATGTATGGGGACCAGCTCAGGTATCTTCCCTTGGTGGCTCTCTGTATTATGTTACATTTATAGATGATGCAACAAGAAAAGTATGGATTTATTTCCTTAGACATAAATCTGATGTATTTCAAACTTTTAAGAAATGGAAATGCTTGGTTGAGACTGAGACTGGTAAAAAGTTAAAATGTCTCAGATCTGATAATGGTGGTGAGTATTGCATCACAGAATTTGAAGAATATTGTTCCTCTAATGGTATTCGTAGGCAGAAAACTGTACCAAGGACTCCACAAGAAAATGGAGTGGCTGAACGCATGAACAGGACAATAATGGAGTGTGCAAGGAGTATGAGGTTGCATGCTAGGCTGCCCAAAAATATGTGGGCAGAGGCAGTGAACACTGCTGTTTATTTAATCAATAGAAGCCCCTCTACTCCTTTGGACTGTGGTATTCCAGAGGAAGCATGGAGTGGTAAGAGGGTGAGTTATTCTTTTCTCAAAACCTTTGGTTGTGAAGCTTTTGCACTTATAGATTCTGAAAATAGAACCAAGCTGGAAGCTAAGTCAAAGAAATGTGTATTTGTTGGGTATGGCATTGATGAATTTGGTTATAGGCTTTGGGATTTTGAAAATCATAAAATTGTAAGAAGCAGGGATGTCATATTCAATGAGAAAGTATTGTACAAAGATCTGTTGCTGCAGCATGAGAAGAAAGAAAATGACTATGTAGTACTGGATGATACTCCACAAGTTCATGTTCCAGTAGTTCCTTATGCTCCGAAACAACAGCAACAACAAATACCACACACCCCGGTGAGTGTTAGACGGTCAACAAGGCTAAGTAGACCTCCAGAAAGATTTTCTCCATCTTTGTATTCTATTCTGTTAACAGATGCTGGTGAACCTGAATGTTATAATGAAGCTGTGCAGGTGGATACAAAGCTTCAGTGGGAGTCTGCAATGACAGATGAAATGGACTCTTTGCTGAAAAATCAGACATGGGATTTATGTAAGTTACCTGCAGGTAAAAGGGCTTTACAGAATAAATGGGTTTACAGGATCAAAGAAGAGGATGGAGGTACGAAAAGATTTAAAGCCAGATTAGTTGTAAAAGGATTTGCACAGAAACATGGTATTGATTTTGATGAGATATTTTCTCCAGTTGTTAAAATGACTTCTATTCGTACTGTTTTAAGTATTGTGGCTACTGAAGATTTGCATTTAGAGCAGCTTGATGTTAAAACAGCCTTTCTTCATGGTGATTTGGATGAAGAAATATATATGGTTCAGCCACAAGGATTTGAGGTCAAGGGTAAGGAGAATTTGGTGTGCAGATTGCAGAAAAGTTTATATGGCTTGAAGCAAGCACCTCGGCAATGGTATATTAAATTTGACACTTTTATGAATGGGCATGGATATAGTCGGTGTCATTCTGACCATTGTGTTTATTTTAAGAGGTTGGATGATGACAGCTACATTATTTTATGTTTATATGTTGATGATATGCTTGTAGCTGGGTCTAACATGGATCACATTAAGGGGTTGAAACAACAGTTAGCAAAATCTTTTGCTATGAAGGATTTGGGGCCAGAAAAACAAATCCTTGGTATGAAAATTTGTAGAGATAGGAAAAATAGGAAATTGTCTCTATCTCAGGCTGATTATATTGAGAAGGTGTTGCAACGTTTCTCTATGGAAAATGCCAAAGCTGTCAGCACACCTTTGCCTGGTCATTTGAAATTGACTAAGGATATGTGTCCCAAGACACCAGAAGAAGAGACTAAAATGTCTAAGGTACCTTATGCTTCAGCTGTAGGGAGCTTAATGTATGCTATGGTATGTACTAGGCCAGATATTGCACACGCAGTGGGAGTCGTTAGCCGTTATATGAGTAACCCTGGTATTGAGCATTGGAATGCAGTCAAATGGATTCTTAGATATTTGAGAGGCACATCCAGTAAGTGTTTACACTTTGGGGGTTCTACTACTACTGTACAAGGCTATGTTGACTCAGATTTGGCAGGAGATATAGATAGCAGGCGGAGTACTACAGGTTATATATTTACTGTTGGTGGGACAGCAGTGAGTTGGATTTCTCGACTACAAAAGGTGGTTGCTTTATCCACTACAGAGGCAGAGTATGTTGCTGCTACAGAGGCAGCCAAGGAGATGATATGGCTTCAATTCTTCATGGAAGAATTGGGACATCCACAAAAGGATAATTTTCTACATACAGATAGCCAAAGTGCCATTCATCTTGCAAAGAATTCTGCTTTGCACTCAAAGACAAAACACATATAGTTGCGGTACCATTTCATTCGATCAGTTTTGGAGGATGGACAGTTAAGGCTGGAAAAGATTCATACTGATGATAATCCAGCAGATATGTTTACCAAGGTAGTAACAAGGGAGAAGTTGAACTCATGTTCAGCTTCAGTTGGTCTTTTAGACTGAATAAAATAAAGGAACAACCGAGTCCAAGGTGGTTCAATCCAGTGGGAGCCTCATGTGGGTAGCGGTATTGCTACAGGATCAGTCTCCAAGTGGGAGGTTTTTTAGTATAGTGTGGATACTGATCAGTCACCAAGTGGGAGATTGTTAGCTTGTGGTGACTAATCAGGAAAGTACTATCTAGGAAAGTACTGTACACTTTTCCTCCTGACCTCGCCGACTACTTTTTTTGGTTATTTGGGCCGACTACTTATAACTCATTCTAACCCTAAAGCGGGAAAAATATTGTATAATATGGCTTAGGGTTAGGGATTTTTACGAAGTATGATTTTTAGTACTTGCGGTAGAATTGGGCTGTAAGGGATTACAGATTGTAATCAGGTTGTAATCACTGGATAATAATAATATTGGACTCGCTGTTGGTGGACGTAGCCCAGGGATTGGGTGAACCACGTTAAATCTGTGTGCCATTGTGTTCTATTCTGTGTGGTTTATTATTTTCTAATATTAGTTATATTTGCACATAATTGTTATTTCTGCCTTGTTAATCCTAACAATAAAGAACTTGATCTCTCCAAACATTGACATTTCAAAATCCTTTCTCATTTCATCAACAAAAGATTTACATAAAGTATCATGACCTCCAAATATGATATCATCAACAAATATTTCAGCAATGATAACTTTATTATTAGTTTCACCTTTCAAATATAAATTACTGTTATCACTTGGTCTAACAAATCCAATTCTTATGAGATAAGAATACAGTCTTTCATACCATGCTCTTGGTGCTTGTTTCAATCCATAAAGTTCCTTGTGCAACTTAAATACCATGTTCTTATGAGTAGAATCTATAAAACCTTCAGGTCATTCAATGTATACCTCTTCTTTAAGTATCCCATTTATAAATGTAGATTTCAAATTCATATGATCTAACTTGAATCCTTTGTAAGCAACATATGAAAGTATAATTCTCAATCCTTCTAGTCTAGCAACAGGTGAAAAAGTTTCTCCATAGTCAATTCCTTCTTCTTGTGCATAACCTTTGTAGACTAATCTTGCTTTGTTTCTTGTAACATCTCCATTCTCATTCAATTCATTTTTGAAAATCCATTTGGTGCCAAAATTTTTGTCTTTAGGCCTCAGTACTAATGTCCATGTTTTTTTTTTCTGTATTTGCTCAATCTCTTCATTCATTTCTTTAATCCAATCATCATTTGCCAATGCATCCTTAACAGTTATAGGTTCAAATTCATAAACCAAACATGTATTATTCATTAACTTACTTCTTTCCATCATTCCTGCTTCTTTGTGTCCAATTATCTGATCATGTGGATGGTGTCTTCTCACATATTTATCTAGTACATGCTTAGATATCCGTTATTTAATATTTTCTCCACTCGGTACATGATCATCATTTTCCTCGGTAACTATTTCCTGTTTCTCAGTCTGTAAAGATTGTTTCTTGGTAGCAATATTCTATTTCTTGGTAATACAAGACTATTGCTTAGGTAAAGTTTTAGGTTCTTCTATGTAAACAAGTCTTCCATAATCTTCAGGTTCCTTCTTGCTTTCTTCATCATTCATTTTTGCATACTCATTAACTCTCACATTTGCACTTTCAATCATTTTGTGAGTAGACTTGTTCAAACATTTATAAGCCTTAATTCTAGTAGAGTAACCTAGAAATATGCCTTCATCAACTTTAGAATCAAACTTTCTATTTATATCATCTTTTAGAATGTAACATTTACTTCCAAATATTCTGAAATATCTCAAATTAGGTGTATAACCATACCATAGCTCATAAGGTGTCTTGTTTGTCTCTTTCTTCAATTGTACTTGGTTTAGTGTATAGACAACAATACTGATAGATTCTCTCTAGTAAATTTTTGCAACCTCCTTTTCAATTAGAAATGTTCTAAAACAATCAACAATTGATCTATTCCTTCTTTCAACAATCCCATTCTGTTGTGAAGTCCTTGGTGCTGATACCCGTCTCTTGATTCCATGCTCATTACAAAAGTTAGTAAATTCATTAGAAATGAATTAACCATCTCTATTTGACCTCAAGCATTTCAGTTTCTAACTAGTTTCTTTCTCTACTTTTTATTTGTACTAATTAAACATTTTAAAAGCTTCTAATTTTTATTTTAGAAACATGACTGACATCATTCTAGAGAAATAATCAACGAATAAGATAAAATATCTATCTCCATAATAGATCTAAATTCTCATTAGACCACATAAATCACTATGAACTAAATCCAGAATTGCATTAGATGAGTACTTTTTTGTCTTGAAACTAGACTTTTTCATTTTACCCATTTGACGTTGTTTGCACATCACGTGGTCAAGCTTAGATATACTTGGAAAACCTCTAACTTTTATCTTCTTTTTGATTTTTACCATGTCAAAATTCTCACGGTATAACCTCTTGTGTCATAACCAAACATCATCATTCTTAGCCATTACATATGAAGTTTCAACATTGTCCAAATAAAATAGGTTACCTCATGATTGTTCACCAATATCGACCAGTCTTCTAGCATCACCATAGATCTTTACTCTTCTTTTCTCAAATGCAACTTGGTGACCTATGTTATTCAACTATGCTACACTCAATAGATTATAGTTAAGTCCTTTAACCCAATAAGAAATTTCACATCTGATCTTGTTATTTAACAATATTGATCCTTTAACTTTCACTTGACAAGGTGTATCATTTCCCATTTTTACAAATCCACCATTATAATGTTCAAGATATTCAAACTTATCTTCATCACTAGTCATATGATGTGTGCAACCACTATCAATAATCCATGTATCATTTTTTCTTACTTTAGAAATAAGTTCCTTTTCTACATACCTTTCTTCTTCTTCAAAATCTTCCTTCAATGCAACAAACACCACTTCTACACCTTCATTAGTTTCAGACTTGGTATCGTCATCATCATCAACTAGGTAGCATGCCTTTTTTCCTTTATCTCAGTAGTCTCAGTTGTCTCTATTTCCTCTCTATCGACTACCTCTGTGATCTCAGTAATCTCTTTTATCATTCTTTCTTTTATTTGATCTTTCACTTGTCCTCTCATTATCATTCCTCTTAGGACATTTTGCAGCAATATGATCAACCTCTTTACATTTGAAACATATCAAGGGTAGTTTACCTCGATATTTTCCTTTTCCTTTCGGTAGTCTCCTGGCCATTAATGCTTCAAGTTCTTCAAGCTCATCTTCTTCAGATTCATAATTACTTTAATTTCTTATCTAATGTCTACTGCTTGATCTTCTAGTATTAAAAGATGACACAAATGAAGATTCTACCTTAGGTACAATACTATTATCAAAGTTGTTAATCTAAAATGCAGTAAATCTTCTAATTAGACTATCAAGGGAGACATCATTACCAAGAACAATTCTCATTTCATGTACTATAGAGACTCTAATAGCATAGGAAGGAAACAATGTTCTGATAATTTTACTCACCACAGTTTCTTCTTTAATAATTCCACCTACTCCTCGGATAACATTCACCACTTCCTTAACTCAGTGACTGTATTGAGAAATGTTTTCACCTTCTTTCATCTTAATATCATCAAACTTTTCCTCTTAAGATTTCTTCTTTTTCCCTGAGTACATTTTGATTTCCACCATGGACTAGCGTCAATTTGTCCAATATTTATTTTGCAGTTGTACAACTCCTAATGTCTTCAAATTCAACATCTGATAAAGAAGAAGCAATCTCAATCATCATTGCATTATGCTCTTGTCTCTCTTTCATTTGTGTGATAGTCAAAGGACCAGTAGGTGCTATGAAGTCATTTTCCAAATAGTATAGTGTAGAATCCCCAATTTCTGATAGATACAACTTCATCCTACTTTTCCATGTTGAGAAATTATCTTTGTTCATTTTTGGTAGCTCTCTCTTATAAATATTTAGATCTTTAACTTAAGTCCTTCAAAATTTTTCCTTCAAGTACTCTGTGCTCTGATACCAATTTTTAGATAATTGAGAGGGGGTGAATCAATTATGTTCAGTTATCCTATAGTCCCAAATTCCTCCCTGATGTATAATACGAACTTCAACAAATAAACTAAACAACTTGGTAAAAACTTGACTATGCCTTTCTGATTAATTAACTAGCTGTCAGATGAATTATCTAGTATATACCGATCTAACTAGTTACTATAATATGTAAAGTAAAATATCAAAACATCACATACATACACATTTAACACTTTATTTTTAATGTGGAAACCCTGTTAAGGGAAAAAGTACCTGGGACTGGTATGTGAAATATTTTCACTCTTCTAAAGTGAGCTTGGTTAAGAGCCATCCCTATTAAAGGTTACAAAACACACTGTAAGGTGTGACCTTGTTAGAGGATTTATCAATAACAGATCTCTATGACCATACATTTACTTGGGTCATCAAGAAAACAAGTATCATTCATAGAAGGCCAATATAGAAATAAAAAGACGATTAAGTCTCACTCGGTTAAGAGATTTTATTTGTAGCAATGGTTAGAAAGAAACAGTATGTGACCTGATTCAAATGTAACTTCCTTTTCTCATTTTTAGATCTATGCTAAGCTAAATATAACTCTTGTCATCATAATCTCTCTAATCTCCTTCTTCCTCTAACTTTGTTCTGCTCGGTTATCTCCTTATGATGCTCAATGTTGTTTGCAAAATCACTTGGTTCTTACACTAGTACATTTGACCTTATTTTTCCACCAAAATTTTTGACCAACAAATTAAAAGGTTTTGGTTGGTCAGATTATAGAAGGAAAAAAATGATTTTTTTTGAATCCATGCCCATGTTGGTTGAAATTTTGAACAATACCATGGTGGTCAAAATTGCAACCAACACTGGCATAACTTAATTTTTTTAATTTATTTATCACTTCATTATTGCCCACGATGAAGAAGGGTAGTGCACGAAGGAGGATTATCTACATTTTCATTTGGACCACATTATATCTCCATTATTCCCCATGACAAAGAAGGGAAACATGCAAAGGAGGATTATCTGCATTTTCATTTGGACCGCATTACCTACATTGTAAGGATTTTCATTTAGGTTTGTTCCACATCCACATCTACGATCTTTTATGATGTGTTAAGAAAATTTATATACCTGGTGCAATCCATTTATAGTATCTTATTTCTTCTCTTTGGGGATAAAATTTGGTAAGATCTTGGTCAATATTTGTTTATAAATATTTATTTTCAATGCCCTTCTCCAAAACAACATTCTAGACACATGACGAGGAACCATTACAAGATATTTTTCATCATCTTTTTGGGCCTTAGAATGCTCCCATCTACATTGCAAAGATGCCTTACAAACCATGTCTTCAAGCCCATCATCTGGGTTTCAATTTGTGTTATTTGTTATTTCATGATATGAAATGTCTACAACATATGATGGGAGAACCATCTGCCCTGGAAAATAGTAGGGGGTTAGTCAAAACAAGACAAAAATAATCTTTGGGTGTATATGTGAGAAGGTTCTCATTGGGTCATTTGGAGGTCTTAGTTGTCTTGTTGCAGTCAACAATGACATATACTGGTCTATTGTTCTCGTTTCCCAACCATAAGCTTCAAGCTATCCACCTTAGTTGGAATCCCAAGTACTTAAGGTGCAGTTTGTCATGAGGGGTTTGGGGTTCCACTACTTTGAGAGATAACATATGGTGCTATTGTTGAGGATGCATTAATTTTGGTTCTTGTCTTGAGTGTAGTTGGTACTTTGTCAAATTATACCAACAAATGTCCATTTTCAAGGAGACACTAACCTAGAGTTCCTTTAAAAGATTCTGCAACTTTACCTATGAAGAAAATTTTGGAATTGTGTTACTTTGCTTAATTATATAGTTTTTTTTATTTCTTTTCATTATTGAGAGTATCTATGCACTTTGAATGGTTTTGCTAACAACGTGGTAAGAACTACTAGAATACCTTTTAGATTGACTTATTATGCTAGAAGACTTATGCATAGAGGTAGGTCTCATTATAGACACGATCGAGAGATAGGCTCAATGGTTCCTACCAGCAAGGTAGTCCCTTTTACTTGACATATATACACAACTAGAACTTTATGGTATTCTTGACTATCCTAATCTAAATCTTAAGAAGACCATAGGGAAATTTCTTGAGTTTCAAGGGAAGAATGCAATCTTAGGAGAGTAACAACTTAGGCACTTTATCAATATAATAAATGATTGTGAGATTGATCTTGAGGATGTTATAATAAAACATTTTTGCAGTCCCTAGAGGATGGTGCAAGGGAGTGGAATACAAATCTGTCCAATAAAAAAAATAAATTGACTCATGGGAAGAATATATGAGGGTCTTTGGGTTGCAATTAGAGATATGATAGATCCAAAATTTCCATACTTGAGTTCACAATCATAAGAAAAGGGACCAATGCGGTAGTTGTGGATTTGGACAATAGGTTTATTAAGAATATGAGGAAGGTGCGATTTAATTTAGGGCCCAAAAAATATATGTGTTAGTGTTGCATTATTGTGCTTTTGATGCAAAGTTGGGGTATCACCTTGGACATGAGAATCCTAAAACTCTAAGAAATACCTATACCATAACTATTAACATTGAAAACAACATGGGATCATCTAGTAAGCAGATCAAAATGATTGATGTTAGGATTTACTAACAAGATAAAGGTGCCTGATGTAGAGGGGTGTGATATCTTTCTTGAGAAACCAAATAGGCCTAATAAACCCCCATTTACAAAGAAAATCATCATAAAACTCACTCCCTTGACTCCCAACCAAGGAAACATCTTGCATAAGGGTTATAAACAATATATTTTCAAGTTTTTAGGGCCTTACCACTTACCTATTCTTCTAGACACCAAACCCTCATTCCTAGGGTCATTAGGCTAGGGCTTGTTCAAAAGGACCTTATAAAATCTCTATAGATCCCCCCACTAGATCTAACACACCTATATTTACCCCAATAACAATGATCCATCACAAAATACACCCATTCTTAAGGGTATTCACTCACAATAATGACTGGTGCAAAATCGGGCACCCTTCAATTAGAATTTCACCACCCTTGTGTGGTCTCTTCAACTCCATACACAATATCCTTGCATTCAAACATTATATTACAAGGATATTATACACTAATTGACCTCTCCAACCAATCACCTTAGTCACAGGGTTGGGAGAGTTAATCCATTTATGGAGACTTCAATCCCAAATTGTTGATTGCAAAACAAAACCTAGGAACAGTCAACACAAAGTTGATTCCTCTACCTTCAAATGCAGATGAAATGATACAAAAATTTCATGGAAGTATAAGAAAATCAAAATACAATATTTCTACTCCATTTTTCAATCAAAACATATTAATTCAAAGCATTTGAATTCACTAGTTTGATGATTGTACCCACATGCTGAACAATGATTATAGAGAAAGATTTGTTGTTTATTGATTCAAGAACATCTTTAATGGTCCCAAAACACACCAAAATATACATACATTATCCACTCACATGGATTTCCTCTAAAAAAAAAAAGTCAAAATTGACTATTTCTCTAATGTGAACATAGAAAAATGTCAAATTGCTGTTGTCAAGTTGACAACCAAGTTGTCAACTCAACAACATGACAAAAAATGCCCCTTTTTTGGACATTTCAAAGGTTTGTAAAAAACCTCTTAACTTACTCTTAGCCCCATAGCCCCTTCATGAGCCTTCTAGGCCATATTTTCATACAAATGCAAATTTACATCTTTTTGCACTTTGAGTGCTTTTGCATGTTTTAATGGCTTCAAATGGCCATATTACAATCATAGATGACCTTATAGGTCATTAAACCAATATATCTACCTAGGATCCTCAAGTGACCCCTAGGTGCATTCCTAGCCTTCACATGCCATGAATGGCTTACAATGCTTTGATCCTTTACAAAAGAATTCACATACAATTGAAAACATAAGAAAAACATATTTAAATGACTATTATTGGTCTCATTACAATTCCAATGACCTTGTAGGGTCATGTTTGTCTTCAAATCCTTCCAAGGTCTATCAGTGACCCTGGTGTATCCTCTAGGCCTCGTCCTTGGCTTTGGTGCTTCTACATCGGTGCCCCAAGTAAACCTATAATAGCCAATGACAAACTTGAGCTTATGGTTGCCTTGAAGTAGCCCTACCAGACCAGTTTTATGAGGTTTTCACCAAACTTCCCCAAAATAGTAGGGAAAAAAAAGAGCATAGATAGATACCCTTTTGGGAGTTACATAACATATCCCAAATCCAACTATGGCTTCTTTGGACCATCTACCCAAACAATAACTGGTGCTCTGCCTATTAGCTCTCCATTATACCTCCCATTACAAAGCAACAATTAGTTCCTCACAACTCCAATCCTCCCAACCTTCAACAGAGTTGTAACATCAACCAAAATAAAGGATTTTCCCATTTACAAAAGGTGCTATCAAGTTTTAACAACCAAATAACTAAACCCTCCTTTTAAGGCCTTCACACCTAGAGCTTTCTCAAAGTGACCCCTCCAATCATTTCCAACCAAACTATAGTTCAAAAACCATGACATCAACATATTATGAAATTATATACCATAAAACATGGTCCTCATGTGGATAAATGCTTCAAACCTTGACTATCCCAAGGGCAAGTGACCCTTCCATGGTACTTTCCAAGCAATCAAAGTTCCAATCTTCGTTCCCTGGTTCCAACTTGCAAACCAACATCTTTGAAAACATTCAATACATAAAAACATACCTCTCTACATCTGCTACCATCCATGGTAGTGAGGGATCACACCAATATACCAGAGTATCAAGTTAATTTACTATTGCACACCCTGACTGTACAAGAACAATCAATTGAAATGGGGGTCTAATCACTTTCAAACTTCACAAAAACCCATCTAATCTACATAGGAATGATTAACCACTAGTATCCTAGTCCATTAAAACCATACTTGAATTGAAATAAGAATTTAAGAACACAAAACATGTACTGTGTCCTCATGGGTAGAGACAAGGAAGGTTACAATAAATTTACATTACATTGTTCAAAATAAGTTTTACATTGCTTCCTTGATTCATCCACGCCTACCTATCTCTCCCTAATTCTCCTCTCTACAAAATCATGCATCCTCAAGGCAAATAAGACTCTTACAAACTAGTTACAAACCTCTTAGACTGGTAACAATCAGTTATTGATTGTTTGCAAATAGTTTATTGTTAACCTTTGTTGTCTAGTTGACAACCTCTTAACCCTTAGGCATTTATATTAATGCCATAAACTTTTTAAAGGTTTTTAGGATTTCATCCTACCCTTAAACCCTCAAACTACTCTTAAACCCTCATTTAGTCTTTTAGCCTTTTATCCCAATGAAACTAACCTTATCATATTGGTGTAGAGCACCAAGGCCAAGGAGGAACACTAGGGTCACTCATGGATACTGAAGGAGGTTTGAAGACAAATAATGACCATGAAAGGTCATTTGTAATGTAATACCCTATATGGATGTCCTTGGGCCATTAGAGCCACTTCAAAAGGTCATGAAGTCACATTGCCTTAGAAAAGCCTATAAAGGCTAATACATGTATTAATGAGATATCATAGGCAATTAATGAGTTCAATAGCTTAAGGGTAATAGTCAGTTATAGTTGGTTTGAGGACAGTTGTTGGGTAGTTTAGGAAGTTAGAACATTTATCTTGTTGTATCCATTATTTTTTCCATATCAATACCTTCTCATAAGACAATGTGGTGTTGGGGCTATAATAGCATGGATCGAGCATTTCCCATGGCTCAAATCACTATTTTGGGGCATACTATTATGATTATGAGGTTTCATGACAACATATTTTTCTAAGCAGTACTGGGTCTAGCTCCTAGTATTGCTTGGTCAAATCTGCATGTTTGTCACTTGTGCATATACCTGCTCTGATCAAATCTTATACATGCACATGTGATGAACATGTAGATTTTCATAAGCACTATTGAGAGCTTACCCCGCAACACATGTACTATTGTGAAAATCATCAAAAGTCCATTTGTTGCTGGGTCTAGCTCCCAGTATTGCTTGGTCAAATCTACATGTTTGTCACCTGTGCACATACCTTCTCTGATCAAATCTTATATTCATAGGTGATGAACATGTAGATTTTCCTAAGCACTATTGGGAGCTTACCCTATAACACATGTACTATTGTGAAAATAATCACAAGTCCATTTGTTGCGAGGTCTAGTTCCCAATAATGGTTGGTCAAATTTGCATGTTTTTCACCCATGCATATACCTTCTCTAATCAACTCCAATCTCTTATTTGTATGTATATGTTATCAAAGCAGTTCCATTGAGAATCTTGCCTACTTGAGACATTTGAATTGTTAAAGAAATTGGCATTTTAATTTTTATTCATTGGTTGTGTGATTAGAGAAATTATATCCATAGGTGATGAACATGCATATTTCATAATAATACTTTGAATATTATTTTAACCTCTTCTCATAACAATAATAATATTAGTTTGTGTTTTACATGATTGCATTCCCCAAATCATTACTGGAAAAATTTTGAACATATTTAAATGAAGTACTTTGTGCCTGACACACTTAAATGGAATACACCAAGAAGTACCAAATGATGAATGCTCAATTGTTGTAATGGAAAAGCATCAAAACCGTCCATTTCTTAATGATTTTTCTACAGTCCTAATGATTTTTCTTATTTCTTGTCTTTTGTCCCTTTTTGATTTCCTATGTTTGTGCTTGGTGACAGGATTTTGAACATTGTTGACAAATCATGTTTCTTTTTTTGATTATTTGATTGATCCTATCACCTTTCCTTACTTTGTAAATTCCATTGTCCCAATCAAGTTTTGTAGTATTTTTTATTAGGTTTCATGTTTTCAATTGTGGGGTTCCACATTGTTTGTTGCTCTTGATAAATTAGGCTTTGAATTTGACTTTGCCCATTTCTGAGTTTGTGCCAATTATGGAGTTCACCTTCTTTTGATGGTATATTTCATTCACTCTATGTGGAATACTATTTTGTTCACTTTTTTATTTCAGCTTGATATTTCATTCATTTTTCATATACATAGAGAGTACACATGTTGATAAAAAATGAGCTATTCGATTTAGGTTTACTATTCATGATTGTAAATGGTCAATATTTCTGATGGTACTCCTTGGTGTATTCCATTTAAAAAAAATTAACCTTTTTTTTCTAATGAAAGAACATTGTCTGAATGAATGCAATTTTGTACTAGTAAATGGTGATGAATGATGTGTTAATGAATTATTCATGAATGTTGCATGTTAATAAATTTTATGTGTTAATGAATATTATGTGATTATAATTATTGAATGTTATATTTCAAAAAATGGATGAATGAATGAAAGAGGCTAAAGTTTTCATAGTAGCATACTTGCAAGAAGCTATGAAGGAAATCGAGGGGATATAAGAAAATAAAACCCCACTTCAAATCGAGGTAAGTACTTTTTCATTTTAAGTTTGGTTTATATACCATGTTCTCCTATAAAGTATTCATTAAGGTTTACTAAAATTAGTGAGTATATGAACAAGAAAATAGATATGACCTTCATTTTACTTTAAATGTAAAAATTTAGCAATAATAAGTGCTTGTAACTTGTTTGAGATACATAATAGATACTACTTCTTATACATGTAGTACATAATATTTCTAATAAGATGTTTTTTTATCAAATTGAGTACATTTTGAAATATCCTTGGAGATGTAGGGTTCGAAGATGGGATACTTGGATTTTTTTTCAAATATTCAAACAATAAAACCATTGTCTTGTAAATGACATTTACAAGTAAGAATTAAAGTTTATGTATCATCATTCATATTTTTAAAACAACATATAATGTTTTTTTTTGGATAGATGGTGGAAGAATTCAAAAGTAACTCATCTTGATTTATTTCATCATCGACATGTGGAATTTTATTTATGGTGGGCTTGCTCATTATTTGAGCCCGAATTTAGTGTATGCAAAATTAGTTTTGCAAAATTGGCCATGTTGATGATGATTATGAAGAAGATTTGAAAATGTTGCACCAATCTGAATTGGATCAATCATCATTTTCAAATCTTCTTCATCAATCACCATCAGCCATTTTCAAAGAGAAACACCTTTATCTATATGAATCTTGGTTTACATTTCCCTGTAATCTAATTGGTAATTTGAAGCCATCAATGGAAACTTACAATCCTAAACAATTAGTATACCATTGATGGCTTCATAATTATTAAGTGAAATAGAGTTTTTTTATCTGGAACCCCCTTTGGTAACAATCCTATGAAGTTCCACATAAACACGACATGTTCCTTAGAAGACTTTTAATCTCACAATAATCGAGAAACATAAATGTAGGCATCATGGTCATAATTCTTTGCAGACACAATATAATTGAGTGGTATATTTAGACGATGCAATGCAACCACTACTCCTCTAGTTCTAAGTTGACACTATAGGATCCCAAAACCATAGATAACAATGGATAAGCTGAATACAACAAAGAGGGTGATGAATAAATTGAGAGAGTGGAGGCTAGAGGGCTGTAAGGAAAAAAATATTCTAGGGTTTACGAAGATTATAATTTCCATATAATTTCCACAAACCCTATATTATTTTGGTCATTATGGCCCTCCTCCTCTACTCTCTCAATTTATTCCTTATCTATGGTTTTTGGACCCTAAAGTGTCAACTTAGAACTGGAGGAGTAGTGGTTGCATTGCATTGTGTAGGTATACCACTCAATTATGTTGTATCTGCAAAGAATTATGACCATGATGCCTAAATTTATGTTTCTCAGCTATTGTGTCCCAGGACCCCTTATGACCCCTTATGACCCTTTACGATCCCTAAGAACACATCTTAGAGGTCTTAAAGTGTCATAAAGGGGTCATAAGAGGCTCCTAGGAGGGGTTAGATGAGCTTCCACCTTGACCAGATGAGCTTCCACCTTCACATGGTTGGCCCTGTTAAGTAGAGAATATTAAACTATTATCAAAACAAAGAGAAGCTCAATATTTCAAGGTCCCAGGGACAAAAAAGTTGTTCATAGTATTTAGTTTATGAAACTATCCAAACGTGTTACGCTTCTGCAACTCATCAACACTGGAGGTTTGAAGGAATCAATTATTTGGTCAGTTATGAGAAGGAAATCAAAGTTTGTCTTATCCCTAAAGGGCCTATTTAATGAAGAGGGGGATGCAACTAGTGACAAGACATAAAAAAACAACTCTATCATCCTACTCTTCTTCTCATCAAAGGATTACTTAAGCAATAGTTTGAGTGAAAAGACTGCTCCATCTTTATCTGTCATCTGAGATCATATGAATTGGAAACACAAGAATTTGAAGAGTCACAAGTCTTAAGATTGTACTTAATATAGCCAAACTTCATTCAATGGTACATTCAAACATGAAACAAACCATTTTTAAACCACTGGTCCATATTAAAATAGTAAACCAAAGGACAACAGACTGAATTACATTAAGTTGACATGTTGTGAAAAGAAATGAACCAAAAATAAATGCAGTAAGTGCAACTAATATTGCTTTGGAGGAATGCATGATTGTTTGACATAGTAAGCCAAACTATTAATATGCAATAATATGCATTGTGCACCTCATAGAGTGATTTTAGAATATATTATTTAAAAAAAAATAAAATCAATAGGTCGTCAATTTTTTAACCAACATGTCTGTTGACTTTGACGTCGAAGCTATACTCACGACGTATATAGTAGTGGAGAATTTGACCAAGGTTGGTAAAAAATGCTCAATGTTTAATTCGACCATTCGACCACGTTTGGTCAAAATTTGTCATGGATATGTTGGTCATTCTTGATATTGTAGCTAGTAATTTTGACGTTGACTTGGTCAAAATTTTGACCAAACAGAATGTAGAATATTCGACAATAAATAAAATTGTGGAAAAATTGACAAAGAAAGTTCAACAACAAAAATGGTCATTCGGGCGACCATTTTGAATCAAAATAATAGACTAATGTGTGTCAAAAATTAGGCTAAAATTTACCTGTGTTACTTCAACCTGTCTGACCAGCTTCACATGTATGTAATCTTTTTCCTCTCATGTGTGATTCTCTCTTTGAATTTATTGTCTCCTTATATAGAAATGATAAAATATTTTCTTTTTAGCCATAGATTTTGCCTCTTAATATCCATCATTGATTTTTCCTCTTTAACCTTGCTTGGAACTTGTGCCTTGAAACATTTTCAATCTTCATCATCTGATCAAACTTGAATTTTGTCAGCTGTAGATCTTCATAACAAACTTTCTTTATCCTTGAAATCTTCTAGATTCATCTGGCTCATCATCTCATGTTAGAAATCACATGTTCCACTTTATTTCTCCTACTCGGTCAATACCGTTATGAGTCAATTTCTTCCTGCTCGGTTAATACTGCACTTGGTATACACTGCATCTGCTCGGTGTGCATTAAGTTCTTCATATACTAACCAAATTATCTTGTACATTCTTGATCTTCAATACTTAATAGAATCATGTAATACAATCAAATCAATATCATAATGTCATAGAATCATCAATAAGTTGCCCAATAAATACCTTAATCATAACTTACTCATACATCTCATCTTCATGCTAATATCTCCTTTCCTTCACCAATATTATGTTCTTCAGATGTTTGCAACTATCATGATAAGTAAAGTCAAAGATAGTTGAAATCAATGACAATATAACAAATGATCTAATGTCTTACATAAACCTTAGTAGCTCGGTGATCATCTTCACATTCTCTCATTATGTTCTCCAAGTAGTTCATCAGTTGTAGTTTCAACATAGATGTTAGCTTGGGAAAATGAAAAAGAAAAATGGAATGGGGTTTCTTTGGGAATTAACCAAGTGCAAAGATATGGGGTAAAAAAATTCTTATTAGAGAATCCATGAAGGATGTAGATGAAGGCCAGTTCCCCATTTGCAAGAAAGACATAAACTGGAGGAACTCTATAACTAAAGCTAGATGCCAAGAATTTATGAAGATGGAGGAGTTATAGAGCTTGGATAGATGTTTGGACAATGCTATGAAGTGTATCAATGTTATCTATGTTTGGCATGATGGCATCATGGAGAATGACATGGACACAGTGCTTAGAGCAGTCAAGAAATTAACTGGTGAGGTGAAGAAGGAAAATAACCCTATGATGGAACACTTCTCAAATTTGTCACAGATTGAGTCTATGCTCTTTCTTCTCGACGAACAGTTATCGACACATGCACATAGGCTTGGGGAGATAAAATGGGAGAAAGATGCATGAAAATAGAGGATTCTATCTATCAAGACCTTGAACCCCTCCTTCACTCTAAAGTTTATAAATGCCTACAAGGAATGAAAATATGAGTGAAGTGCGGTAGTAGAACCTAAAGGAGATGCTAGCAAAAAGTCACCACATGCATCTTAGTTATAGTTTTTCCTTCTTTTAAAAACATTTTCTAAACACTGGGGATGTTTATATAGTATTTATCTAGTTTTAGTTTTTAAAACTAGTTTATTTGACCCGGGGTTCTTCTATTACCATAGGTAGTTTATAAATAAGTTCTAGTTAAAGATCTGGTATAAATTCTAGAATGAATCAATGTTAAAGGTGGAGAATTTTGTCTTTTGAAACTTTGTTAGTGATAAAACATATATGCTCTGATATATTATAAAGAGGAGCTAGGGAATATTTTATCTGTGAATGATTTTTTTTTTTGAATTGGTTGAGAGTAATATAAATTTGCGTGTTTATATATTGCATGTATCTTTTTTGTGTGATGGATAAAACATGTCAGTAAATTCAATTATTTCCAAGTTTATGTGGATGGATGTAAGTTTCTTCATAGCTAGATGAGAATCAATTAGTTTATGTATTTGTGGAATGAATGTTTACAAAAGACTACGAATTTCAATGTGATTTTATTCAATGATTTTATAATTCATGTATTTAAAACATATTGATGGTTGAATTATGCCTTATGCCTTATGTGCTTTCTAGTGAAAAGCATGTCTGAATGTTAGTTTAGTTTGATTCATTGGAAAAATGATCAAGGAGCTATACCATGTAAAATTCAGAGTGAAACAAATATAATTGTTTAGCCAATTGTTGTTTATAGATGTGTTTCTTAAAGGGAATGAGTCATTGATATAGTAGTGTAAATTTCTCAAGAAACAAACCTGTTTTCCAATAGATTTTTGGCGACGCTGTAGGGGAGAATCTAGATAGATATGTAAGTCACTAATTAATGAAGAATAATGGTGTTTTCCCATGAGGGAATTTTTCCTATCCTTCAACCCAATCTTGGTTTCCAAGATGACCAAGAAGATATCCTTAGTTCACTAAATACTTTAGCTTGGCACCTTATGAGGAGTGCAGAAGATTAATGAAGGGTCAGAGAATTATTGCATTAAGAAGAAGAAATTTTTGAAAATTTGAATCGACAAGTACTTAGATAGTTAAGGAGACAAAAATAAAGTTATGAGAGTATCTTGTCATAGTGATAGATTGGAGTTTAGCAGATGTACAAGATCCCAAGAAAGAAAAGGTTTGAGAGACCTTGACCTAGAAGCTCTAAAATAGTTGAGTGCGTCACCTAATCTTGCATAGTCTAAAATTTTGAGAATCCAATCCCCACCACCTCCCAAAAATACTACCTCACCATCCTACCAAGATTTGGTGCTTTCTGGAACCCCTGCAACTTTAAGAGTCAATCCTGTTCCACTTAATATAAATTTACCTCCCTTGACTAAGCCAATGGTAGAAAACCAACCATGGAGAGAAGTTGTAGGACCCTTGAATTTGGGGGCTAACCAAAATAGCTTACCTAAAGGATCTAGGGACATTTTACCCAAGTTCTATAGATATGGAAAGACATCACTTGAAGATCATCTTAATGTAGCGTGTGGAGTGCAAGAAATACAACATGAAGACGTCACTGCTAGAATTTTTTTTTAGACCCTTACTAATGGGGCAAAAGATTGGTTTTATCATCTTCTAAACACCTGTATAATGAGTTGTGATGTAGGAGAATCTTGGGTTGCCTTGCTATCCTTCTCATTTTGTTCATTTTGCTAGTAAGTGCCAAGTTATAGTCCTTGTTGAACATTCCTATGTGCTGAGCTATCCAGTGTTGGCAGAGTGTTCTTGTATGTGCTGAGTTGTCCAGTGTTGGCCAAGTGTTCCTTCCTGTGTCGAGTGAACCTGTTATTTTTTGATGCCCGGTTCTTCTTTGACCAAGTTTGTTTGTGTTTGGTTCTTAGTTAGATCCGACTTATGTATTTAATTTTTTTTGTGAATTTAATGTAGGGATCTTGTCTTGGGATGTGCGAAGACTATTTTGAGGTTGGTCTTCTATTATGTAGTGATCTAGAATCTTCTATAAGCCATTTTGGTAAGTATAAGTAAGGGTGTTTAGGTATAAAAATGAGTAGTAGATGTGGTACAAAGGTAGAAGAGAGAGTCTACATCTAGGTTTTTCATAAATCTTGTTGGTCATAACTTAGAAGGCCTCATAGTCGGGCATGTATGCAGTAATTAGATGAATTAATAAAGTTTTTGTAGTTCCTTCTCTCCTTGGTGTTTTTCTCTTTGTTGTTGCTTCCGTTGAGTTTACTCTGCAAGGTGGCTAGATAGTTAGGTGTGCCTTTAGCCCTAGCTTTTCAAGTTTCTCCTTGCGCTAGGTGGTATCAGAGTGAATGTTCATCCTTGAGGAGATTAGATCATGTATAACCCTTAGTTGGATTTAGTTGTATGGTGGAAGATTTTTGGATTTGACCTATAGCTTGTAGATGGTTACGATCTTGCAAGAACCTATTTGTCAAGATGGTTTAAGGTAGAGGAAATTTTGATAATACTGTGATGGACATGTTAAGACAAATTACAGCCAAATTAGATGTCATGGAGACAAACCAAAGGAGAGGAGCACATCTTGATGATGTGAGTGATGATGAAGTAGAGGCACCAAACCTTAATCCAAAACTTGAGGAAGATCAAGATGAGGAAATATTGTTGAGATTATTGACTAGGACACATTCAAAACCTGCTGTTGAAGTTATTCCTTATGATAAAAAGTTGGATACTAATTTTTTTTGGATTGGATCTATGATATGGACAAGATATTTGATTTTGAAAGAACTCCTAATAATAGGAAGGTGAAAATTGTAGTCACTAGGTTGAAAGGTCATGCCTCAGTGTGGTGGGAGAATTTGCAAACTAATATCCAAAGAAGAGGAAAGGAAAAGATTAGAACTTGGTTGAAAATGGTGAATAAGGTGAAGAAGAAGTTCGTTCCTTATAATTACCAAGTTAGCTTGTTAAGGAAGATAAAAAAACCTTAGACAAAGGGACATGACTGTGAAGGAATACACCGAGGAATTCTATCAATTGGACATCAGATATGGACATGTGGATGATGAGGTTGAGAAAGTTGCAAGGTACCTAAATGGATTTAGATATGGAATTTGAGATGAAATAAGTTTTGTAAAATTGGATAGTGTGGAAGAAGCATATCAATATGCCTTGAAAGATGAGGAAATCTTGACAAAGAAGCATGAACAAAGATAGAGAGGTAGAGGTGGTAGATTCCAGAGAGGCAGAGGTAGATCCTATGGTGAAGGTGGTAGATCTGATAATTATGTGCAAGATAAGGGAAAATATGAGTGGAAAACTAAAGATAAAAGCAGGACCAAGTGGAAAGGTGGTAGTTCTTACCGAGGAGGTACTAGTTCATACTGAGGAAGAGGTAGTTCTTATTCTAGAGGTGGTTTTAGTGGTAATTATTTTAGATGTGGCAAAGAAGGGCATACATCCTTTGTGTGCAAACACTTTGATGGAAATGAACAAAGTCATAGGAATGATATGGTACAAGAGGATCTTGAGGGTTCATCAAGTGGGGTTGAGGATGGAGAAAACCTAATGGTAAGGAGAACTTTGTGTAATAAAAGAGATGATGAAGAACCTATCCTAAGGAGAAGTCTTTTCAAGACCAGATGTAAGATGGTAGGAAAATGTTGCAAAGTAATTGTTGACAGTGGTAGTTCATTGAATTTAGCATTAGAGGAGCTGGTTACACAGTTGCAATTATAGAGGTTGAGACACCCTAATTAAACCCTATCATGTTTCATGGATCAATGATGAGCATAAATTATTGATAATTGAGAAATATATTGTGTAATTAAAGATTGGAAATTACTTTGATGAAGTTTTGTGTGATATTATGCCTATGGATTTTTGTCATATTCTGTTGGGTAGACCTTGGCAATATGATAGATATGTTGTGCATGATGGTAGATTGTATCAATATACTCTTTGGGTGAATGGGAGAAAGAAAACATTATTTCATTTAATTGAGGTTCCAGATGAGATAAACTGTACCACTATAAAAAATTGCATGGTTAATGGAAAGCGATTGGAGAAAGATATGAAGAAGAATCAAGTTTGTTTTTTTATAATTCATAAGAGGCCGAGCTATAATAATAATGATCAAGTGACAGAAAATAGTAATGACCAAGTACCAGCAGAAATTGAAAAATTTCTGAATGAATACACGAAGATTGTTGGAGAGGATAGTCCTGATTTTTTACCACCAGTAAGAAGTATAAGTCATTGTATGGATCTGATTCTTAGAGCTATTTTTCTGAATAAAGCACCATATAGATTGACATCTACTGAGAATGAAGAACTTAACAAACAAGTGCAGGAGCTTTTGCAGAAAGGTTTGATTAGAGAAAGATTGAGTCCATGTGTTGTACCTACTATGCTAGCACCTAAGAAGAATGGAGAATGGAGAATGTCTATTGATTCCAAAGCTATGAACAAGATAATAGTGAAGTATAGGTTTCCTATGTCGAGGATGGATGACATAATGGATTGTTTGAGTAGAGAAAAGTATTTTACCAAGATTGATTTGAAGAGTGGTTATCATCATAACAAAATTAGAGAAGGTGATGAATGGAAGACTGATTTCATCAAAAAAGATGGTTTGTATGAGTGGTTGGTTATGCCTTTTGGTTTGACTAATGCACCTAGTACTTTCATGAGGTTGATGAATGAAGTTCTCAAGAGATTTTTGGGTAAGTTTGTGAGTTTTTTATTTGGATGATATTCTGATATTTAGTAGGACTAAGGAAGAACACCTTGAGAATATTCGACAAGTGTTGCAAAAATTGAAAGAGAAGAAGCTATTGATTAATTTGAAAAAGTGTTCCTTTATGCAAGAAGAGATTGTGTATCTAGGATTTGTAATTTCAATTGATGATTTGAAAATGGACCTTGAGAAGGTTAAAGAAATTTTGGAGTGGCCTACACCTTAGAATATGGGTGAGGTAAGATCATTTCATGGTTTGGTTAGTTTTTATAGAAAGTTCATTAAGAATTTCAGTTCTATTTGCAATGCTATGACTGAGACTATGAGAGGAGATAAAAAGGAATTTAAGTGGACACATGGAGCTGACAAGAGTTTTGAGACTTTGAAACAAAAGGTTGTTGAGTTACTTGTATTAGATTTTCTTGATTTAAATAAGGTATTTCAAGTTGAGTGTGATGCAAGTGGTAGTGCAATAGGAGATGTGTTGAGTCAAGAAGGTAAACCTATTGCTTTCTTTAGTGAGAAGTTGAATGATGCTAAAAGGAAGTATTTTGTGTATGATCAAGAGTTTTATGCTATTGTTCAAGCTTTGAAAAAGTGGAGACATTATTTGATTCCTAAAGAGTTTGTGTTTTATACTGATCATAAAGATTTGTAGTATTTGGGAAGTCAACATAAGTTGAATTAGAGACATATGAATTGGGTTGAATATATATAGAGTTTCACATTTTTGATCAAGCATAAGAGTGGAGTTACTAATTGAGTTACTGACCAAGATGAAGGTTGAAGTTCTTGGTTTTGATGAGATGAAGGAGTTGTATGATACTGACCCTGATTTTTTTGAGGCATGGAGAGAGTGCAGAGCACCAAATCTATTAGAACAATTGAGTAAGTTTGAGGAGTATTTCACTCAAGAAGGTATGTTGTTTAAAGGAATTCAGTTGTGTATACCAAGAAGTTCCATAAGAATTAATTTGATTAAGGAAAAGAATTGTGGTGGATTGGCACGACATTTTGGAATTGATAAGACATTGAGTTTGCTTAAGGAAAAGTATTATTGGCCACATATGTATAAGGATGTTCAAAAGTTTGAAAGGAGTTATGGAATTTGTCAAGTTGAAAAAGGAGTAAGTCAGAATACTAGATTGTATACACCTATTTTTGTTCCTAAGAAACATTGGAGTGACATCAGTATAGATTTTGTTCTTGGATTACCTAAGACAACAAGAGGGTATGATTCCATATTTGTTTTTATGGATAGATTTACTAAGATGACACATTTAATACCATGTAAGAATACATCAGATGTAACGCATGTTGTTATTTTCTTCAAAGAGAATGTTAGATTTCATGGATTACCAAGAAGTATTATCTCTGACCAAGATAGCAGGTTTGTTGGTTATTTTTGGAGGAGTTTGTGGAAGAAGATGGATTCTGAGTTGAGGTTTAGTTCTACATTCCATCCACAGATAGATGGATAGAAAAAGGTTGTGAATAGAAGCTTGGGTAATTTTTTGAGATGTTTAGTTGGAGATAAGTTGAGTAATTGGGATATGGTATTGGCACAAGCTAAGTTTGCATATAATAATTTTGTGAATGGGAGTATAGGAAAAACACCTTTTGAGATTGTTACTGGAATACATCCTATAGGACTATCAGACTTGAGGGATATTGTTGGTGAAGATAAGAGAAGTGCTGAAGGGGAAGTATTTTCTGATTTTATGAAGTCTTTACATGAGGAAGTGAAGTTGAAGTTGGAACAAAGTAATAAGAAATATAAGGAAAATGCTGACAAGTCTAGGAGACATCATGTTTTTGAAGTTGGTGATGAGGTGATGGCTCATTTGAAGAAGGGTATATTTCCTATTGGAACATACAACAAGATGATAATGAATAATTTTGGTCCTTGTAGAATTTTGAGGAAGTTTGGAAATGGTAATGCTTATGAAGTTGAGTTACCTGATGACATGGATATATCTCCTATATTAAATATTGTTGATTTGCATAAGTATCATGAGTCAGATGATGAAGTTGTTATACTAGATGATTATCCTAAGAAGTAGGTTGAAGAGGTTGAACATATATTGGATAAGAGCATTGGTAAAAGAATAAGAGGAAAGGATTACTATGAATATTTGGTGAAGTGGAAGAATAAACCAGTTGAAGATGCTACATGGATTTCTCAATCTGAGTTAGATTCAGTGTGGGTTGTGACATTTCAATGATTCGGGAGAATCATTTATTTCAATCTTAGTTGTTTGATATAGGAGCATCCTGGGTTGCCTTGCTATCTTGCTCATTTTGTTCATTCTACTAGTAAGTGCAGAGTTGCAGTCCTTGCTGAGTGTTCCTATGTGTCAAGTTGTCCAGTGTTGGCCAAGTGTTCTTGTATGTGCCAAGTTGTCTAGTGTTGGATGAGCGTTCCTTCCTGTGCTGAGTGAACCTATTATTTGCTAATGCTTGACTCTTCTTTGATCGAGTTTTTCTATGTTTGGTTCATAGTTAGAGCCAACTTATGTATTTAATTTATGTTATGAATTTAATTTAGGGATCTTATCTTGGGATGTGTGAAAATCATTTTGAGGTTGGCCTTCTATTATGTAATGATCTAAAATATTTTGTAAGCCATTTTGGCAAGTATAAATAAGGGTGTTTAAGTATAGAAAAGAGTAGTAGAGGCAGTACGGAGGTAGAAGAGAGAGTCTACATCTGGATTTTTTGTAAATCTTGTTGGCCATAACCCTAATGGCCTCACATCCAGACATGTATGTGGTAATTGGATGAATTAATAAAGTTTTTGTAGTTCCTTCTCTCCTTGGTGTTGTTCTCTATGTTTTTTCTTCAGTTGAGTGTACTTTGCAAGGTGGCTGGATAGTTAGGTGTGCCTTTGGCCTTAGTTGTTCAAGTTTCTCCTTGAACCAAGTTGGAATGACATGAAGACAACCTTTGAGGTTCAGTTCAAGATTGTAGAAGATGAACACACTCTCTTGGTGTAGTTGACATAATTAAAGAAGGAAATTCATAAACCCATGAGAAAGTTTGTAGCTAATTTTAACAAGATTGTTCATAAAATTTGAACAACAACTAGGCTCAGAGAAGAAAATCAAAAGGGATTTTTCCTAAACTCTATGCCTCTTGACATAAGTTTGCATATAAGGAGAGCCAGAGTAGTTGACTTACAAGCTTAAAAAAGAACAACTATTGAGATTGAAGATGATTTGACATTAGCTGGGAAATGGAAAAAGAACGTGCAATCTCCAAATACACAACCTTCTACATTATCCTTGGATCCAGTTGTTCAATGACTAGTAAATGATATGATTTATTTCAAGAGATAAATCCCCAAGGAAAATAGTCCATATCAGCAACCCTATTAGGATATTGAAAGAAGAAAATATAACCAACCTAATTATGGGAAGACACCTCAACTTTCCTCTACCCCAAAAATATTACTCCTGGAAGCCCCCTCGAGGAATGGGACTATATGTACCTTTTACCTTACAATAGACCATGATGGTGAGACTTATCTTGATATGATGAGACATATTCAAATGGAGGTCAAAAAGGACACACTTGGAGAGATGATAGAATAAGAAAGGGATATGGAGAGACCTAGTGGCTCTAGTACATTTTTCCTCGAGTACGAGTCTAACTCAGAAAGAGGTGGTGAAATTCTAGTCACTCTTGAAGACCCTTCGTGTGCATGTCTCACTAGAAATAAAATGAGGCCCAAGTTTTCACCTGATGCAACCTCCTCTAGTACACCAAAAAAAGGTAAAGATCCTATGGTAAGGACTCCTTTGTCTAATTCAAAAACACCAGAGGTTAAAATATTGCAAAAGAATAGTTCTTTATCTTCTTCCTTTGACATTGTAGAGTTCTATAAATATTTAACTATTCAGATTTCACTTGTTGAATATTTAAGGATTAAATCTAAAGAACTAGATAAACTAATAAAGTAGGTGAGGGGTGATCAAGCTCAAGAATCACCAAGTAAGAAACACCTATTTAAAGATGAGCTTGTAACTTCTAGCTTTCCCATCTTCACATCTAATTAATCTCATCATGTAACTAAACCCACCATAAATTCTATAGGGAAAGAATCAAAACCAACTGAGAAGGAGCCTAATCCCTTCTATGTATCCTACTTGTTAATGGCCATAAATTAAGAAATTTTATAATTGACCATGGAGCCTCAGACAACATCATGCCCTCCTTTGTTGCAAAATCTTTAGGCTTGACCTTAACTAGGGCCTTTGGGAGATGCTGCTCAATGGATGGAAAATAGGTTCCTTTGATGGGATAGGTACTGGATGCCCAAGCAGTTTTGGTGGCCCATCCAGACAAGAGGCTCAAACTAAAAATATTGGTGGTAGACATTAAAACCAGTTACATGATGCTTCTTAGAAGGACTTTTTGCAAGGAAATGGGAGGTGAAATAAAAATGGATTGGTTAGAAGCAGTTATCCATGTTGAAAAGAGGAAGGTTAAGCTAGAACCAGAGGCTAAAAATAAGTATATCTCAGATAATCCCAAAGCTCGATTTCTATATGAAGAATGCCAGTTTAGGAACTACCTAATTCTACTGGATGAGGAGCAGATCAAACCTTTTGAACCACCAAGAAATGAGCATGGTCTATGGGCTATGGAGTTTGATGGAAGTTTCTCAAACTCTGGGTCTAGAGCAGGAGTAGTTATCACATCACCAGAGGGTGAACATACTCCTTATTCATATAAGATTGATTTCAATAATACCAATAATACCTTTGAGTACAAAGTTATACTTATACTTATGGGATTACAAGAAGCTAAAACATGAGGTATTAAGACAGTTGTTGCAAAAGGAGATGTAGAATTAGTTGTAAAATAGGTCAGAGGCTTTTTTATAGTGAAAATGAATGATTGAAGCACTATCACAACAGAGTGTGGGATGAATTGGAGTATTTTGACACATTCTCAATATAATCTATTCCTAGAAGTTTGAATTCTAGAGTTGATTCTCTATCTCTCTCAACCTCCTTGCTGTTAACTCACTTAGATTTTAGAGGAGACACCTACTAGGTGGAAATTATCCATAGACCTAATGTACCCAATAATGTTGAGAATTGGAAATTATTTGAAGGAGATTCTTAAATTAAGGATTTTTTGCCCAATACTTTGGCATTTTCAACTTCATATTTTGAAGGGTTAGAGAACACCTACAAATAGTTCTGCTCGGATATAGGAATTGAAGGTGATAGTGGAGAAATGCCTAATTTAGGAGGATAGGAAGAATGTGATAAAATAAATATTGGTGATGAATCCGATCCTAAATGGATCTCAGTTGGTAAGAAATGCTCTCTTGAAGAAAAATGTAGACTCACTAAACTACTAAAAGAATATAAAGATGTCTTCACCTAGAATTATGATGATCTCAAATATTTCTAGGGAAGCCAATTTTAGCACCATATTCTATTAAAGCCAGGTGTTACTCCCTTCTAACAAAAGTTAAGAAATTATAATGCTAAGGTATTGAAAGCCATTTTTATAGAATTCAAGAAGATGTTGAGATCCAGGATCATCTAACCTATTCACCATTCCATGTGGATAACACATATCATGCACATTGGGAAGAAGAATGATGAGATTATAATGTGTAGATTTTTGCAATTTAAATCAAGCCAGTTTAAAAGATAACTATGCTTTCCCTATTATGGATCATGTGCTCCAAATTGTTACAGGGTTAGAAATGATGTCAATGCTTGATGTCTTTTATGGTTATAACAAGATAAGTGTTGGTAGATAAGACCCACACAAAATAATGTTTATCATGTTGTGGGGAACATTATCTTACAACAGAATGCCTTTCGACTTGATTAATGCAGGAGAGACCTTTGAGCGGGCAATGCAATAATCCTTTAAGGACTTGAGAAATAGAATCATTATGGTGTATCTAGATGATCTAACAGTTTTATTAAAAAGGATAAAAAACTTGAGAGATCTGAAGATAGTGTTGCAGAGGTGTAGGGATCATGGCATATCCTTAAACACCCAAAAACCAATCTTTTATATAATAGAGGGCAGGGTACTCAGACATATAGTTTCTAAATATGACATTAAGATAGACCCTAAAAAAGTGAAAGAAATATAGCAACTGAGCCTTCCCTCAAGCCAAAGTGGAGTTAGGTCATTCTTTGGTCAAATTAATTTCTTGAGGAGCTTTGTATCAAAATTTTTAGAGATCAACAAGAAAATTGTGGAAATGATGAGTGAGAAAAAGGTTTTCAAATGGAATGAAGAAGGCAAGAAATATTTTTATGACATAAAATATGCTATAGGTAATGAACCCACTTTAGTTAACCCTGATTTCAAAAAGAGATTTTATTATCTACAATTATGCATCTAAACACACTCTATCTAGCATATTGGTGAAAAAGAATGAAGTGGGATTTGAAGACCTCATTGTGTTTATGATCATACCGCTCAAGAGACATGAATTGAAATATTCTCTATTTGAGAAGCATGCCTTTGTAGTTGTCAAAGAAGTCAATAATTTTAGATATTAAATTCTACATTCTCATTCGTGGTGTATGTGCCCAAGTCAGTGGTGAAAAGTATATTAACACAACAGGAGGTTGGAATTAACAACATATAGATTGGTGGAAAAAATTCAAGAATATGATTTTAATATCAAGTCCAATAGATTGGTAAGAGGCCAAGGCTTATGCAGGGTGATAGCTGAAAATAACTCCAGGAAGGAAGAGGTGGAAGGAGAATTGTCTACAGTACTATTGGTCAGTCTCCAAGATCTATGGCTATTTAACATAGCTTACTATTTGACATATAGTGACTGTCTTGAACATCTCACACCAAAGGAGAAGAGAAACCTGAGAATCAAAGAATTAAAATATGTAATATCTCAAGATGTCTTGTACAAAATATGCCTAGAAAACACATTTTTAAGGTGCGTAGATAAGGGTCAACAACATAAGCTCATGAAATATTTTCATGAAGAGGAATGTAGTGGGATTTTTTCTTTTTATAGTCACTACTTTAGGGATCCTCAAAAATTGTTTTTACTGGACAAGTATGTTCAAAGATGTATACTCCTATGTTAGAGACTATGAAAAATATAAACTATTTATTGGTAAGCCTTAGGTGGCAGCTCTTCCTTTGAGGCCAGTAGTAATTGATGAACTTGTTAAGGAGTGGGGTCTAGATTTATAGGGACATTTAATCCCCCATCGGGCATTAGGCACATGTATATATTGAATGCAACATACTATTTTACCAAGTGGGTGGAAGATATACCCACGAAGAGGGATAATTCTTAGGTGGTGTATGATTTTCTTAAAAGCTATATTTTAATGCGGTTCAAAGTCCCACAAAAATTTTGTTACATACAATGCCACGTAATTATCCTCTAAAGAAATAATGATGTTTTATTATGGGCATAGTAGTAGCTTGGCACACTCTTCAAATTATTTTTGACATGGCAATGGGAAAGTAGAGTGAAGAAATAAAAATTTGATCGTCATTATGAAGAACTTAGTGGATGATAATGCTAAGGATTGACATAAGAGGTTATATGAAGCCTTGTGGGAAGACTAGACTACTCAAAAGAAGGTGATCATCATGGATCCTTTTGAACTAGTTTACAGAGTTGGTGCTCAAGTCTCTCTGCCTCTCAAATTAGCCACAACTAAATTGTGAACTATGATTGAAGATTAGTCCTTCAAAGAATCTTTTGAATAAAGGGTGATGTACCTGATTAAGCTTGAAGAAGTGATGGATAAATTGGTGGACATAATTACAAAACACCAGGAAAGGGTCAAGAATTTTTTTGACAAGAGAGAAAGGCCTCGTAAATTTATGGAAAGATATGAAGTATGGCTATGGGATAAATAGAAGGAACCAAAAGGAGCACATGGAAAATTTGAATCACTATGGAGGGGATCTTTAAAGATTTAATAGGTATTGGTCCCTAAATCTTTCCATCTTTCCTATCCAGATGGATCAATCCTGCCTCTGTCCTACAATGGGAAGGATTTGAAATTATTCAAGTTTTGAGTTTGATAGAGTTGTTCCCTTGTACATAGTAGTTTAGGTGTGTGTTTCAATTTTTTTTGTGTTTGAACCTTTCATCATCATTCAATTATTGATGTAAAACAAAAGATTCTAAGTTCTTTGTGCTTTGTCCAAAGAATATCCCCTAGTCAAAGCTTATGTTGGCCCCCTTTTGAGTTACCATATTCTTTTTCAGCTTCTTTCAGTCTGATTTCCCGATCCTTAAAATGTTCTAAGTAAAAGTGACATTTTAATAAAGTTGTTGGACCCAATTGAACCAAGTTCAAAGAGGTTCAAATGTTTCCAAGGTTCATCTTAGTTCAACCATTTACTTAGTTCCTCTTTCAAAGAGTCTATCGACATACATCTTGAACTGCTTCATACATCCTTGAACCCTTTGAACTAGCTTTCCTTATAGTTCATCCCAGTTCATTGGGTTCTAGTCTTCACTCTTATTAGTCAAGTAAAACTAGTCAAATTAATGCATCAGCCTCACATCAATTATCCATTGCATAGCATGGTCTTAGGTTTGCACACACTTTGGTAGGATTGAACCAAGATGAAACTTGTTCTACCAAGTTTAAATAGGTTCAAGTGAGTACTGATGATGCATAATTCTACTTGAAAGGAGTATTTAAATGCTAAGGTGATGGGGATGGATGTGATTTTATGGGATGTATGTGTGATCTTAGAGATACTTATGGAAAAATGAGCTATTAAAAGGGAAATTAATCATGGCTAAATAAGGCTGCATGATGATGTGACAAGTAGTTAATATTTACAACCCCAAACATCATATCTCCCTTACTCCACACGGGAAAATATTTGGAAATTAAATATTTCAAGATTTGGCATGAGGTAAGTTGTTTTAAAAGAACCCTTAGCAAATTTATCTTCTCATTTAGTAAGTAGTGAGTAGAAGAGCATATGAGGTTTTTCTGGGTTGTCATGTCAGAGAATTGTAGTGTGTTCAATTGAAAAGGTGAGTCCTATAATCTTTCCCTATTGATGAATTATAGTATAAATTTTCATTCCTCATCTGTTAATTGAGGTAGAACAAGTAAAATGAGGCCAACATTACGTATTTTTGATAATGCTCAAGATTTAGTTTATCAAACCCTGATATACAAAGATACTTCCTTGTCCAATTTTGATATAGAGGAATTAAAAAGGATACTTAGTAATTCACCAGAGGAACCTTTTACCAAAATTGTTAAAAGTGGTCTTGTATAGGTTTCTACAATCCCTTTAGCAATTGCATGTCTAAAATGGATAAGGAAATGCATCAATAGATATGAGGCAAGGCATCAATGTATCTGCAAAGACGATGGGGAAATATTATTGTCCATTAACAGGGAAACAATCATCTCCATTTTGAAAAGTCTAGAGAAAGAGGTATATTTAGATTTCAACCCCATCCTATCTACCAATAAATATGAAAAAGAGGAATCTATCTATAAAAATAGCATAACCCATAGTTAGTTTCTTAAATTCCAAAAGGGAAGTTCCAGACTGCCAAGGCCACTCACTGTTGACCACATGAAACCTTATGTATGGGAATTGGTGGTATTGTTGCATAGGTTTAAAGGGTCATATTGTGCCAAACATTTCTCTGGGTGGATGTATTTATTTATACATATAATTCTAGAAGGAAAGAAACTGATTGATTGGGGAGAAGTGATTGCTTTGGCCATGGCGGAACAACTAAATTTATCTCATCTCAATTCAAGATACTTTTACATGTCATCCTACTTTATTTATTATCTTTCTCATACTAGGGAATGGGTAGGTATTCCTCATGAACTATGGTCCCAAGGAAGTAATATATATGATATTTCATATTGATGCAAAGAGATAGAGTTGTACAAGAATATAGAAAACTAAGTTACATCTTCATAGGGAGATTTTTGTTTGAGATCATGGGCATGGTAGTCAAAAGGATTACATATGAAGAAAATAAGTTCATCAATGTTTATGGAAGTTATTATATTCAATTCCCACATTTCACCTATGTTTGTGTAGGGGGGCATGAAGGAAAAACTACCAAGTTGCTAAGGTATGTTATGAATTGTTTTATTTTAGCATAAGTCTACATGCAATTAATAGTGGTGGTCTAGAAGTACCTACCTAAAGAAGAACATGAGACTCCTTTCCCTTTGGAGCTAGGACTTTATTCCTACAAAAAATTCTTATATGTTGTGAGTATTGGTTATGATTTGAATAGGTTTAATTTCAAGTATTACAAAGCTAGGAAAGGATTTGATAACAAGGGTTATGCTCGCCATTACTTGAACCTTGATGATCAATTTCATCTTACGAGTCACCTAGAAGACTATTATGAGGACTGCATGCATGAATTTGATGTCAGAAGGAGACATTGGAGCAGGTTTATCCTACAATAGATACAAACCATAGGGTTAGAGTTGGATGTTTCCCACATACAGAGAAAAAATGAAGAAGTAAATGATCCCAATCTTGAGGACATAAAGAATCATCCCCTCCCTAAATTTAATTGGGCTGAAGATGAAAATGATGATATTGAGAAAAAGACATCTAGTTTGATGTGGAGAACTGAGATAAGGCTTAAACAAAAGAAAGTGAAAGGAAGCAAGGGCTCTAGAAGATCGAGTCCCATAGAGAAAGCCAAATCTCCTTAGTTGACTATATATTTGGATGCTAATGTTAAATCTTGTGATGCAAGTAAGACCAAATAGAAATCAAAGGAGTCCTTGAGAAATAAAGAACCAACCAGTCCTATTATTGTGAAATCCCTTACTTGGGTGACTAGGTCAAAATTGAAAGCATACATGAAGAAATGATAAGGAGATGAAGAAGTGATAGACCTATATTTAAGGGAAGAAAGAAATGAAAAATAGGAACAAAACCATCAGCCCATGGATCCCATGAACACCCCTTTGGACTCAGATGCAATGGTCATGGTTAATACTACCCCTGCTAAGCTTGATACTACAAAAGAATCAGTTAGAGGTACTCCCACTTGGATATATTCCATTATTAATTTTGAAAGGAATACAGTCCCCTATGTCGATTCCAATTGGTGATATGGTGAGAAAGTATGTTAGTAAGGAATCAAAACCCAAGAAATTGAAGACTATATCCATATTTGATGTTGAACCGAAGACACAAAATTGGATAGTAAAAGTGGCTAAGCTAAATAAAGATGAAGTTGTAGATCCTTCCATTAATGACTTCAAAGTAGAGAAAGTTGATCTTGGCACTTCTAATAGAGTAGCAGGCAACCATCACTTTGAAATTTATGCTAAGAAGATATTGACTAGGTCCCGAAAGGACAATAAAGAAAAGAAAGAAATGAAGTGGAAAATCAAATCCTTGGCCACCTACATTGATTCCATAAATTGCTCAAAACTTGATCCAATCTCCCAGGTTCCATAGTCATTTGACTTGACTTCCCTTGATAATTAGAAGATACTCATCCAAATACAAAGAGGAAAAGTGTTAGCTATTGTCTTC
This sequence comes from Chamaecyparis obtusa, assembly GCA_027943335.1. Lineage (NCBI taxonomy): Eukaryota > Viridiplantae > Streptophyta > Pinopsida > Cupressales > Cupressaceae > Chamaecyparis > Chamaecyparis obtusa. Next base: position 30,281 of record BSBK01003565.1, on the reverse strand, counting down.
GATGAATGGGTCAATGATATAATAAAAAATGGTGACAAATACATTCTTGATTCTAGGGTTGTCTACAATAAACTCACAAATATACTCAATGAAATGAAAACATAGATGTCAGCTTGGGAAAATGAAGAAGAGAAATGAATGAGGTTTCTCTATAAATTGACAGAGTGCTAAGATATGGGGTAAATAAATTCTTATCAGAGAAACCTTTGAAGGATGTAGATGTAGGTTGGTTATCCATTTGAAAGAAAGACATAGACTGAAGGAACTCTATAACTAAAGATGGATGCCAAGAACTTATGAAGATGGAAAAGGAGTTACATGACTTGGAAAAATGTTTGGACACTAATATGAAGTGTATCAATGTTACCTATGTTTGGCATGATGACACCATGGAGCATGACATGGACATCATGGTGGTCAGATCATTGAAGAAAGAAACTAGTGAGGTGATGAAGGAAAATACCCCTATGGTGGAACACTTCTTAAAGTTTTCACGGATCGAGTATATGTTCTTCCTTCTCGATGAATAGTTACTAACACATGCACATAGGCTTGGGGGTATGAAATGGGAGAAAGATGTTGGAAATAGAGGATGACGTCTATCAAGACCCCAAACCCCTCCTTCACTCTATTGTTTACAAATGCCCATATGTAATGGAAAGTGGAGTAAAGTGAAACAATGGAACCTAGAGGAGCTACTAGACAAAAGTCTCCACACGCATCTTACTTATAGTTTTTCCCACTTTTAAAAGACTTTTTCTAAAAACCAGGGATGCTAATCCAATAGTTATATATCTTTAGTTATTAAAATTGGTTTATTTAACCAGGGGTTCTTCTGTAAGCATAGGTATTTTTAAAATTAGTTTTGGTTAAAACTATGATATAAATTGTGGAAGGAATTGATGTTAAAGGTGGAGAATTTTGGCTTTTGAAACTCTGTTAGTGATACATCATATATGCTGTGATATATTATGAAGAGGAATTGGGGAATATTTAATCTATGAATGAAAGTATTTTGAATTGGATGAAAGTAATATAGTTCTACATGTTTATATTTTGGTTGTATCTTTTATGTGTGATGGATAAAACTAGTGAATTCAATTATTTCCATTAAAGCCAAGTTCTACTCCCTTCTCAAATGTTAATAGATTATAATCTTAACGTGTCCGAAGCCATTTTTAAAGAAGTCAAGAAGATTTTGAGAGATGAGATCATCTACCCTATTCACTATTCCATGTAGATAGAGAATATCATGCCCATTCAGAAGAAGAATGATGAGATTAGAATATGTGTATATTTTTGCAATTTAAATCAAGCCAGTTTAAAAGATAAATATGCTCTCCCTAATATGAATCATGTGCTCCAAACTATTGTAGGGTCATAAATGATGTCTATGGTTGATATATTTTTTGGTTATAACTAGATAAGCATTTCTAGATCAGATCAGAACAAAAAAATGTTTATCATGTCGTGGGGAACATTCACTTACAACATAATGCCTTTTGACTTGATTAATGAGGGAGAGACCTTCCAACAGGTGATGAACTCATCCTTTAAGGACTTGAGAAATAGAATCATTATGGTGAATTTGGATAATCTAACAGTTTTATTGAAAAGGAGAAAAAACCACTTAAGAGATTTGAAGATAGTGTTGCAAAGGTGTAGGGATCATGGAATATCCTTAAACCCCCAAAAATCAATCTTTTGTGTAATAGAGGGAAAGTTACTCGGCCATATAGTTTCTAAAGATGGAATTAAGATAGACCATAGCTGAGTGAAATAAATACAAAAAATGTGTTATCCCTCAAGACGAAGTGGAGTTAACTCATTCTTTGGTCAAATTAATTTCTTGAGGAGCTTTGTACCATACTTTTCAAAGATCACCAAGCATATTGTAGAAATGATGAGTGGGAAATAGGAATTCAAATGGAATGAAGAAGGTAAGAAATATTTTGATGACATAAAAGATGCTATAGCTAATGCACCTACTTTAGTTAACCCTGATTTCAAAAGAGATTTTGTTATCTATTGTTATGCGTATGAACACACAGTATTTGGCATATTGGTGCAAAAGAATAAAGTGGGATCTGAAGCCCCCATTATGTTTATGAGAATCCTACCGAAGAGAAATGAATTTAAATATTCTTTTATTGAGAAGAAGACCTTTCTAGTTGTCAAAGTAGTTAATAATTTTAGATATTACATTCTACATTCTCATTCAGATCGAGGTGTATGTCTCGGGTACGTGTATATAGTGACTGCAACAAACTATTTTACCAAGAGGGTGGAAGCTATACCCACACAGAGGGATAATTCTTAGGTGGTCTATGATTTTCTTGAAATCCATATATTAGTTCAGTTCAGAGTCGCATAAAAAATTATTATAGAAAATACCATGTACTTCCCCTCTAAAGAAATAATGACATTATATTATGAGCATAGTATTAATCTAGCACACTCTTCATATTATTTTCCACAAGGCAATGAACAAGTAGAGTTGAGCAATAAAAATTTGATCAATATTATGAAGAAATTAGTGGATGATAATTGTAGGGATTGAAATAAGAGGTTATATGAAGCCTTCTTGGAGGACTAGACTACTAAAATGAAGGTGATTGGCATGGATCATTTTGAACTAGTTTACAATGTTGATTCTCAAGTTTCTTTGCCTCTCGAATTAGTCCCAACCAAATTGAAAATTGTGATTGAAGATCAGTCATTCAAAGAATCTCTTGAAAAAAGGGTGATGTAATTGATTAAGCTTGAATAATAGAGGGATAAATTGGTGGACATGATTACATAACACAAGGAAAGGGTCAAGAATTTTTTTGATAAGAGAGCAAGGTCTCGTGGATTTATGGAGGGTGATGAAGTACTGTTGTGGGATAAATAGAGGAACAAAAAGGAGAACATGGAAAATTTGAATCACTATGGAGGGGACCTTTCAAGATTCAATAGGTATTGGGCCCTAACTCTTTCTAGCTTTCCTATCCAGATGGATCAATCCTGCCTCTGTCCTATAATGGGTAGGATTTAAAATTATTCAAGTTTTGAGTTTGATAAAGTATTTCCCTTGTACATAATAGTTTAGGTGTGTGTTTCAATTTTTTTTGTGTGTTTGAACCCTTCGTCATCATTCAATTCTTGATGTGGAACCAGATATTATAAGTTCTCCATGCTTTATCCAAAAGAATAGCCCCTAGTTAGAGCCTATGTTGCCCCCCTTTTGAGTCACCCTATTCTTTTTCATCTTCTTTCAATTTGATTTCCTGATCCTTAAAATGTTCTAAGTAAAAGTGAAATTTTAATAAAGTCATTGAACCGGGTTGAATTGAGTTCAAAGTGGTTCAAATGTTTCCAAGGTTCATCTCGATTCAACCATTTAAGTAGTCCCTCTTTCAAAGAGTTTGTTGGCATAAATCTTGAACCACTTCATACCTCCCTGAACCCTTTGAATTAGTTTTCCTTATGGTTCATCCTAGCTCATTAGGTTTTAGTCTTTGCTCTTATTAGTCAAGTCAAACTAGTCAAATTAATGCATCAGCCTCACATTAGTTATCGGTTTCGTAGCATGGTCTTAGGTTTGCACACACTTTGGTAGGATTGATCCAAGATGAACCTTATTTTTCCAAGTTCAAGAAGGTTCAAGGGAATATTAATGATGTGTAATTCTACCCAAAAGTAGAATTTAAATGTTGAGGTGATGGGGATAGATGTAATTTGATGGGACACACGTGTGATCTCAAAGATAATTATGGAAAAATAAGATATTAAAAGGGGAAGTAGTCATGATTAAATAAGGCCACACAATGATGTGACAAGTAATTAATATTTACACTCCCAAAGGTCATATCACCCTTATTCCACATGGGAAATAGATTTGGAAATTAAATCTTTCAAGGTTTGGCATGAGGTAAGTTTTTCTAAAAGAAGCCTTCATGAATTTATGTTCTCATTTAGCAAGAAGTGAGTAGCAGAGCATAGTAGGTTTTTATGGGTTGTTGTGTTGGAGTATTGTAGTGTGTTCAATTGAAAAGGTGAGTCCTAAAATATTTCCTTTTTGATGAATTCCAATTTTAATTTGCATTCCTCATCTATTAATTGAGGTAGAATAAGTAAAATGAGGTCAACATTACAAATTTTTGATAATGCCCAAGATTTAGTTTGTCAATCCTTGACATATGGAGATACTTCCCTGGCCAATTTTGATATAGAGGAATTCAAAAGGAGACTTAGGAATTCACTAGAAAAACCTTTTACCAAGGAAATCATTGAAAGTGGTCTTGTAGAGGCTTCTATGTTCCATTTAGCATTTGCATGTCAAGAATTGATAAGGGAATGCATCAAAAGATATGATGCAAGGCATCAATGTATCTTAAAAGATGATGGGGAAATATTGCTATCCATTAATAGGGAAATAATCATCTCCATTTTGAAAATTCTAGAGAAAGAGGTATATTCAGATTTCAACCCCATCCTATTTGCAAATAAATATGAAAAAGAGGAATCTTCCTATAAAAACACCATAGCCCGTAGCTGGTTTCTTAAATTCCAAAAGGGAGGTTACATATTGTCGAGACCGCTTACTACTGACCACATGAAACCTTATGTACAAGACTTAGTGGTATTGTTGCATAGTGTTAAAGGGTTGGATTGTGCCAAAATTTTCTCTAGGTGGATGTATTTATTTATATAGATAATTCTAGAAGGAAATCAATAGATTGATTGGGGAGAAGTGATCGCTAAGGCCATGGTGAAACAACTAAATTTATCTCATGTTAGTTTAAGAGACTTTTACATATCATCCTGCTTGATTTATCATCTTGATCATACCAAGGAATGGGTAGGTCTTCCTCATGAACTGTGGTCATAGGGAATTAATATATATGAATCTTACACATTGATGTAAAGAGATAGAGCTTTGGAGGACTATAGAAAATTGAATGATGCCTTCATGAGGAGATTTTTGTTTGAGATCATGAGCATGACAGTCAAAATGATTATAAATGAAGAAAAGTAGTTCATCATTGTTTACGGAAGTTATTATATTCAATTCCAATATTTCACCTATGTCCATGTAAGAGGGTATCAAGGAAAACCTACCAAGTTGCCGATATATTCTATGGATTATTTTATTTTAGCAGATGTTTGTAGGTAACTAACAATAGTAGTCAAGAAGTACCTACCTAAAGAAGAACATGATAATCCTTTCCCTTTGGAGCTACAATTTTATTCCTATAAAAGTTTCTCAGATGTTTTTATTATTGGTTATGATTTGAATAGGTTTAATTTCAAGTATTACAAAGCTAGGAAAGGATTTGATAACAAGGGATACGCCCACCAGTACTTGAACCTCGGTGACAAATTTTAGCCTATGAGCCACCTAGAAGACTATTGGGAGAATTGCATGGATGAATTCGATGTCATAAGGAGGTATTGGAGTAGGTTCACTGTGTAATAGATACAAACCATAAGGTTAGAGTTGGATGTTTCCCACATATAGAGAGGCAGTGAAGAAGTAACTGATCTTGAGTTTGAAGAAATAAAGAACTATCCCCTCCCTAACATTAATTAGGATAAATATGAAAAATATGATATAGAGACAAAGACATTTGGTGTCATGCGAAGAAATGAGCTATGACTTAAACAAAATAAATTGAAAGGAAACAAAGATTCTATAAGATCAAGTCCCACAGAGAAATCCAAATCTCCTCAGTTGACTATATATTTTGATGCTAATGTTAAATCTTGTGATGAATGTAAGATCAAGTAGAAATCAAAGGGGTCCTCGAGAAACAAAGAACCAATAAGTCCTATTATTGTGAAATCCCTTGCTTAGATGACTAGGTCAATATCAAAAGCATACAAGAAGAAAGGATCATGAGCTATAATAGTGATAGACCAGAATTTAATGGAAGAAAATAATGAAAAATAGGAACAACACCCTTATCCCATGGATCCCATGAACACCTCTTTGGATTTAGATGCATGGCCATGGTTAATAATACCCTTGCTAAGCTTGATACTACCAAAGAATCAGTTAGAGGTACTTCCACTTGGTTAAGCACCAGTATTGATAAGAAAATGAATATAGTCCTTGTGTTAATTCTAGTTGGTGATATGGTGAGAAAGTATGCTAGTAAGGAATCAAAACCCAATAAATTAAAGACTATGTCTAGATTTGATGTTGACTTGAAGATAGGAAATTGGATAGCTAAAGTTGATAAGATAAACATGGAAGAAGAATTTTCAAATCCTTTCATTGATGACCTCAGATAGAGAAAGTCAATCTTGGTACCACTAATAGAGAAGGAAACAACCATCACTTTGAAATTTATACTAAGATGATGTTGACTAGGTCCTAGAATGAAAATAAAGAAAAGAAAAAAATGAAGTAGACAATCAAAGCCTTAGACACCTACATTAATGCCATCAACAATTCAAGCCATTATCCAATCTCCCAAGCTCCACAGTCCTTTGACCCAACTTCCCCTGATTATTAGAAGATACTCAACTAGATACATAGAGGCAAAGTGTTAGCTGAAGTCTTCGATGAATGGATCAATGATATAATCAAATATGGTGAGAAATACATTCTTGATTCTAGGGCTGTCTATAATAAAATCATAGAGATACTCAATGAAATCCAAACACAAATTTCAACTTGAGAAAATAAAGAAGAGAAATGGACTGAGGTTTCTTAGAATTCACCAAGTGCAAAGATATGGGGTAAAAAGATTCTTATCAAAGAAATCCCTGAAGGATGTAGATGAAGGTTAGTTATCCATTTGCAAGAAAGACATAGATTGGAGGAACTCTATAACTAAAGCAAGATTCTAGGACTTTATGAATATGGAGAAGGAGTTATAGGGCTTGGCTAAATGTTTGGACAATGATATGAAGTGTATCAATGTTACCTATGTTTGGAATGATGGCACCATGGATCATGACATGGATGCAGTGCTCAGAGAATTATAGAAAGAAACTGGTGAGGTGAAGAAGGAAAATACCCCTACAGTAGAACACTTCTCAAAGTTGTCATAGATCGAGTCTATGCTCTTCCTACTCGATAAATAGTTAGCATCACATGCACATAGGCTTGGGAACATGAAATCAGAGAAAGATACCTAGAAATAGAGGATGTTGTCTATCAAGACCCTAAACCCCTCCTTCACTCTATAGTTTACAAATTCCTACAAGGCATGGAAAGTAGAGAGAAGTGCGGTAGCAAAATCTAGAGGAGATGCTATTGGAATAAGTATGTAAAGGTGAGTGATGAGAGGGGAGGGGTGAATCAGTACTATAAAACACTTTTAAACCAATTAAATTTCATTCTTAACCATTTACCAAATCCATAGCTTTTTCATGCATCTCATAAAATATATAATATATAACTCATAACACAAATATTTTGGTATCACAAAAATCCTTGTTAGAGGATAAAAACTATGGTGGGGATGACACCCACAAGACTTCACTACTGTAGTAAAATTTTTCTTGGTTAGAGCTACAATGTTATCTATTTCTGATAGCTTACCCTATTAAGAGTATTAAATTTATTAAGAGTCTTAAGACTATTAAGTCTACCTTGTGAAAGGATTTTACAATTCTAATCTAAGAACTATACCTGGTTAAAGGATTTACAAAATAAGATCTTTTAGGATCTACTCGATTAAGAGCCTTTACAATTATGATTACTGTTTAATAAGTAACTCAAACTTGTCTGTTAAACTTGCATCAATCATATGCATATCAAAATCTTTATGGTCAATAGCTCATTACCTTATATTGTGAACCTCTTACACTAAAAATTCAGTACTTGGTAGATTCACTTCTAAATCACAACTACTTTCTATTCTTCAATGCTCAATTAATCAATGGTTTCTATGCTCATCACCTTCTCCACAATCTCTTCTTCACACATGCAATCTCCCTTTGCGTATGCATAGTGATCTTCACACTCTCATTTTCTTAAATACAATTCTAGAAGCGGTGCTAGATGTTCTAGAATCATCTTTTTAAGCAGTGCTAGCTTTGGTCACTCCTCTAATGCATATTTCATACTAAATTCTCATTGGCAGATCTTACCTTCTAGTCATGTATAATCATTATGTTTGCATCTCCAATGTTCTATCATACAATCTCCTTGAGATTTGTAAACCATTTTTTGTTCAGTGTCTAGATTCAATGTACTTAAATATTCTCCTTGTGTCGGATTGCTATGCTCGTGTAAAATGTTTTAATCTAGTTCAGTAATTGACTTCTCATCTTGGTTTGGTGCTCGACTCTACCTTTCTTGGTACCTAAACTTGCATTTCTTTTACCAAAATTACCTATTCCCTTATTTCCTTTATCGAATAGCTTTTCCTTCTTTACCGACTTATCTTTCCTTCATTACCGAATGACTTGAAAAAAAATATGACTTCCTCATAACTATTGACAACCAAAATAACTCTTAGGAGTATCAATCTCCCCCTTTGGCATTAGTTTGGTATGTTTGTTAAAAACTTTCAAAGTCATAAATAAATAAATAAATTTGTCCTTGTCCATGTAACCATTCCTCCTTGGTAAAAATATTACTCCCCCTGAAGTAATGTCTCCTATACATATCCATACTATATTATGCATTTATACATATTTCCCACTTTTTACATATTTTCAACTGTATTATATATTCCCCCCTTTTTAACAAAAATGCCAAAATAAGAACTTACTTCTTTTCTGTTATGGGGATCTTGTCAAAAATAGTTTATACCCATCTTTAACATCCTTCAATAATGCCATCCATGTTTCCTATAGTATTTGTAACACTATTATTTTCTCACTCAAATCAGAAGTCAAACTTACCATTCTATCCATAGCACTAACATCTGGTGTGCTAACTAAGTCCTTTTCCTTGTGTATCTATTTCTCCAATGATTCAATATGTGGAATCAAAATTGTTTCGAGTTCCAGTAGATCCATTCTAATCTGATTCTCCTCTTTTTTTGAGCTCATATTGCACTCCCACCAAGATCTTCAACCTTACATAATATTCCTTTATAAAATTAGGCTCGGTGGAAATTTTTTATAATTGCTTGGTTAGCTCCTTTTCCACATTATTATCTTTCTCTCTTATATCCTTGGTGAAATTGGAAATTAAACAAATTTTATGAAATAATGAAAGAATCAATTACAGCTCATTCTCCAATTCATTTACTAACTTAGAAAGAGTTACCTTATCTAATGCAACTGATTGAAGTTATTCCTCAATCACTTTTGTCTCCATTTCCTTCTTGTGTACTTGTAGCATATATTTTGATGTGTTGGTACTAGGCTGATTTATCTAAATTACCAGTTCTCTCAATTAACTATAAATATATCCTTATTCATTTATAGTAGCCTCAGGTACAATTTCATTCAAAATTCCTTTGACTTGTTCTAATACATCAATTTTCTACTTCTTTTCTATCAGCTTGTCTTGTGCAACTTTTCTCTTCAGTAGGTCTCTGAACTTTGAAAGTTTCTTTGGGCTCAAGGTTGAGATATCAACCTTGGGAATAAATACTATGGGTTTGCTGATATCAATCTCTTTTTAAGATTTCCTCTTCTTTGATTTTCCTTTAGAAGTAGATTCCTTCTTTGCATCAAATTGAGTAGATGTATCCTCAGTCTTGTCTTCTTTTTTTTCTTTTTCTCTTCTTCTTTTGTCTCTTCTTTCTTCTCTTATTTTTCATCTTTCTTCTCTTCATATTTTTCCTTTTCTTTCTCTTTTTCCTGTTCCTTCTTTTTTTCAGTGGTCTCAGTAGGAGTTACTGATTCCTGATTTTGACCTTGTGTAGTTTCGGTCTCTTTTGTTTCCTCAGTCTCCTTGGTTGGAGTATCATGTGTTGGCTTGGTAGGGGTCTCAACATTAGTAGGTACAACTTTTTTTTCCTTTGAGATAACTTCCTCTATCTCAAGAAAATTTAAAACCTTCTCAATTATAGGATCTTCTGCCATTAGCCTTGCCTTGGCAAAATCATCAACATCCATTTCTTCTGTATCCACGGCCTCAGTTTCCATGATGTATTCATCAACTTTTATTGTGTCATCAGGGTCTTGATCAGTTATGTCTTCAATTATTACTTCATTTTTTGTTAATTCAATTGGATTAGACTTTCTCTTTTTCTCTTCAATCTCTTCAGTTGTCAGTGGATCAGTAGACAAAATATTTCTCCAAAGATCATTAGTGTCCTTTTGAACTTATTCAAGTTTACCGACCATGATGCTCATTGCTCCACCCTCTACTTAGAATTTTTTTGAGTATTCTTGTAAGTTTCTTTTGATTACTTTCTTTGTTAGGTCTAGGATAGTAATTGCTAGGGACCTTTCTCTCATTTGTTTCTCTGCAGCTAGAGCATACTTCCATCTAGCATCGATTTTCTGATAAAGATCATCTTCAATATTCAGTGCCACTTCAACATGTGTTATTCTGAATTTGGGTAAGGTGGCAATGACATTCTCTTCAATTTTACTCTTATCTTCATCATCCTCTTTTCATACATTAACTATTTATAACCAAATATCCTCCATAGTTATCAAGTGTCTTGAGAAATTTATCAAGACTCTTCCTTTTACTTGGTACAACATTGAATTGTGACAGGTCTTCAGACTCTGTGTCACTCTCTTTTTGTAGCTTCAACTTCCTTCTAGGTCTTCCAGTAGCCTTATTTTCTCTGATGTAAGTTTTTTTTTAACTGGCTCTACATCTACTTTCTTCTTTTCTCTTGGTATGGAGGTAGACTTTGTAGATGGTTTCACACCTTTTGGGCCAGGGGTCTCTTTTTTTACTTTTTTCTTCTTCCCCTTAAGCTTAGATGGTTCATCAATATCTTCACCTTCAACGACAATACCCAAATTCTCAAATAAAGTGCTTATCATTCTTCTTTTCTTTCTAATTTCCTTAGGTATCAATATACCTAACCTTATTTTCTTTTTTACTTCTTCAAATGTTCTATACAGAGTTGAACTTCTGTGAAATTTTTTCTCTAGTAGTCCTTTAATTTGAATAGAGGAAGCATCAATGTTCATCTCATATCCCATAGGTGGCAACCACTTGGTTCTTGGCTCCAAAGCTCTTATGATACATATGTCGGTATCCACTTCAAAACATATCTCATCTTTATATTATTCCACTAGTTGAGGTGGAATCTTGAATCTTTTATGCATTCTTGCTTGAAATTTACCAAAATATTCATTCATGACTACATCAAAATTATCTCCTATGCTTTGAATATAATCATTAATCTGATAAACAATCAGTTTATCTTCTTTCCAAGTTACTTCACCGACTGTAGGGAAAAAGTTCTGAAAATAGAAGAAAATGCATACCAGAAGTGGTCTGAACTTCAAAGTATTGGAATTTTCTTTCCTTATAGTATTCATATTGTCATCCAGTTGTTTCAACAACATCTCACACAAATCTATCTTCATATCCTTCTTGACAATCTTGTATACTATGTCAACTACTCCAAAGGGTACATTGTCTACCCGAGATAATTGAAATATTTTGTAGGATATGATGTTAGATGAAAATATCAATTTAGGATCATCCAAAGTAGATAAATTCAATCCTCTTCCATCCCATTTGGATTTTGTAAGCTCACATAGCTTGTTTTTATCAGTTTGCTTGTATGCCCTCGGTCTATCACCAACCAGAAATCCTATGACTATGTGTAAAACATCTTTGGTAATCTTTACTGGTCCATCGAGCTACATGAAATGATCATGTACTCAACTAAGTACTATCCTCATCCATTCATGCTTGAATACTGGGACATGCATAGCATGGACCAAACCCTTGGTCTACAAATGTATGTGGTCACTTTTCAATTTTCCATTCAAACACAAATTCTTGTATGATGTGTTGATTTATCCTTGGTATATGTCTTTAATCTTGTAGTGAATGAAGGCACATCTTAAATCAATATAACCCTTAGTAGGATCAATGATAGGGTTCCAACTTTGTCAATCTCCATAGCAACAATGGGAGGTAGCTTGTACTTAGGATTTATAGGATCAATCTTGTCAACAATAACTAGTTTTTGTATCTTAGGTGCCATGTTGATCTTAGAAATATTATTTAAACACTAGGGTTCCACTTGAATAGTAATTATAATTTGTGAACATAACTCGATAAATACTAGAAATAACTTGAATTCTTTTTGCAGATGCTTAGAATGCTTGAATGATCACTTGGAATTGCTTGGTGTTCTCTTCTCTGGCAAATGTTTCAAAGTGCTTGCAAAAATGTAAGGTAAAAATGAAATAGCATACCCTCTATTTATAGTTTTTCTTTGATTAGGGTTCCAATTACTAAAATTTGCATTAAATTATTCTTACCTACTTTATTTCACCGAGAACCGGACTAAACTTTCCTTCATTGAATGGAACAAAATAAATCATATACTTTACCAATCAAGCTTACTAAATTTTAACTTCACACCTTATATCCAAATGCATCTTAGTATGTTGATATAGATCTTATCACTAATTCAGTTAGGTTATTAGCTCCTACCCATACCTTTGACCGATTAAGTGAAGACAGGTGCACTCGATCTAGAGGATGTGGTGCCATCAGTTGTTCCAAGTTTCATTCCATCATATTGAGATTTCCTTCTCCAAGTATTATTCATTTCATCTCTTATCTCATTAATGTTAACTTGATTCATTTCACTCGGTTGTTCCTCAGTTGAGTCTTTACCTTGGTACATGTAGTCTTTGGCTAGGTGACCGACCTTGTGACAGTAGAAACAAGCCATTCCATAGTTTCTCCATGATTTTTTATTTTTCATACCATGCATCCTAAAACATTTTTAAGAAATGTGACCAAATCTTCCACATGCAGTGCAAATAAATATTGTATTATAATTCCATGGTATAGTTGGTCCTTGTTAGTTGTTTTCAACATTCTGTTGGTTAGGGACCCATTTCTCATTTTTTCTTTGTGACCTGCATTCTCTAGATTTTTGACCATATCTCTTGCAATGTTTATAGTAACCTTCAAATATTGGCTTCCTTGGATTGTTAGAAACTCTTGATCTACATTCAAATGCCTTATGACCATACTTATTGCAGTTGTAATAATGATCATTAAACTTAGGAGTATTCAGTGAATTACCTCTTTTTCTCCTACAAACATTTTCTGTGTCCTACCTTTCCATAGTGGTAGCATGTAGTATACTTTATCTTCAATGGGGTAGAAACATTATCTTGGTTGGCTTCTTGGTTGGAGGACTCACCCTTCTCAGTGGTGTTGTGTGCATTATATCCAAGTCTAGTAGTGTCTCACGGTTGTCTCAGATTTCTTATCTATTCATCTAGAGTCTTCACTGCTTCTTCATTTCTTTTCAATAATTCATTAGCATCTTTCTTAGACTTTAGATCATTCTTCAGATGTTCATTCTCAGATCTCCTTTCAGAAATTTCTCCAACTTTTCTTACAATATCTTGATTTGCACTAACTATTTTGTTTGTCAAGTTGTAGTGATTTTGTGTCAACCTAATTTTTCCCTATCTTTCTCATCCAGTCTTGTATTCATTTTCCTTTTTCATCTTCAGCTTTTCCTTTTTTTTTTCTCTAAGATTTCACACATCCTTACCAATTTTGCTTCTTGTTCTCTTTTCAATGCTTTCACTTGATCATCTAGGTTTTTGTTCTTTTCAGACAGTTTTGATATTATAGCATCAAAATCATTAGGCATGCTTCCCTTTGACTATTCTTCAAGTTCCTCAACCTGATCTTGAGTGTCTTTCAATTGTTGTTCTAGCTCCTTTCTCTTGATGAGTGAGTGTTTCAATTTCTTGCTCAATTCTTCAACCTTCTTATTAGCCATATTGAGTTACATGTCCATGTTCTCAATCACGATTTCATACTTGTAGCTTTCCATCTTTCCAGATCTTTCCTCTCATGTGATTAAACTTCTTAATAAGAGATTGAGCTCTGATACCAATTGTTGGACTAAGTATGCAAAGGTGAGTACTAACAGGGGAGGGGAGAATCAATATTGTAAAACACTTTTAAACTAATTAAAATTTCCTTCTTAACCATTTACTGAATCCATAGCTTTTGTATGCATCTCATAAAACATATAAAACATATAACAGATAACTCATAACACAAATATTTTGGTATCGCAAAAATTCTTATTAGAGGATAAAAATTGCGGTGGGCATGATACCCACAAGACTTCAATACTGCAATAAAAATTTTTCTCGGTTAGAGCTACAATGTTAGCTATTTCTGATAGCTTACCTTGTTAAGAGTATTAAGACTATTAAGTCTACCTTGTAAAAGAATTTTATAATTCTAATCTAAGAACTGTACCTGGTTAAAGGATTTACAAAATAGGATCTATTAGGATCTTCTTAGTTAAGAGACTTTACAATTCTAATTACTCTTTAATCAGTTACCCAAACTTGTCTGTTAAACTTGCATCAATCATATGCATATCAGACTCTTTATGCTCAATAACTCATTACCTCATATGAACCTCTTACACTAATAATTTAGTACTCAGTAGATTCACTTCTGAATCATGACAACTTTCTATTCTTCACTAATCTCTTACTTGGTAGTTTCTCTTCTCATCACCTTCTCTGTAATCTCTTCTTCACACATACAATCTCCCTTCATGCATGCATAGTGATCTTCACACTTTGATTCTCTTAAATACATTTCTAGAAGCGGTTCTAGGAATTCTAGAAGTAGTTCTAGGTGTTCTTGAATCATCTCTTCAAGCAGTGCTAGCATTGGTTACTCCTCCAATGTATATGTCATACTTAATTCTCATTGGAAGATCTCACCTTGTAGTCATTTATAGTCATTATGTTTATATCTCCAATGTTCTATCATACAATCTCCTTGAGATTTGTAAAGCCTATTCAGTGTCCAGATTCAATATACTTAAAGATTCTCCTTGTGTCGGTCTTCTATCCTCGGTAACACATTTTTGTCTAGCTTGGTAACTAACTTCTATTCTCAGTTCGGTGCTTAGTTATTCCTTGCTCGGTGCCTAAACTTGCTTTTCTTTTACCAAAATTACTCGTTCCCTTATTTCCTTTACCGAATAGCTTTTCCTACTTTACCGACTTGTCTTTCCTTCATTGTTGAATGAATTTGACAAACAATATGACTTTCTCATAACTAATGACAACCAAAATAAATTTTAGGAGTATCAGCTGCTAGAAAAAATTCACCATGTGCATCTTAGTTATAGTTATTCCCACTTTTAAAAGACTTTTTCTAAAAATTAGGGATGTTTATCCAGTATTTACATAGTTTTAGTTATTAAAAATGGTTTATTTGACCTGGGGTTCTTTTGTAACCATGTATGTAGTTTTTAAATTAGTTCTTGTTAAAACTCTAGTATAAATTCTGGAATGAAATCGATGTTAAAGGTGGAGAATTTTGGCTTTTGAAACTCTGTTAGTCATACAAAATATATGCTCTGCTATATTATGAAGAGGAACTAGAGAATCTTTTATCTGTGAATGAAAGTATTTTGAATTGGCTGAAAGTAATATAAATCTATGTGTTTATATATTGGTTGTATCTTTTCTATGCGATGGATAAAACCTGTCAGTGAATTCAACTAATTTATTTCCTAGTTTATGTGGATGGATGCAAGTTTCTGTATAGCTAGTTGAGAATCAATTTGTTTATGTATTTTTGGAATGAATGTTTAAAGAAAAACATGATTCTCTATGTGATTTTGATTAGTGATTTTATAATTCATGTATTCAAAACATATTGATGATTCAATGCATTATGCCTTATGTGCTTTCTGGTAAAAAGCATGCCTAAATGTTAGTTTAGTTTGATTCATTGGAAATCTGATCAGGGAGCTATACCTTGCAAAATTTAGAGGGAAACAAATACAATTATTTACCCAACTATTGTTTACAGATGTGTTTCTTAAAGGGCACAAGTCATTGATCTAGTAGTGTAAATTTTACAAGAAACAAATCTGTTTGCCCACATATAGGTATAATAATATTTTAAATTATTTAAATATGGAGGGAAAAGCCACCATATTGATTTAGATTTAGATTATTTGATCATTATTTAAATAATTTTTATATGGATGACAATGCCCATATTATTAAACTTAATATTTTTTTAATATTATTTAGAATAGTAAAGTTGTTTTAATGATTTATAGTGGTTTAAATAGTTTCTTAGATTAATGGTTAAAAGTATTTGAATATTGTAGGTGGAATAATGTTAAAATACTTTTTTAAATATGGAGGGCATTGCCACTATATTAAATCCTTTTGATGTTGCTCCGCAGGCCTTGAATATGAAAAGATTGACTTTCAAATTAATGATTGATCAATTTAAGGACTAAAAAATAGAATTTATTTTAATTCTAGAATTTCTTTTAATTTTAGAATTTATTATGATTTAAAAAAATATATAAAAGAATTAAAAAGAATGAAAGAATTTATTAGAATATAATTTTTATTCATATATTTAAAAAAATATAGAAACATTTTAATTTTAATTTTAAATTTATTTTAAAACTATTTAACAATTCATTCTAAAATCAAAAGAAGTAGATGGTAGTTTAGAATTTGAAATGATTTGCAATTAAAAGAAAGAAAGAAAACTTAAATAGATTTTTTTCTTATGTATCTACAAAAATATATAAATATTTTATTTTTATTTAGATTTTAGTTTTAAAAGTTTTTTACAATTAATTGATAATTCATTTAAAACATTAAAAAAATATAATATTTATTTTAATTTTAGAATATGAAATGATTTGCATGGGAAAATAGAATAAAAATGTTGAAAAAATTAAGGAAGGTTTTAACTAGATTTTAGTTTTAGATTTTAAAAATTAAAAAGATAAAAGTTAGTTTAATTTTAGAAAAGAATAAAAATGTTGGTTATATATGTCTAGATTTTTTTTAATGATACTATAAGTCAATTGATTTTTATTAATGTTTAGACAATATACATTTAACTTTAGTAAACAATAGATTAATAATATATTTTTTATAAATATAAGTATAATGAAAAATAGAAATGTCAATTATTTTTTGGTAAGTGCTATCACTGTGGAGATAGCGCCTTTTATTGATATTAGAAAAAATGCAATAAGCTACATAAAAATGGAAGAAATAGAGCATGCTACCTCATTTCAACTGGGATATCTTCCTCTTACAATCAGAATGAGGAAGATATATGATCTAAAAAGTGCCTATGAAAAATAATCTAATAGATATAAACAATACATAACAATAACATAATACCTAGGATATCTTCCATTTAAATCAAAAAATATGGAAGATATGTGATAACCAACAGACCCAAAGAAAGAAAAAGAAACCAAAGACTGATAACATATTCAAAGATTCAACCCATCATTGTTCACATAGGTAATGGTAAAGTTGTGAAATGTTTTTCCCTCAAAAGAGCAGCTTGTCTGTAGAGTTCTGAGAGAGCCACCAGAAGCTTGAGGATTAAAGGGATCTAAAACTTGATAGGTCCCCTCGCAAAATAGCTTGTTTGAATCCGTTCTAGGATAATATGACAAATGTGTTGGCAAGTGGTCAACACATGCACACATATGCACAAGTACACACATTCATGTATGGAATGTTGTCATTTATGGCAATATTTATCATTTTTATGGTTGCACATATTGGATATGATGATTATGTTTGAATGCAATTGTTGATTGAAAAATGCCTAAGTCTACAGACTCTTTCAGTAACCCAGTTTGATAGAAAATCTTAGTGAGCTTCGTAGAAGTTGTATTAAGGCATGTGATCTTGATGTCATGCTTGCAGGACACAAATGAACACATGTGTGAGGTCGCATGTATTAGTATTGATGGATCAAAGAGATATGTTCAGTTGATTGGATGCAAAGACAATAAACATTGCATAACAAGTTACCGATCATTGAGGTTGAATTTGTGAGTGTTTGGAAACTTATTCTTGGATGCTATCTTGGATTTGAGGCTAACTGAGGATGTTAATGAAGCATGCAATTGTGCTTGAATTAATATGATGTTTAGCTAGAATGATGCCAACTAGCTTTATAATTATACTCTTAACCGGGTATAAATATATAGAAACCTTTGTAAAAGAGTGTAGAAAACAATATGATGATGTTTGGATGTAATACTATTGGATGAAAATTATGAAGACATCTAAAGTGCAGAGTGGAGATCAAGAGGAAGGAGAACATGAGGAGTTCTTCTAGAGATACTTTGTTAAACCTTTGTATTCTAGACAAAAAATTTGTTGTAAGTGTTGTTGCACCTATTGTACACCCCTAACAGAGTTTGTTTGCCTCTAACAAGGCTAGGACCTTTAACATGGATGATTATTTAACATGGATCTTATTGTATACATCCCCTAATAGGCATATTCCTATATTGTATTAATCACTTCCTAACAGGGTTTCAAGATTCATAGTGCATAATATTGTGGATACCATTACCACTAGGGTTTTCCCTTGGCCAGGGTTTCGTCGAAAAACAAATATGGTGTTATGAGCTCTTCTATGTTTATCTTTGTTTCATGGTTGTTTATTTTCTATTACATATTTATTTGTTTCTTAAGGAAAGTAAATAATTTTAAGAATTCACTAAAGTATTGTAACACTGATTCACCCCCTTCTCAGTGTTACCAAACCCTAACAATTGGTATAAGAGCATCAAGCCATTGAAGGAAAATCTTTACAGCTTTTGGGAGATCAAGATGGATTTGGAAAGCTTGAAGAAACAATATGAAATGGCTTTGGAAGACATGGACATTGCTAATGAAGATAGAGTGGATCTAAACTACAAACTAAGGAAGGAAGATGACTTTATCAAGAAGTTGAAGTAGAAACTTGAACATGAGAGAAAATTGAGAGATGATCTTATGGAAGCACATACTGAAGAGTTATGGGATCAAGATTAGATTGATCAATTGAAGCATGAAAATGATTCCTTGAAGGATGAATTGGAGATCACAAAATTGAACTTGATATAAAGGAACTTGATGTTGAAAAAGTGATAAATGAAAAGTTACAAAATGAACTATTGAGTACAAAGGATATGATACAAAATTTAGAGAGAAAGATGAGTGCATTAAATAAAAAGTATGACAAGATAGACAGATAATGCATTACCATTACTGGTGAACTTGATTAGACTAAAGGTCTCATAGAGAAACTTCATGAGAGAAGACAAAAATTGGATGAGAAAATTGATATGCAGAAGCTTGTTGGAGATAAGATAGGAGTTGGATTTACTGACAATCCTGATCAGAGGAAAGATATAGTTGTGGTGAATCTTAACTCACCTAAGAAGTCAAAATCTAAGGTTTTGATAGAAGAACCTGAGATACCTCCTTGTAAGGACAATGACAAGGATTGTAGCCATGAAGATCAATCAAATAAGCAAACTGAAAAAGGTACTCCTAAGCCCAAGTTTACTAGATTTTGTTTTAATTGCTACTTGTATGGAAACAAGATAAAAGAATGCAGAAAACTAGATATGAGATCTAGCAGACCTACATATGATCACTTGGATGATTTTATTAAGAAGCAAAAATAGAAAATCTCAAACAAGGCAAAGATGAAAAAAGGTGAATGTAGTAAAGATGTTGAACTTATACAACCTAAGGATAAGGAAACAAGTAAAAAAAATGATATTATATAAGATAATGTTTCTAATGTGAGTAAGGATGAGCCTCACAAGATAGTTGAAGAAGTTAAGAAACCTATTTCCAAATCTAGAAAGATTTTATGCTACAAATGCAATAACTTTGGTCATATTTCTAAGTATTGTAAGTTGCAAATTGATTATAGCCAATTAAAACCTAAGAAAAAGGTAACATGTTTCAAGTGTAATAATGATATACATGTAGAGAAGTATTATAGATGACCAGTCTGTTATCACTCAGAAAAATTTTCATGGCTGTAGCAATTTCCCCCTGGTCTTTGTAGTTGTTTTTAGGTCTTTGGTGTCAACTCTTAGTTCAAATTTTTGAAAAACTAGCCGTTGCATAAAAACCCTTTGTAATGCTCTGGCCCTGTTCTATTTTAAAGTTACTTTTTGGGCCACTTAAAAACCTTTAAGTGCACGTGCTTTATATTTTTGGTCGGCCCCTATTTAAATTCTTCCTAAGTTTTACCCTCGGCAGCCTTTATTTTTTCCTATAGTCCTCTGCGCCTAAATTTTTCCCTAAAGCCTAAGTCCTGCGCTTTATTTTTTCCCTATGTTTTGGCTTAATCTTTCCTAGGCCCAACTCTGACACATGAGATTATCAGATGACCTTTGATTTCATATCCTATCAGAGGATCTGAAGAGTGGAGGTAAAAGGTTAATCTAATGGTTGTCTTAAGTTCTGATAGAATCTTTATGCTCCATGCGAACTTAAGACAGCCATTGATTTTATTAAAGGTGGGCCTAGGTTTTGGTCTAAGGTCTTAGCGGTTCTGATAAAGTGTTTAGTGGCCTGAAAATTTTTTGAGGCTTTGCTCATTCACTGAGTAAGGTGGTAATGTTCCAAAAGGTTTAGTGACTTAGCGAACAAGCATTCGCATAATAGCTAGATAATTTGGCGAAGGCATAAAGTATTTCATGACTTGGAGGTATCCTTCAGTCACCAGTTTGCTAAGTTTGGCTAGGGTCCTATTAAGTGATAAATCATAAAGACCGTGAAAAAGAGGGATTAGACCGTCACCACTTAAAGTTGATTGAGTTTTAAATATAGACCGCCGATTCACTACTGGTGCTATGAAACTAGCCATTTAATTTCAAATTCAAATTTTTGAGGGTTTCTTGCGACTAGAAGGACTAAAATTCAATGCAAAAGTGACTGGAGATGGTAAGAGATGATTTGTTTTCTGTTGCAGTGTGGTCTAGGGTGTGCCATGATCATTTGCAGGGGTTTGTACTATGTTTTTGGTGCTCAAGGCATGTTGCAGGTGGCCAAACAGGTTGACAAATTTGGAATTCCATGATTTGCAGTAATTTCCCATAGATCTATCATAAGTGCAAATCTTTCTCAGGCATGGCCAACTGGTTTTCATCCCCTGCATTTAATTTTTGACTGTTTCTAGTTGATCTGGTGGGTGAAACCCTAACCCTAGTCATCCCTAGCTTGTTGCATCCTCTTTGAGGATTCCAAGATGACTAGGGAGTATATATTGTAGCATTTTTTATTTTGTAAGGCACTGAGCAAGGAGAGCCTGGATTTTGGGTCTGTTCCTTTGGCATTTTGTTGTTTGATAATGTATTGATTCTGCAAATTTTAATGAGAACACATTTGGATTCCAATTTCATATTTGTGTATGTCTTCTTGTTTTGTTCTTGAGCTCATATAGGTTAATTTCACAAAGTGGGTTGTCATATGGTAAACAAAGAGTATTTTGAAATTATCTTTGAGTTCCTAACAAAGTTAGGATTAAAGTCTTTGAGGTAGTTTCAGTGAGTTCATGGCTAGATAAGGATTTGATGTCCTGATATGTGAGTGAGAGGGATAATAGGAAAAGCACTTATCCTAAATTCAATTGTGTTGGAGTTAGGGCTTTCAGTTGATGTATGCCATTAGGTGACTCTATGCCCTAGGTTAAGGCACTGGTCCATTCTTTGGAGGTAGTCCATCATCATCAATCATACACACACATTTAAATGATAAAATCTTTCAATCAGTTAGTAATGGGGTATAGTTGCATAATATCTTGGATTCCTTTAAAGAAGTGAATCAAGGGTACACCTGCCTGAGCATTAAGGCTCAAAGTGTAGGAGGATCTCATTGTTGATCCTTGTTAATTGGCCCTCTTCCTTGTAGACTTTGGAGTGGTGATAGAGTCAAAGTTATATTAAAGTTATCCAGCAAAGTATAAATCTACAAGTTGAAGATCAAAGGGAACTCCCAACATAGTCAAGAAGTCCTTTAGGACACTTGCAAAGGAAAAGGAGTTGAATAAAGAAGATCAAGAGCTAGTAGAGCTGAAAGAAGAATTTAAGGAGAAATGGGTCAAATAGAATGAATATCTAGAATCTAAGGTCAAGAAAGATGAAGATAAGAATGCAAGAACTCACAAGAGTCCTAAGATTCTTGTTTACACATTGCTAGGGTGCCTTGCTTTACCATATTAACTATGGGCAATGTATGGCTTAGGGCGAGCATGAAAAATTATCACCAATCAAATACAAAGCCCCTATATGGATGAATTAAGCTACATGAGCTTGAAAGAAGCTTAGGTATGGTGCTATGTGATCTTGGATAAGATTGCATCAGTTTTGAAGATGCCTGTGAGGATTTCTACTAGTTTAAGCCAGCATTGGTTTCTTTCAGCTTTATGAATAGTTTTTGGGAATTGTGCCAAATTGCCTATAAGGTTAATGTTGTGGTCAAATTATCTACCATTTGCACGAAGATTAGATAGAATTGAAGAGTCTGGAGTAGTAGTTAGAGCTTGAAGTGTTTGTAGTTGTGTTCACAAAACCCTTACACGACCACACGAGCTAGGTATTTATATTTTTCTAAAGAAATCTTTGTCAATTGCACTACTAGAGTAGATGGAATGGATACTCCTAAATTTTTCAATGTGAATGAGAGAAATAGATAATTTTAAGAGGCATCCCTTCAAATCTACTAAAGAGGATCAGCAGGGAAAGTTTTCACACACTCTAATTGGTGTTCTTCATGTTGAAAACATTAGGGAATACATTCACAACAAGATTAAATTCCTAGGCACCTCTGAGATCTATGATGAAATGGTATGGTTGTATAATGTAGAGAAACCCTAAGAGAAGAATGCAAGAAAGTTCATGGGTTTCCAGTAGTCAAATTCATGGAAAGATATGAATTTGATGAATTAGGTTGGATTAAGATTGTATTGAGAAGAATGCATGATGAGTTCATATGGATTGGTGGAACCCCTACTAAAATCACCAAGGAACTTCTACATGAGATCACTGGATTACCTATGATAGGTAAAGTACCTACGACTAAGAAGAACATAAGGTTTGAGGTGGAGAAATTGACAAAAAGAAAGTGGAATAAAAGATATATGATAGCAAATGACATTGTACAAGAAGATGTCAAGTTAGTTTGGGATATAAATTTCAATGTAGCAGCCGATTGAACAATGTGTTAGCTAGTTTCATTCACATGACATACAAAATGGTATTTGAAGATGAATAGTATGACCTATGCTAGGTCCAAAGACAACAACTAATGGAAAACCTTGCAGGAATAAAGAAGAATAGGAGTACACATTTTAGATTTGGATAATTGGCTATGTATATATTCTTTCATGTGATGAGGAGATTTCCTAACATGTACTTATGGAGATTTGATAGATGTACTATGTAGATGATTAGTGATTTATATAGGAGAAGTGATGAACATAATAGGTATGTTGAAGTTGTGGGCATGATGAAGCTTTTTCAGAAGAAAATGCATGAAAGGGAAAGAATCCCTTGGAGTTTAGTTCAAAAGTATAAGGATGACATATGTTTCATGGTGGAAACTGATAGTACATGCTTTGAAGTAGTTGAACCTAGAACTTCATGGCTACTCCTATGGGCTATGAAGTTGATTACACTATTCTAGATTTACACATTCAATATGTTTTGCAGTCCCCTAAAGACCCCAATGCTCCTAGATGGGGCACACATGAAGAAAACTATGCAACAGTAAAGGAAGAGCTGGTGAAGGGAAAAAGGGAAAGAAAAGTTGAGTCCCTTGTTGACAAAATAGTAGGGCAACATGGAATCACCAAAGAGGAAATGAAGATTATCAGAGAAAAAGTTGCAGAACTTGGGGAGAAACATAACATTCCCCCTCCTTGGCCTAATATTGAAACACCTCAAGTGGTTGACATGGAAGAAGGAGAGAAGGAAAAGGATAACACTCCTACACCTACTAGGAGAACATCATAGATGAAAACTTCATGGGAAGATACACAAGGTACAACACCTCCCAAATCTAGACCAAAGGCTATGGCTAGTGGACTAGGTAGAAAGAGGAGAACATATGATACTCCTCCATCTTTGCAAAGAAAGGGTAAACAACAAAAGGTTACAAAAGAATAGGCACAAAAATAAGAAGTTCATGTAATGGAAACATAGGATATAGAGAAGACTAAGGAACAAAATAAGGAAGAAGAAGATGAGAAAGATAGAAAACTTCAAGAGGTTAACTTGAGAGCAATTGAAGTAGACAAGAAGAGAGCAGCAGAGGCAGAGCAAAACAAAAGTCAAGAAACAAAAAGGTATTTGATCAAACCTTTCTTGAAAGTATTGGAGAAAAGATAAGTTAATGAAGGTAAAATATATTCTATTGAAAGTACTATGATACATATGATGAGGAAGAGAAAAGTAAGATAAAAGACATAGTTGTGGAGCACATGCTTACTTTCAAAAAGAATTTAATTGAAATAGAAAGTCAAATCAACAAATAATTATTTGAAAGATTGGAAGAAAGGAAAAAGAGAGCCTTGATGAAGATACAAAGATGAGACAAGATATCCTTTTGCAAAAAAATTCCTACCATGAAAGGGAATGAGATGGTGAATTGGCTTGAGAAGTTAAGGCCAAAATTAAGCACCAAAACTAGAATCATCAAGTTTATGTCCTGGAAGTATGATGAAGTTGAGAAAGAAACACATGAAAAAGTTGGACAACTAATCCTTGAGGAGAGAATTGATCTTGGCAATTAACAAGGAATCCAACCCTAGTAATCATCTCTACTGAGTCCAAAATTGCCAAACTTGCAGAAGATGCAAGTTCCTAAAGAATTAGAGGTAGTAGATACTACCTTACCAGATTTTTATATTGATAATGTTGGGATTTCATTAAACATAGAGAAAGATACATCTGATCCATTTTATATGAATGAAACATTGGCCAAAATTGATACAATATTGAAAAATCTTGAGCCTCCCAAGATCACTCAAGAGGAATCAACTGAAAAAGAGAAAGAAAAGGAGAAAACCCCTGAAAAAGAGTAGGTTGCAGAAGAGAAAAGTGAAGAAAAAGAGAAGGAAGAAGAAAAAGAACAAGAGAAAGAAACGGGAGAGGAGAAGGTACTTTGTAATGCCCAAAATACACGGACAAAACACAACATTTTTTTTTTTTGAAACAATACTTGAGGACAACTATGGTTACACATACAACTCACTTGATACGAAACTAAAATAGAAGGCCTAGTCACCCAATGTCACATAGGGGGAATCATGGCATGCGCTGGCGTGCCATGATCCCTAACATGAACTGATGACATTTAGGTGACACAAAA